>CAJZBB020000003.1:600000-1103374 GCA_914767535.2 Dunaliella primolecta
AGGGGAATGCCACTGTGCTTCAGTCAGGCTTGAGGATTAAGGAATTCTGGTTTGAAGGAAAATGCTGGAGCCAAAAGGTATGATCAGAGGTGCGGCTCCAAGATTCAAGCTCTCAGCTCTCATTCCCCCAGTGGCATAATTAATTTATATATGAAATAAAAGGCTGTTAAGCAGCTGAGGTCAGGGGAATGCCACTGTGCTTCATTGAGGCTTGAGGATTAAGGAATTCTGGTTTGAAGGGAAATGCTGGAGTCAAAAGGTATGATCAGAGGTGTGGCTCCAAGATTCAAGCTCTCAGCTCTCATTCTCCCAGTGGAATATTTAATTTATATATAAAAAGAAAGGTTTTTAAGCAGCTAAGGTCAGGGGAATGCCACTGTGCTTCATTGAGGCTTGAGGATTAAGGAATTGTGGTTTGAAGGAAAATGCTGGAGCCAAAGGTTATGATCAGAGGTGTGGATCCAAGATTCTAACTCTCAGCTCTCATTCCCCCAGTGGAATATTTAATTTATATATGAAATGAAAGGTTTATAAGCAGCTAAGGTCAGGGGAATGCCACTGTGCTTCATTGAGGCTTGATGATTAAGGAATTCTGGTTTGAAGGAAAATGCTGGAGCCAAAAGGTATGATCAGAGTTGCGGCTCTAAGATTCAAGCTCTCAGCTCTCATTCCCCCAGTGGCATAATTAATTTATATATGAAATAAAAGGTTGTTAAGCACCTGAGGTCAGGGGAATGCCACTGTGCTTCATTGAAGCTTGAGGATTAAGGAATTCTGGTTTGAAGGGAAATGCTGGAGCCTAGAGGTATAGTCAGAGATGCGGCTATAAGATTCAAGCTCTCAGCTCTCATCCCCCAGATGGCATAATTAATTCACAAAACAAATGAATTGTTTCCAAGTAGTTGAGGTCAGGGAAAAGCCACTGTGCTTCAGTCAGGCTTGAGGATTAAGGAATTCTGGTCTGAAGGGAAATGCTGGAGTCAAAAGGTATGATCAGAGGTGTGGCTCCAAGATTCAAGCTCTCAGCTCTCATTCCCCCAGTGGAATATTTAATTTATATATAAAAAGAAAGGTTTTTAAGCAGCTAAGGTCAGGGGAATGCCACTGTGCTTCATTGAGGCTTGATGATTAAGGAATTCTGGTTTGAAGGAAAATGCTGGAGCCAAAGGTTATGATCAAAGGTGTGGCTCCAAGATTCTAACTCTCAGCTCTTATTCCCCCAGTGGAATATTTAATTTATATATGAAATGAAACGTTTTTAAGCAGCTAAGGTCAGGGGAATGCCACTGTGCTTCATTGAGGCTTGATGATTAAGGAATTCTGGTTTGAAGGAAAATGCTGGAGCCAAAAGGTATGATCAGAGTTGCGGCTCTAAGATTCAAGCTCTCAGCTCTCATTCCCCCAGTGGAATAATTAATTTATATATGAAATTAAATGTTGTTAAGCAGCTGAGGTCAGGGGAATGCCACTGTGCTTCATTGAGGCTTGAGGATTAAGGAATTCTGGTTTGAAGGGAAATGCTTGAGTCAAAAGGTATGATCAGAGGTGTGGCTCCAAGATTCAAGCTCTCAGCTCTCATTCCCCCAGTGGCAAATTAATTTATATATGAAATGAAAGGTTGTTAAGCACCTGAGGTCAGGGGAATGCCACTGTGCTTCAGTCAGGCTTGAGGATTAAGGAATTCTGGTCTGAATGGAAATGCTGGAGTCAAAAGGTATGATCAGAGGTGCGGCTCCAAGATTCTATTTCTCAGCTCTTATTCCCCCAGTGGCATAATTAATTTATATATAAAATGAAAGGTTGTAAAGCAGATGAGGTCATTAGAATGCCACTGTGCTCCAGAAAAGCTTGAGGATTGAGGAATTATGGTTTGAAGGAAAATGCTGGAGCCAAAGGGTATGATCAGAGGTGTGGATCCAAGATTCTAAATCTCAGCTCTCATTCCCCCAGTGGAATATTTAATTTATATATGAAATGAAACGTTTTTAAGCAGCTAAGGTCAGGGGAATGCCACTGTGCTTCATTGAGGCTTGAGGATTAAGGAATTCTGGTTTGAAGGAAAATGCTGGAGCCAAAAGGTATGATCAGAGTTGCGGCTCCAAGATTCAAGCTCTCAGCTCTCATTCCCCCAGTGGCATAATTAATTTATATATGAAATAAAAGGTTGTTAAGCAGCTGAGGTCAGGGGAATGCCACTGTGCTTCATTGAAGCTTGAGGATTAAGGAATTCTGGTTTGAAGGGAAATGCTGGAGCCTAGAGGTATAGTCAGAGATGCGGCTATAAGATTCAAGCTCTCAGCTCTCATCCCCCAGATGGCATAATTAATTCACAAAACAAATGAATTGTTTCCAAGTAGTTGAGGTCAGGGAAAAGCCATTGTGCTTCAGTCAGGCTTGAGGATTAAGGAATTCTGGTCTGAAGGGAAATGCTGGAGTCAAAAGGTATGATCAGAGGTGTGGCTCCAAGATTCAAGCTCTCAGATCTCATTCCCCCAGTGGCATAATTAATTTATATATAAAATGAAAGGTTGTTAAGCAGCTGAGGTCAGGGGAATGCCACTGTGCTTCAGTCAGGCTTGAGGGTTAAGGAATTCTGGTTTGAAGGGAAATGCTGGAGTCAAAAGGTATGATCAGAGGTGTGGCTCCAAGATTCAAGCTCTCAGCTCTCATTCCCCCAGTGGCATAATTAATTTATATATGAAATGAAAGGTTGTAAAGCAGATGAGGTCATTAGAATGCCACTGTGCTCCAGAAAAGCTTGAGGATTGAGGAATTATGGTTTGAAGGAAAATGCTGGAGCCAAAGGGTATGATCAGAGGTGTGGATCCAAGATTCTAAATCTCAGCTCTCATTCCCCCAGTAAAATATTTAATTTATATATGAAATGAAACGTTTTTAAGCAGCTAAGGTCAGGGGAATGCCACTGTGCTTCATTGAGGCTTGAGGATTAAGGAATTCTGGTTTGAAGGAAAATGCTGGAGCTAAAAGGTATGATCAGAGTTGCGGCTCTAAGATTCAAGCTCTCAGCTCTCATTCCCCCAGTGGCATAATTAATTTATATATGAAATAAAAGGTTGTTAAGCAGCTGAGGTCAGGGGAATGCCACTGTGCTTCATTGAAGCTTGAGGATTAAGGAATTCTGGTTTGAAGGGAAATGCTGGAGCCTAGAGGTATAGTCAGAGATGCGGCTATAAGATTCAAGCTCTCAGCTCTCATCCCCCAGATGGCATAATTAATTCACAAAACAAATGAATTGTTTCCAAGTAGTTGAGGTCAGGGAAAAGCCACTGTGCTTCAGTCAGGCTTGAGGATTAAGGAATTCTGGTCTGAAGGGAAATGCTGGAGTCAAAAGATATGATCACAGGTGTGGCTCCAAGATTCAAGCTCTCAGCTCTCATTCCCCCAGTGGAATATTTAATTTATATATAAAAAGAAAGGTTTTTAAGCAGCTAAGGTCAGGGGAATGCCACTGTGCTTCATTGAGGCTTGAGGATTAAGGAATTCTGGTTTGAAGGAAAATGCTGGAGCCAAAGGTTATGATCAGAGGTGTGGATCCAAGATTCTAACTCTCAGCTCTCATTCCCCCAGTGGAATATTTAATTTATATATGAAATGAAAGGTTTATAAGCAGCTAAGGTCAGGGGAATGCCACTGTGCTTCATTGAGGCTTGATGATTAAGGAATTCTGGTTTGAAGGAAAATGCTGGAGCCAAAAGGTATGATCAGAGTTGCGGCTTTAAGATTCAAGCTCTCAGCTCTCATTCCCCCAGTGGCATAATTAATTTATATATGAAATTAAAGGTTGTTAAGCAGCTGAGGACAGGGGAATGCCACTGTGCTTCAGTCAGGCTTGAGGATTAAGGAATTCTGGTTTGAAGGAAAATGCTGGAGCCAAAAGGTATGATCAGAGTTGCGGCTTTAAGATTCAAGCTCTCAGCTCTCATTCCCCCAGTGGCATAATTAATTTATATATGAAATTAAAGGTTGTTAAGCAGCTGAGGTCAGGGGAATGCCACTGTGCTTCAGTCAGGCTTGAGGATTAAGGAATTCTGGTCTGAATGGAAATGCTGGAGTCAAAAGTTATGATCAGAGGTGCGGCTCCAAGATTCTATTTCTCAGCTCTCATTCCCCCAGTGGCATAATTCATTTAAGTATGAAATGAAAGGTTGTTAAGCAGATGAGGTCAGGGGAATGCCACTGTGCTTCAGTCAGGCTTGAGGATTAAGGAATTCTGGTTTGAAGGGAAATGCTTGAGTCAAAAGGTATGATCAGAGGTGTGGCTCCAAGATTCAAGCTCTCAGCTCTCATTCCCCCAGTGGCATAATTAAATTAAATATGAAATGAAAGGTTGTTAAGCAGCTGAGGTCAGGGGAATGCCACTGTGCTTCAGTCAGGCTTGAGGATTAAGGAATTCTGGTTTGAAGGAAAATGCTGGAGCCAAAAGGTATGATCAGAGTTGCGGCTCCAAGATTCAAGCTCTCAGCTCTCATTCCCCCAGTGGCATAATTAATTTATATATGAAATAAAAGGCTGTTAAGCAGCTGAGGTCAGGGGAATGCCACTGTGCTTCATTGAGGCTTGAGGATTAAGGAATTCTGGTTTGAAGGGAAATGCTGGAGTCAAAAGGTATGATCAGAGGTGTGGCTCCAAGATTCAAGCTCTCAGCTCTCATTCTCCCAGTGGAATATTTAATTTATATATAAAAAGAAAGGTTTTTAAGCAGCTAAGGTCAGGGGAATGCCACTGTGCTTCATTGAGGCTTGAGGATTAAGGAATTGTGGTTTGAAGGAAAATGCTGGAGCCAAAGGTTATGATCAGAGGTGTGGATCCAAGATTCTAACTCTCAGCTCTCATTCCCCCAGTGGAATATTTAATTTATATATGAAATGAAAGGTTTATAAGCAGCTAAGGTCAGGGGAATGCCACTGTGCTTCATTGAGGCTTGATGATTAAGGAATTCTGGTTTGAAGGAAAATGCTGGAGCCAAAAGGTATGATCAGAGTTGCGGCTCTAAGATTCAAGCTCTCAGCTCTCATTCCCCCAGTGGCATAATTAATTTATATATGAAATAAAAGGTTGTTAAGCACCTGAGGTCAGGGGAATGCCACTGTGCTTCATTGAAGCTTGAGGATTAAGGAATTCTGGTTTGAAGGGAAATGCTGGAGCCTAGAGGTATAGTCAGAGATGCGGCTATAAGATTCAAGCTCTCAGCTCTCATCCCCCAGATGGCATAATTAATTCACAAAACAAATGAATTGTTTCCAAGTAGTTGAGGTCAGGGAAAAGCCACTGTGCTTCAGTCAGGCTTGAGGATTAAGGAATTCTGGTCTGAAGGGAAATGCTGGAGTCAAAAGGTATGATCACAGGTGTGGCTCCAAGATTCAAGCTCTCAGCTCTCATTCCCCCAGTGGAATATTTAATCTATATATAAAAAGAAAGGTTTTTAAGCAGCTAAGGTCAGGGGAATGCCACTGTGCTTCATTGAGGCTTGAGGATTAAGGAATTCTGGTTTGAAGGAAAATGCTGGAGCCAAAGGTTATGATCAGAGGTGTGGATCCAAGATTCTAACTCTCAGCTCTCATTCCCCCAGTGGAATATTTAATTTATATATGAAATGAAAGGTTTATAAGCAGCTAAGGTCAGGGGAATGCCACTGTGCTTCATTGAGGCTTGATGATTAAGGAATTCTGGTTTGAAGGAAAATGCTGGAGCCAAAAGGTATGATCAGAGTTGCGGCTTTAAGATTCAAGCTCTCAGCTCTCATTCCCCCAGTGGCATAATTAATTTATATATGAAATTAAAGGTTGTTAAGCAGCTGAGGTCAGGGGAATGCCACTGTGCTTCAGTCAGGCTTGAGGATTAAGGAATTCTGGTTTGAAGGAAAATGCTGGAGCCAAAAGGTATGATCAGAGTTGCGGCTTTAAGATTCAAGCTCTCAGCTCTCATTCCCCCAGTGGCATAATTAATTTATATATGAAATGAAAGGTTGTTAAGCAGCTGAGGTCAGGGGAATGCCACTGTGCTTCAGTCAGGCTTGAGGATTAAGGAATTCTGGTCTGAATGGAAATGCTGGAGTCAAAAGTTATGATCAGAGGTGCGGCTCCAAGATTCTATTTCTCAGCTCTCATTCCCCCAGTGGCATAATTCATTTAAGTATGAAATGAAAGGTTGTTAAGCAGATGAGGTCAGGGGAATGCCACTGTGCTTCAGTCAGGCTTGAGGATTAAGGAATTCTGGTTTGAAGGGAAATGCTTGAGTCAAAAGGTATGATCAGAGGTGTGGCTCCAAGATTCAAGCTCTCAGCTCTCATTCCCCCAGTGGCATAATTAAATTAAATATGAAATGAAAGGTTGTTAAGCAGCTGAGGTCAGGGGAATGCCACTGTGCTTCAGTCAGGCTTGAGGATTAAGGAATTCTGGTTTGAAGGAAAATGCTGGAGCCAAAAGGTATGATCAGAGTTGCGGCTCCAAGATTCAAGCTCTCAGCTCTCATTCCCCCAGTGGCATAATTAATTTATATATGAAATAAAAGGCTGTTAAGCAGCTGAGGTCAGGGGAATGCCACTGTGCTTCATTGAGGCTTGAGGATTAAGGAATTCTGGTCTGAAGGGAAATGCTGGAGTCAAAAGGTATGATCAGAGGTGTGGCTCAAAGATTCAAGCTCTCAGCTCTCATTCTCCCAGTGGAATATTTAATTTATATATAAAAAGAAAGGTTTTTAAGCAGCTAAGGTCAGGGGAATGCCACTGTGCTTCATTGAGGCTTGAGGATTAAGGAATTGTGGTTTGAAGGAAAATGCTGGAGCCAAAGGTTATGATCAGAGGTGTGGATCCAAGATTCTAACTCTCAGCTCTCATTCCCCCAGTGGAATATTTAATTTATATATGAAATGAAAGGTTTATAAGCAGCTAAGGTCAGGGGAATGCCACTGTGCTTCATTGAGGCTTGATGATTAAGGAATTCTGGTTTGAAGGAAAATGCTGGAGCCAAAAGGTATGATCAGAGTTGCGGCTCTAAGATTCAAGCTCTCAGCTCTCATTCCCCCAGTGGCATAATTAATTTATATATGAAATTAAATGTTGTTTAGCAGCTGAGGTCAGGGGAATGCCACTGTGCTTCATTGAGGCTTGAGGATTAAGGAATTCTGGTTTGAAGGGAAATGCTTGAGTCAAAAGGTATGATCAGAGGTGTGGCTCCAAGATTCAAGCTCTCAGCTCTCATTCCCCCAGTGGCAAATTAATTTATATATGAAATGAAAGGTTGTTAAGCACCTGAGGTCAGGGGAATGCCACTGTGCTTTAGTCAGGCTCGAGGATTAAGGAATTCTGGTTTGAAGGAAAATGCTGGAGCCAAAAGGCATGATCAGAGGTGCGGCTCCAAGATTCTAGTTCTCAGCTCTCATTCCCCCAGTGGCATAATTAAATTAAATATGAAATGAAAGGTTGTTAAGCAGCTGAGGTCAGGGGAATGCCACTGTGCTTCATTGAGGCTTGATGATTAAGGAATTCTGGTTTGAAGGAAAATGCTGGAGCCAAAAGGTATGATCAGAGTTGCGGCTCTAAGATTCAAGCTCTCAGCTCTCATTCCTCCAGTGGCATAATTAATTTATATATGAAATTAAAGGTTGTTAAGCAGCTGAGGTCAGGGGAATGCCACTGTGCTTCATTGAGGCTTGATGATTAAGGAATTCTGGTTTGAAGGAAAATGCTGGAGCCAAAAGGTATGATCAGAGTTGCGGCTCTAAGATTCAAGCTCTCAGCTCTCATTCCCCCAGTGGCATAATTAATTTATATATGAAATAAAAGGTTGTTAAGCACCTGAGGTCAGGGGAATGCCACTGTGCTTCATTGAAGCTTGAGGATTAAGGAATTCTGGTTTGAAGGGAAATGCTGGAGCCTAGAGGTATAGTCAGAGATGCGGCTATAAGATTCAAGCTCTCAGCTCTCATCCCCCAGATGGCATAATTAATTCACAAAACAAATGAATTGTTTCCAAGTAGTTGAGGTCAGGGAAAAGCCACTGTGCTTCAGTCAGGCTTGAGGATTAAGGAATTCTGGTCTGAAGGGAAATGCTGGAGTCAAAAGGTATGATCACAGGTGTGGCTCCAAGATTCAAGCTCTCAGCTCTCATTCCCCCAGTGGAATATTTAATCTATATATAAAAAGAAAGGTTTTTAAGCAGCTAAGGTCAGGGGAATGCCACTGTGCTTCATTGAGGCTTGAGGATTAAGGAATTCTGGTTTGAAGGAAAATGCTGGAGCCAAAGGTTATGATCAGAGGTGTGGATCCAAGATTCTAACTCTCAGCTCTCATTCCCCCAGTGGAATATTTAATTTATATATGAAATGAAAGGTTTATAAGCAGCTAAGGTCAGGGGAATGCCACTGTGCTTCATTGAGGCTTGATGATTAAGGAATTCTGGTTTGAAGGAAAATGCTGGAGCCAAAAGGTATGATCAGAGTTGCGGCTTTAAGATTCAAGCTCTCAGCTCTCATTCCCCCAGTGGCATAATTAATTTATATATGAAATTAAAGGTTGTTAAGCAGCTGAGGTCAGGGGAATGCCACTGTGCTTCAGTCAGGCTTGAGGATTAAGGAATTCTGGTTTGAAGGAAAATGCTGGAGCCAAAAGGTATGATCAGAGTTGCGGCTTTAAGATTCAAGCTCTCAGCTCTCATTCCCCCAGTGGCATAATTAATTTATATATGAAATTAAAGGTTGTTAAGCAGCTGAGGTCAGGGGAATGCCACTGTGCTTCAGTCAGGCTTGAGGATTAAGGAATTCTGGTCTGAATGGAAATGCTGGAGTCAAAAGTTATGATCAGAGGTGCGGCTCCAAGATTCTATTTCTCAGCTCTCATTCCCCCAGTGGCATAATTCATTTAAGTATGAAATGAAAGGTTGTTAAGCAGATGAGGTCAGGGGAATGCCACTGTGCTTCAGTCAGGCTTGAGGATTAAGGAATTCTGGTTTGAAGGGAAATGCTTGAGTCAAAAGGTATGATCAGAGGTGTGGCTCCAAGATTCAAGCTCTCAGCTCTCATTCCCCCAGTGGCATAATTAAATTAAATATGAAATGAAAGGTTGTTAAGCAGCTGAGGTCAGGGGAATGCCACTGTGCTTCAGTCAGGCTTGAGGATTAAGGAATTCTGGTTTGAAGGAAAATGCTGGAGCCAAAAGGTATGATCAGAGTTGCGGCTCCAAGATTCAAGCTCTCAGCTCTCATTCCCCCAGTGGCATAATTAATTTATATATGAAATAAAAGGCTGTTAAGCAGCTGAGGTCAGGGGAATGCCACTGTGCTTCATTGAGGCTTGAGGATTAAGGAATTCTGGTCTGAAGGGAAATGCTGGAGTCAAAAGGTATGATCAGAGGTGTGGCTCAAAGATTCAAGCTCTCAGCTCTCATTCTCCCAGTGGAATATTTAATTTATATATAAAAAGAAAGGTTTTTAAGCAGCTAAGGTCAGGGGAATGCCACTGTGCTTCATTGAGGCTTGAGGATTAAGGAATTGTGGTTTGAAGGAAAATGCTGGAGCCAAAGGTTATGATCAGAGGTGTGGATCCAAGATTCTAACTCTCAGCTCTCATTCCCCCAGTGGAATATTTAATTTATATATGAAATGAAAGGTTTATAAGCAGCTAAGGTCAGGGGAATGCCACTGTGCTTCATTGAGGCTTGATGATTAAGGAATTCTGGTTTGAAGGAAAATGCTGGAGCCAAAAGGTATGATCAGAGTTGCGGCTCTAAGATTCAAGCTCTCAGCTCTCATTCCCCCAGTGGCATAATTAATTTATATATGAAATTAAATGTTGTTTAGCAGCTGAGGTCAGGGGAATGCCACTGTGCTTCATTGAGGCTTGAGGATTAAGGAATTCTGGTTTGAAGGGAAATGCTTGAGTCAAAAGGTATGATCAGAGGTGTGGCTCCAAGATTCAAGCTCTCAGCTCTCATTCCCCCAGTGGCAAATTAATTTATATATGAAATGAAAGGTTGTTAAGCACCTGAGGTCAGGGGAATGCCACTGTGCTTTAGTCAGGCTCGAGGATTAAGGAATTCTGGTTTGAAGGAAAATGCTGGAGCCAAAAGGCATGATCAGAGGTGCGGCTCCAAGATTCTAGTTCTCAGCTCTCATTCCCCCAGTGGCATAATTAAATTAAATATGAAATGAAAGGTTGTTAAGCAGCTGAGGTCAGGGGAATGCCACTGTGCTTCATTGAGGCTTGATGATTAAGGAATTCTGGTTTGAAGGAAAATGCTGGAGCCAAAAGGTATGATCAGAGTTGCGGCTCTAAGATTCAAGCTCTCAGCTCTCATTCCTCCAGTGGCATAATTAATTTATATATGAAATTAAAGGTTGTTAAGCAGCTGAGGTCAGGGGAATGCCACTGTGCTTCATTGAGGCTTGAGGATTAAGGAATTCTGGTTTGAAGGGAAATGCTTGAGTCAAAAGGTATGATCAGAGGTGTGGCTCCAAGATTCAAGCTCTCAGCTCTCATTCCCCCAGTGGCATATTTAATTTATATATAAAATGAAAGGTTTTTAAGCAGCTAAGGTCAGTGGAATGCCACTGTGATTCAGTCAGGCTTGAAGATTGAGTAATTCTGGTTTGAAGGGGAATGCTGGAGCCAAGAGGTTTGATCAGAGGTGCGGCTCCAAGATTCAAGCTCTCAGCTCTCATCCCCCAAGTGGCATAATTAATTTATTTATAAAATGAAAGATTTTTAAGCAGTTGGGGTCAGGGGAATGCCACTGTGATTTAGTCAGGCCCTGAGGATTGAGGAATTCTGGAATATAGGAAAATGCTGGAGCAAAAAGGCATGATCAGAGGTGCGGCTCCAAGATTCAAGCTCTCAGCTCTCATTCCCCCAGTGGCATAATTAAATTAAATATGAAATGAAAGGTTGTTAAGCAGCTGAGGTCAGGGGAATGCCACTGTGCTTCAGTCAGGCTTGAGGATTAAGGAATTCTGGTTTGAAGGGAAATGCTGGAGTCAAAAGGTATGATCAGAGGTGCGGCTCCAAGATTCAAGCTCTCAGCTCTCGTTCCCCCAGTGGCATAATTAATTTATATATGAAATGAAAGGTTGTAAAGCAGATGAGGTCATTGGAGTGCCACTGTGCTCCAGAAAAGCTTGAGGATTGAGGAATTATGGTTTGAAGGAAAATGCTGGAGCCAAAGGGTATGATCAGAGGTGTGGATCCAAGATTCTAACTCTCAGCTCTCATTCCCCCAGTGGAATATTTAATTTATATATGAAATGAAACGTTTTTAGGCAGCTAAGGTCAGGGGAATGCCACTGTGCTTCAGTCAGGCTTGAGGATTAAGGATTTCTGGTTTGAAGGAAAATGCTGGAGCCAAAAGGTATGATCAGAGTTGCGGCTCCAAGGTTCAAGCTCTCAGCTCTCATTCCCCCAGTGGCATAATTAATTTATATATGAAATGAAAGGTTGTTAAGCACCTGAGGTCAGGGGAATGCCACTGTGCTTCAGTCAGGCTTGAGGATTAAGGAATTCTGGTTTGAAGGGAAATGCTGGAGCAAAAAGGCATGATCAGAGGTGCGGCTCCAAGATTCAAGCTCTCAGCTCTCATTCCCCCAGTGGCATAATTAAATTAAATATGAAATGAAAGGTTGTTAAGCAGCTGAGGTCAGGGGAATGCCACTGTGCTTCAGTCAGGCTTGAGGATTAAGAAATTCTGGTTTGAAGGGAAATGCTGGAGTCGAAAGGTATGATCAGAGGTGCGGCTATAAGATCCAAGCTCTTAGCTCTCATCCCCCCAGTGGCATATTTAATTTATATATAAAATGAAAGGTTGTTAAGCAGCTAAGGTCAGTGGAATGCCACTGTGATTCAGTCAGGCTTGAGGATTGAGGAAATCTGGTATATAGGAAAATGCTGGAGCCAAAAGGTGTCATCAGAGGTGCGGCTATAAGATCCAAGCTCTTAGCTCTCATCCCCCCAGTGGCATATTTAATTTATATATAAAATGAAATGTTTTTAAGCAGCTAAGGGCAGTGGAATGCCACTGTGATTCAGTCAGGCTTGAGGATTGAGAAATTCTGGTTTGAAGGGGAATGCTGGAGCCAAGAGGTTTGATCAGAGGTGCGGCTCCAAGATTCAAGCTCTCAGCTCTCATCCCCCAAGTGGCATAATTAATTTATCTATAAAATGAAAGGGTTTTAAGCAGTTGGGGTCAGGGGAATAATACTGTGATTCAGTCAGGCCCTGAGGATTGAGGAATTCTGGAATATAGGAAAATGCTGGAGCAAAAAGGCATGATCAGAGGTGCGGCTCCAAGATTCAAGCTCTCAGCTCTCATTCCCCCAGTGGCATAATTAATTTATATATGAAATGAAAGGTTGTAAAGCAGATGAGGGCATTGGAATGCCACTGTGCTCCAGAAAAGCTTGAGGATTGAGGAATTATGGTTTGAAGGAAATGCTGGAGCCAAAGGGTATGATCAGAGGTGTGGATCCAAGATTCTAAATCTCAGCTCTCATTCCCCCAGTGGAATATTTAATTTATATATGAAATGAAACGTTTTTAAGCAGCTAAGGTCAGGGGAATGCCACTGTGCTTCAGTCAGGCTTGAGGATTAAGGAATTCTGGTTTGAAGGAAAATGCTGGAGCCAAAAGGTATGATCAGAGGTGCGGCTCCAAGATTCAAGCTCTCAGCTCTCATTCATTAGGTTGTTAAGCAGCTAAGGTCAGTGGAATGCCACTGTGATTCAGTCAGGCTTGAGGATTGAGGAAATCTGGTATATAGGAAAATGCTGGAGCCAAAAGGTGTCATCAGAGGTGCGGCTATAAGATCCAAGCTCTTAGCTCTCATCCCCCCAGTGGCATATTTAATTTATATATAAAATGAAATGTTTTTAAGCAGCTAAGGGCAGTGGAATGCCACTGTGATTCAGTCAGGCTTGAGGATTGAGAAATTCTGGTTTGAAGGGGAATGCTGGAGCCAAGAGGTTTGATCAGAGGTGCGGCTCCAAGATTCAAGCTCTCAGCTCTCATCCCCCAAGTGGCAAAATTAATTTATCTATAAAATGAAAGGGTTTTAAGCAGTTGGGGTCAGGGGAATAATACTGTGATTCAGTCAGGCCCTGAGGATTGAGGAATTCTGGAATATAGGAAAATGCTGGAGCAAAAAGGCATGATCAGAGGTGCGGCTCCAAGATTCAAGCTCTCAGCTCTCATTCCCCCAGTGGCATAATTAATTTATATATGAAATGAAAGGTTGTAAAGCAGATGAGGGCATTGGAATGCCACTGTGCTCCAGAAAAGCTTGAGGATTGAGGAATTATGGTTTGAAGGAAATGCTGGAGCCAAAGGGTATGATCAGAGGTGTGGATCCAAGATTCTAAATCTCAGCTCTCATTCCCCCAGTGGAATATTTAATTTATATATGAAATGAAACGTTTTTAAGCAGCTAAGGTCAGGGGAATGCCACTGTGCTTCAGTCAGGCTTGAGGATTAAGGAATTCTGGTTTGAAGGAAAATGCTGGAGCCAAAAGGTATGATCAGAGGTGCGGCTCCAAGATTCAAGCTCTCAGCTCTCATTCCCCCAGTGGCATAATTAATTTATATATGAAATAAAAGGTTGTTAAGCAGCTGAGGTCAGGGGAATGCCACTGTGCTTCATTGAGGCTTGAGGATTAAGGAATTCTGGTTTGAAGGGAAATGCTTGAGTCAAAAGGTATGATCAGAGGTGTGGCTCCAAGATTCAAGCTCTCAGCTCTCATTCCCCCAGTGGCAAATTAATTTATATATGAAATGAAAGGTTGTTAAGCACCTGAGGTCAGGGGAATGCCACTGTGCTTCAGTCAGGCTTCAGGATTAAGGAATTCTGGTTTGAAGGGAAATGCTGGAGCCTAGAGGTATAGTCAGAGATGCGGCTATAAGATTCAAGCTCTCAGATCTCATTCCCCCAGTGGCATAATTAATTTATATATAAAATGAAAGGTTGTTAAGCAGATGAGGTCAGGGGAATGCCACTGTGCTTCAGTCAGGCTTGAGGATTAAGGAATTCTGGTTTGAAGGGAAATGCTGGAGTCAAAAGGTATGATAAGAGGTGTGGCTCCAAGATTCAAGCTCTCAGCTCTCATTCCACCAGTGGCATAATTAATCTATATATGAAATGAAACGTGTTTAAGCAGCTAAGGTCAGGGGAATGCCACTGTGCTTCATTGAGGCTAGAGGATTAAGGAATTCTGGTTTGAAGGAAAATGCTGGAGCCAAAAGGTATGATCAGAGTTGCGGCTCCAAGATTCAAGCTCTCAGCTCTCATTCCCCCAGTGGCATAATTAATTTATATATGAAATAAAAGGTTGTTAAGCACCTGAGGTCAGGGGAATGCCACTGTGCTTCATTGAGGCTTGAGGATTAAGGAATTCTGGTTTGAAGGGAAATGCTTGAGTCAAAAGGTATGATCAGAGGTGTGGCTCCAAGATTCAAGCTCTCAGCTCTCATTCCCCCAGTGGCAAATTAATTTATATATAAAATGAAAGGTTGTTAAGCACCTGAGGTCAGGGGAATGCCACTGTGCTTCAGTCAGGCTTGAGGATTAAGAAATTCTGGTTTGAAGGGAAATGCTGGAGCCTAGAGGTATAGTCAGAGATGCGGCTATAAGATTCAAGCTCTCAGCTCTCATCCCCCAGATGGCATAATTAATTCACAAAACAAATGAATTGTTTCCAAGTAGTTGAGGTCAGGGAAAAGCCACTGTGCTTCAGTTAGGCTTGAGGATTAAGGAATTCTGGTCTGAAGGGAAATGCTGGAGTCAAAAGGTATGATCAGAGGTGTGGCTCCAAGATTCAAGCTCTCAGCTCTCATTCCCCCAGTGGAATATTTAATTTATATATAAAAAGAAAGGTTTTTAAGCAGCTAAGGTCAGGGGAATGCCACTGTGCTTCATTGAGGCTTGATGATTAAGGAATTCTGGTTTGAAGGAAAATGCTGGAGCCAAAGGTTATGATCAAAGGTGTGGATCCAAGATTATAACTCTCAGCTCTTATTCCCCCAGTGGAATATTTAATTTATATATGAAATGAAACGTTTTTAAGCAGCTAAGGTCAGGGGAATGCCACTGTGCTTCATTGAGGCTTGATGATTAAGGAATTCTGGTTTGAAGGAAAATGCTGGAGCCAAAAGGTATGATCAGAGTTGCGGCTCTAAGATTCAAGCTCTCAGCTCTCATTCCCCCAGTGGCATAATTAATTTATATATGAAATTAAATGTTGTTAAGCAGCTGAGGTCAGGGGAATGCCACTGTGCTTCATTGAGGCTTGAGGATTAAGGAATTCTGGTTTGAAGGGAAATGCTTGAGTCAAAAGGTATGATCAGAGGTGTGGCTCCAAGATTCAAGCTCTCAGCTCTCATTCCCCCAGTGGCAAATTAATTTATATATGAAATGAAAGGTTGTTAAGCACCTGAGGTCAGGGGAATGCCACTGTGCTTTAGTCAGGCTTGAGGATTAAGGAATTCTGGTCTGAATGGAAATGCTGGAGTCAAAAGGTATGATCAGAGGTGCGGCTCCAAGATTCTATTTCTCAGCTCTTATTCCCCCAGTGGCATAATTAATTTATATATAAAATGAAAGGTTGTAAAGCAGATGAGGTCATTAGAATGCCACTGTGCTCCAGAAAAGCTTGAGGATTGAGGAATTATGGTTTGAAGGAAAATGCTGGAGCCAAAGGGTATGATCAGAGGTGTGGATCCAAGATTCTAAATCTCAGCTCTCATTCCCCCAGTGGAATATTTAAATTAAATATGAAATGAAAGGTTGTTAAGCAGCTGAGGTCAGGGGAATGCCACTGTGCTTCAGTCAGGCTTGAGGATTAAGGAATTCTGGTTTGAAGGAAAATGCTGGAGCCAAAAGGTATGATCAGAGTTGCGGCTCCAAGATTCAAGCTCTCAGCTCTCATTCCCCCAGTGGCATAATTAATTTATATATGAAATAAAAGGTTGTTAAGCAGCTGAGGTCAGGGGAATGCCACTGTGCTTCATTGAAGCTTGAGGATTAAGGAATTCTGGTTTGAAGGGAAATGCTGGAGCCTAGAGGTATAGTCAGAGATGCGGCTATAAGATTCAAGCTCTCAGCTCTCATCCCCCAGATGGCATAATTAATTCACAAAACAAATGAATTGTTTCCAAGTAGTTGAGGTCAGGGAAAAGCCACTGTGCTTCAGTCAGGCTTGAGGATTAAGGAATTCTGGTCTGAAGGGAAATGCTGGAGTCAAAAGGTATGATCAGAGGTGCGGCTCCAAGATTCAAGCTCTCAGATCTCATTCCCCCAGTGGCATAATAAATTTATATATAAAATGAAAGGTTGTTAAGCAGATGAGGTCAGGGGAATGCCACTGTGCTTCAGTCAGGCTTGAGGATTAAGGAATTCTGGTTTGAAGGGAAATGCTGGAGTCAAAAGGTATGATCAGAGGTGTGGCTCCAAGATTCAAGCTCTCAGCTCTCATTCCCCCAGTGGCATAATTAATTTATATATGAAATGAAAGGTTGTAAAGCAGATGAGGTCATTAGAATGCCACTGTGCTCCAGAAAAGCTTGAGGATTGAGGAATTATGGTTTGAAGGAAAATGCTGGAGCCAAAGGGTATGATCAGAGGTGTGGATCCAAGATTCTAAATCTCAGCTCTCATTCCCCCAGTGGAATATTTAATTTATATATGAAATGAAACGTTTTTAAGCAGCTAAGGTCAGGGGAATGCCACTGTGCTTCATTGAGGCTTGAGGATTAAGGAATTCTGGTTTGAAGGAAAATGCTGGAGCCAAAAGGTATGATCAGAGTTGCGGCTCCAAGATTCAAGCTCTCAGCTCTCATTCCCCCAGTGGCATAATTAATTTATATATGAAATAAAAGGTTGTTAAGCACCTGAGGTCAGGGGAATGCCACTGTGCTTCATTGAAGCTTGAGGATTAAGGAATTCTGGTTTGAAGGGAAATGCTGGAGCCTAGAGGTATAGTCAGAGATGCGGCTATAAGATTCAAGCTCTCAGCTCTCATCCCCCAGATGGCATAATTAATTCACAAAACAAATGAATTGTTTCCAAGTAGTTGAGGTCAGGGAAAAGCCACTGTGCTTCAGTCAGGCTTGAGGATTAAGGAATTCTGGTCTGAAGGGAAATGCTGGAGTCAAAAGGTTATGATCAGAGGTGTGGATCCAAGATTCTAACTCTCAGCTCTCATTCCCCCAGTGGAATATTTAATTTATATATAAAAAGAAAGGTTTTTAAGCAGCTAAGGTCAGGGGAATGCCACTGTGCTTCATTGAGGCTTGAGGATTAAGGAATTCTGGTTTGAAGGAAAATGCTGGAGCCAAAGGTTATGATCAGAGGTGTGGATCCAAGATTCTAACTCTCAGCTCTCATTCCCCCAGTGGAATATTTAATTTATATATGAAATGAAAGGTTTATAAGCAGCTAAGGTCAGGGGAATGCCACTGTGCTTCATTGAGGCTTGATGATTAAGGAATTCTGGTTTGAAGGAAAATGCTGGAGCCAAAAGGTATGATCAGAGTTGCGGCTTTAAGATTCAAGCTCTCAGCTCTCATTCCCCCAGTGGCATAATTAATTTATATATGAAATTAAAGGTTGTTAAGCAGCTGAGGTCAGGGGAATGCCACTGTGCTTCAGTCAGGCTTGAGGATTAAGGAATTCTGGTTTGAAGGAAAATGCTGGAGCCAAAAGGTATGATCAGAGTTGCGGCTTTAAGATTCAAGCTCTCAGCTCTCATTCCCCCAGTGGCATAATTAATTTATATATGAAATTAAAGGTTGTTAAGCAGCTGAGGTCAGGGGAATGCCACTGTGCTTCAGTCAGGCTTGAGGATTAAGGAATTCTGGTCTGAATGGAAATGCTGGAGTCAAAAGTTATGATCAGAGGTGCGGCTCCAAGATTCTATTTCTCAGCTCTCATTCCCCCAGTGGCATAATTCATTTAAGTATGAAATTAAAGGTTGTTAAGCAGATGAGGTCAGGGGAATGCCACTGTGCTTCAGTCAGGCTTGAGGATTAAGGAATTCTGGTTTGAAGGGAAATGCTGGAGTCAAAAGGTATGATCAGAGGTGTGGCTCCAAGATTCAAGCTCTCAGCTCTCATTCCCCCAGTGGCATAATTAATTTATATATGAAATGAAAGGTTGTAAAGCAGATGAGGTCATTGGAATGCCACTGTGCTCCAGAAAAGCTTGAGGATTGAGGAATTATGGTTTGAAGGAAAATGCTGGAGCCAAAGGGTATGATCACAGGTGTGGCTCCAAGATTCTAGTTCTCAGCTCTCATTCCCCCAGTGGCATAATTAAATTAAATATGAAATGAAAGGTTGTTAAGCAGCTGAGGTCAGGGGAATGCCACTGTGCTTCAGTCAGGCTTGAGGATTAAGGAATTCTGGTTTGAAGGAAAATGCTGGAGCCAAAAGGTATGATCAGAGTTGCGGCTCCAAGATTCAAGCTCTCAGCTCTCATTCCCCCAGTGGCATAATTAATTTATATATGAAATAAAAGGCTGTTAAGCAGCTGAGGTCAGGGGAATGCCACTGTGCTTTAGTCAGGCTTGAGGATTAAGGAATTCTGGTTTGAAGGAAAATGCTGGAGCCTAGAGGTATGATCAGAGGTGTGGCTCCAAGATTCAAGCTCTCAGCTCTCATTCTCCCAGTGGAATATTTAATTTATATATAAAAAGAAAGGTTTTTAAGCAGCTAAGGTCAGGGGAATGCCACTGTGCTTCATTGAGGCTTGAGGATTAAGGAATTGTGGTTTGAAGGAAAATGCTGGAGCCAAAGGTTATGATCAGAGGTGTGGATCCAAGATTCTAACTCTCAGCTCTCATTCCCCCAGTGGAATATTTAATTTATATATGAAATGAAAGGTTTATAAGCAGCTAAGGTCAGGGGAATGCCACTGTGCTTCATTGAGGCTTGATGATTAAGGAATTCTGGTTTGAAGGAAAATGCTGGAGCCAAAAGGTATGATCAGAGTTGCGGCTCTAAGCTTCAAGCTCTCAGCTCTCATTCCCCCAGTGGCATAATTAATTTATATATGAAATTAAATGTTATTAAGCAGCTGAGGTCAGGGGAATGCCACTGTGCTTCATTGAGGCTTGAGGATTAAGGAATTCTGGTTTGAAGGGAAATGCTTGAGTCAAAAGGTATGATCAGAGGTGTGGCTCCAAGATTCAAGCTCTCAGCTCTCATTCCCCCAGTGGCAAATTAATTTATATATGAAATGAAAGGTTGTTAAGCACCTGAGGTCAGGGGAATGCCACTGTGCTTTAGTCAGGCTCGAGGATTAAGGAATTCTGGTTTGAAGGAAAATGCTGGAGCCAAAAGGCATGATCAGAGGTGCGGCTCCAAGATTCTAGTTCTCAGCTCTCATTCCCCCAGTGGCATAATTAAATTAAATATGAAATGAAAGGTTGTTAAGCAGCTGAGGTCAGGGGAATGCCACTGTGCTTCAGTCAGGCTTGAGGATTAAGAAATTCTGGTTTGAAGGGAAATGCTGGAGTCGAAAGGTATGATCAGAGGTGTGGCTCCAAGATTCAAGCTCTCAGCTCTCATTCCCCCAGTGGCAAATTAATTTATATATGAAATGAAAGGATGTTAAGCACCTGAGGTCAGGGGAATGCCACTGTGCTTTAGTCAGGCTTGAGGATTAAGGAATTCTGGTTTGAAGGAAAATGCTGGAGCCAAAAGGCATGATCAGAGGTGCGGCTCCAAGATTCTATTTCTCAGCTTTTATTCCCCCAGTGGCATAATTGATTTAAATATGAAATGAAAGGTTGTTAAGCAGCTGAGGTCAAGGGAATGCCACTGTGCTTCAGTCAGGCTAGAGGATTAAGGAATTCTGGTCTGAATGGAAATGCTGGAGTCAAAAGGTATGATCAGAGGTGCGGCTCCAAGATTCAAGCTCTCAGATCTCATTCCCCCAGTGGCATAATTAATTTATATATGAAATGAAAGGTTGTTAAGCAGATGAGGTCAGGGGAATGCCACTGTGCTTCAGTCAGGCTTGAGGATTAAGGAATTCTGGTTTGAAGGGAAATGCTGGAGTCAAAAGGTATGATCAGAGGTGTGGCTCCAAGATTCAAGCTCTCAGCTCTCATTCCCCCAGTGGCATAATTAATTTATATATGAAATGAAAGGTTGTAAAGCAGATGATGTCATTAGAATGCCACTGTGCTCCAGAAAAGCTTGAGGATTGAGGAATTATGGTTTGAAGTAAAATGCTGGAGCCAAAGGGTATGATCAGAGGTGTGGATCCAAGATTCTAAATCTTAGCTCTCATTCCCCCAGTGGAATATTTAATTTATATATGAATTGAAACGTTTTTAAGCAGCTAAGGTCAGGGGAATGCCACTGTGCTTCATTGAGGCTTGAGGATTAAGGAATTCTGGTTTGAAGGAAAATGCTGGAGCCAAAAGGTATGATCAGAGTTGCGGCTCCAAGATTCAAGCTCTCAGCTCTCATTCCCCCAGTGGCATAATTAATTTATATATGAAATAAAAGGTTGTTAAGCAGCTGAGGTCAGGGGAATGCCACTGTGCTTCATTGAGGCTTGAGGATTAAGGAATTCTGGTTTGAAGGGAAATGCTGGAGCCTAGAGGTATAGTCAGAGATGCGGCTATAAGATTCAAGCTCTCAGCTCTCATCCCCCAGATGGCATAATTAATTCACAAAACAAATGAATTGTTTCCAAGTAGTTGAGGTCAGGGAAAAGCCACTGTGCTTCAGTCAGGCTTGAGGATTAAGGAATTCTGGTCTGAAGGGAAATGCTGGAGTCAAAAGGTATGATCAGAGGTGTGGCTCCAAGATTCAAGCTCTCAGCTCTCATTCCCCCAGTGGAATATTTAATTTATATATAAAAAGAAAGGTTTTTAAGCAGCTAAGGTCAGGGGAATGCCACTGTGCTTCATTGAGGCTTGAGGATTAAGGAATTCTGGTTTGAAGGAAAATGCTGGAGCCAAAGGTTATGATCAGAGGTGTGGATCCAAGATTCTAACTCTCAGCTCTCATTCCCCCAGTGGAATATTTAATTTATATATGAAATGAAAGGTTTATAAGCAGCTAAGGTCAGGGGAATGCCACTGTGCTTCATTGAGGCTTGATGATTAAGGAATTCTGGTTTGAAGGAAAATGCTGGAGCCAAAAGGTATGATCAGAGTTGCGGCTCTAAGATTCAAGCTCTCAGCTCTCATTCCCCCAGTGGCATAATTAATTTATATATGAAATTAAAGGTTGTTAAGCAGCTGAGGTCAGGGGAATGCCACTGTGCTTCAGTCAGGCTTGAGGATTAAGGAATTCTGGTTTAAAGGGAAA
Organism: Dunaliella primolecta; assembly: GCA_914767535.2. Lineage (NCBI taxonomy): Eukaryota > Viridiplantae > Chlorophyta > Chlorophyceae > Chlamydomonadales > Dunaliellaceae > Dunaliella > Dunaliella primolecta. The sequence continues at coordinate 621,319 of CAJZBB020000003.1, forward strand.
TGCTTGAGTCAAAAGGTATGATCAGAGGTGTGGCTCCAAGATTCAAGCTCTCAGCTCTCATTCCCCCAGTGGCAAATTAATAAATATATATGAAATGAAAGGTTGTTATGCACCTGAGGTCAGGGGAATGCCACTGTGCTTCATTGAGGCTTGAGGATTAAGGAATTCTGGTTTGAAGGAAAATGCTGGAGCCAAAAGGCATGATCAGAGGTGCGGCTCCAAGATTCTATTTCTCAGCTCTCATTCCCCCAGTGGCATAATTGATTTAAATATGAAATGAAAGGTTGTTAAGCAGCTGAGGTCAGGGGAATGCCACTGTGCTTCAGTCAGGCTTGAGGATTAAGGAATTCTGGTCTGAATGGAAATGCTGGAGTCAAAAGTTATGATCAGAGGTGCGGCTCCAAGATTCTATTTCTCAACTCTCATTCCCCCAGTGGCATAATTCATTTAAATATGAAATAAAAGGTTGTTAAGCAGATGAGGTCAGGGGAATGCCACTGTGCTTCAGTCAGGCTTGAGGATTAAGGAATTCTGGTTTGAAGGGAAATGCTTGAGTCAAAAGGTATGATCAGAGGTGTGGCTCCAAGATTCAAGCTCTCAGCTCTCATTCCCCCAGTGGCATAATTAATTTATATATGAAATGAAAGGTTGTAAAGCAGATGAGGTCATTGGAATGCCACTGTGCTCCAGAAAAGCTTGAGGATTGAGGAATTATGGTTTGAAGGAAAATGCTGGAGCCAAAGGGTATGATCAGAGGTGTGGCTCCAAGATTCTAGTTCTCAGCTCTCATTCCCCCAGTGGCATAATTAAATTAAATATGAAATGAAAGGTTGTTAAGCAGCTGAGGTCAGGGGAATGCCACTGTGCTTCAGTCAGGCTTGAGGATTAAGGAATTCTGGTTTGAAGGAAAATGCTGGAGCCAAAAGGTATGATCAGAGTTGCGGCTCCAAGATTCAAGCTCTCAGCTCTCATTCCCCCAGTGGCATAATTAATTTATATATGAAATAAAAGGCTGTTAAGCAGCTGAGGTCAGGGGAATGCCACTGTGCTTCATTGAGGCTTGAGGATTAAGGAATTCTGGTCTGAAGGGAAATGCTGGAGTCAAAAGGTATGATCAGAGGTGTGGCTCCAAGATTCAAGCTCTCAGCTCTCATTCTCCCAGTGGAATATTTAATTTATATATAAAAAGAAAGGTTTTTAAGCAGCTAAGGTCAGGGGAATGCCACTGTGCTTCATTGAGGCTTGAGGATTAAGGAATTGTGGTTTGAAGGAAAATGCTGGAGCCAAAGGTTATGATCAGAGGTGTGGATCCAAGATTCTAACTCTCAGCTCTCATTCCCCCAGTGGAATATTTAATTTATATATGAAATGAAAGGTTTATAAGCAGCTAAGGTCAGGGGAATGCCACTGTGCTTCATTGAGGCTTGATGATTAAGGAATTCTGGTTTGAAGGAAAATGCTGGAGCCAAAAGGTATGATCAGAGTTGCGGCTCTAAGATTCAAGCTCTCAGCTCTCATTCCCCCAGTGGCATAATTAATTTATATATGAAATTAAATGTTGTTAAGCAGCTGAGGTCAGGGGAATGCCACTGTGCTTCATTGAGGCTTGAGGATTAAGGAATTCTGGTTTGAAGGGAAATGCTTGAGTCAAAAGGTATGATCAGAGGTGTGGCTCCAAGATTCAAGCTCTCAGCTCTCATTCCCCCAGTGGCAAATTAATTTATATATGAAATGAAAGGTTGTTAAGCACCTGAGGTCAGGGGAATGCCACTGTGCTTTAGTCAGGCTCGAGGATTAAGGAATTCTGGTTTGAAGGAAAATGCTGGAGCCAAAAGGCATGATCAGAGGTGCGGCTCCAAGATTCTAGTTCTCAGCTCTCATTCCCCCAGTGGCATAATTAAATTAAATATGAAATGAAAGGTTGTTAAGCAGCTGAGGTCAGGGGAATGCCACTGTGCTTCATTGAGGCTTGATGATTAAGGAATTCTGGTTTGAAGGAAAATGCTGGAGCCAAAAGGTATGATCAGAGTTGCGGCTCTAAGATTCAAGCTCTCAGCTCTCATTCCCCCAGTGGCATAATTAATTAATATATGAAATTAAAGGTTGTTAAGCAGCTGAGGTCAGGGGAATGCCACTGTGCTTCATTGAGGCTTGAGGATTAAGGAATTCTGGTTTGAAGGGAAATGCTTGAGTCAAAAGGTATGATCAGAGGTGTGGCTCCAAGATTCAAGCTCTCAGCTCTCATTCCCCCAGTGGCAAATTAATTTATATATGAAATGAAAGGTTGTTAAGCACCTGAGGTCAGGGGAATGCCACTGTGCTTTAGTCAGGCTTGAGGATTAAGGAATTCTGGTTTGAAGGAAAATGCTGGAGCCAAAAGGCATGATCAGAGGTGCGGCTCCAAGATTCTAGTTCTCAGCTCTCATTCCCCCAGTGGCATAATTAAATTAAATATGAAATGAAAGGTTGTTAAGCAGCTGAGGTCAGGGGAATGCCACTGTGCTTCAGTCAGGCTTGAGGATTAAGAAATTCTGGTTTGAAGGGAAATGCTGGAGTCGAAAGGTATGATCAGAGGTGTGGCTCCAAGATTCAAGCTCTCAGCTCTCATTCCCCCAGTGGCAAATTAATTTATATATGAAATGAAAGGTTGTTAAGCACCTGAGGTCAGGGGAATGCCACTGTGCTTTAGTCAGGCTTGAGGATTAAGGAATTCTGGTTTGAAGGAAAATGCTGGAGCCAAAAGGCATGATCAGAGGTGCGGCTCCAAGATTCTATTTCTCAGCTTTTATTCCCCCAGTGGCATAATTGATTTAAATATGAAATGAAAGGTTGTTAAGCAGCTGAGGTCAGGGGAATGCCACTGTGCTTCAGTCAGGCTAGAGGATTAAGGAATTCTGGTCTGAATGGAAATGCTGGAGTCAAAAGGTATGATCAGAGGTGCGGCTCCAAGATTCAAGCTCTCAGATCTCATTCCCCCAGTGGCATAATTAATTTATATATGAAATGAAAGGTTGTTAAGCAGATGAGGTCAGGGGAATGCCACTGTGCTTCAGTCAGGCTTGAGGATTAAGGAATTCTGGTTTGAAGGGAAATGCTGGAGTCAAAAGGTATGATCAGAGGTGTGGCTCCAAGATTCAAGCTCTCAGCTCTCATTCCCCCAGTGGCATAATTAATTTATATATGAAATGAAAGGTTGTAAAGCAGATGAGGTCATTAGAATGCCACTGTGCTCCAGAAAAGCTTGAGGATTGAGGAATTATGGTTTGAAGTAAAATGCTGGAGCCAAAGGGTATGATCAGAGGTGTGGATCCAAGATTCTAAATCTTAGCTCTCATTCCCCCAGTGGAATATTTAATTTTTATATGAAATGAAACGTTTTTAAGCAGCTAAGGTCAGGGGAATGCCACTGTGCTTCATTGAGGCTTGAGGATTAAGGAATTCTGGTTTGAAGGAAAATGCTGGAGCCAAAAGGTATGATCAGAGTTGCGGCTCCAAGATTCAAGCTCTCAGCTCTCATTCCCCCAGTGGCATAATTAATTTATATATGAAATAAAAGGTTGTTAAGCAGCTGAGGTCAGGGGAATGCCACTGTGCTTCATTGAGGCTTGAGGATTAAGGAATTCTGGTTTGAAGGGAAATGCTGGAGCCTAGAGGTATAGTCAGAGATGCGGCTATAAGATTCAAGCTCTCAGCTCTCATCCCCCAGATGGCATAATTAATTCACAAAACAAATGAATTGTTTCCAAGTAGTTGAGGTCAGGGAAAAGCCACTGTGCTTCAGTCAGGCTTGAGGATTAAGGAATTCTGGTCTGAAGGGAAATGCTGGAGTCAAAAGGTATGATCAGAGGTGTGGCTCCAAGATTCAAGCTCTCAGCTCTCATTCCCCCAGTGGAATATTTAATTTATATATAAAAAGAAAGGTTTTTAAGCAGCTAAGGTCAGGGGAATGCCACTGTGCTTCATTGAGGCTTGAGGATTAAGGAATTCTGGTTTGAAGGAAAATGCTGGAGCCAAAGGTTATGATCAGAGGTGTGGATCCAAGATTCTAACTCTCAGCTCTCATTCCCCCAGTGGAATATTTAATTTATATATGAAATGAAAGGTTTATAAGCAGCTAAGGTCAGGGGAATGCCACTGTGCTTCATTGAGGCTTGATGATTAAGGAATTCTGGTTTGAAGGAAAATGCTGGAGCCAAAAGGTATGATCAGAGTTGCGGCTCTAAGATTCAAGCTCTCAGCTCTCATTCCCCCAGTGGCAAATTAATTTATATATGAAATGAAAGGTTGTTAAGCACCTGAGGTCAGGGGAATGCCACTGTGCTTCATTGAGGCTTGAGGATTAAGGAATTCTGGTTTGAAGGAAAATGCTGGAGCCAAAAGGCATGATCAGAGGTGCGGCTCCAAGATTCTAGTTCTCAGCTCTCATTCCCCCAGTGGCATAATTAAATTAAATATGAAATTAAAGGTTGTTAAGCAGCTGAGGTCAGGGGAATGCCACTGTGCTTCAGTCAGGCTTGAGGATTAAGGAATTCTGGTTTAAAGGGAAATGCTTGAGTCAAAAGGTATGATCAGAGGTGTGGCTCCAAGATTCAAGCTCTCAGCTCTCATTCCCCCAGTGGCAAATTAATTTATATATATGAAATGAAAGGTTGTTATGCACCTGAGGTCAGGGGAATGCCACTGTGCTTTAGTCAGGCTTGAGGATTAAGGAATTCTGGTTTGAAGGAAAATGCTGGAGCCAAAAGGCATGATCAGAGGTGCGGCTCCAAGATTCTATTTCTCAGCTCTCATTCCCCCAGTGGCATAATTGATTTAAATATGAAATGAAAGGTTGTTAAGCAGCTGAGGTCAGGGGAATGCCACTGTGCTTCAGTCAGGCTTGAGGATTAAGGAATTCTGGTCTGAATGGAAATGCTGGAGTCAAAAGTTATGATCAGAGGTGCGGCTCCAAGATTCTATTTCTCAGCTCTCATTCCCCCAGTGGCAAATTAATTTATATATGAAATGAAAGGTTGTTAAGCACCTGAGGTCAGGGGAATGCCACTGTGCTTTAGTCAGGCTTGAGGATTAAGGAATTCTGGTTTGAAGGAAAATGCTGGAGCCAAAAGGCATGATCAGAGGTGCGGCTCCAAGATTCTAGTTCTCAGCTCTCATTCCCCCAGTGGCATAATTAAATTAAATATGAAATTAAAGGTTGTTAAGCAGCTGAGGTCAGGGGAATGCCACTGTGCTTCAGTCAGGCTTGAGGATTAAGGAATTCTGGTTTAAAGGGAAATGCTTGAGTCAAAAGGTATGATCAGAGGTGTGGCTCCAAGATTCAAGCTCTCAGCTCTCATTCCCCCAGTGGCAAATTAATTTATATATATGAAATGAAAGGTTGTTATGCACCTGAGGTCAGGGGAATGCCACTGTGCTTTAGTCAGGCTTGAGGATTAAGGAATTCTGGTTTGAAGGAAAATGCTGGAGCCAAAAGGCATGATCAGAGGTGCGGCTCCAAGATTCTATTTCTCAGCTCTCATTCCCCCAGTGGCATAATTGATTTAAATATGAAATGAAAGGTTGTTAAGCAGCTGAGGTCAGGGGAATGCCACTGTGCTTCAGTCAGGCTTGAGGATTAAGGAATTCTGGTCTGAATGGAAATGCTGGAGTCAAAAGTTATGATCAGAGGTGCGGCTCCAAGATTCTATTTCTCAGCTCTCATTCCCCCAGTGGCATAATTCATTTAAATATGAAATGAAAGGTTGTTAAGCAGATGAGGTCAGGGGAATGCCACTGTGCTTCAGTCAGGCTTGAGGATTAAGGAATTCTGGTTTGAAGGGAAATGCTTGAGTCAAAAGGTATGATCAGAGGTGTGGCTCCAAGATTCAAGCTCTCAGCTCTCATTCCCCCAGTGGCATAATTAATTAATATATGAAATGAAAGGTTGTAAAGCAGATGAGGTCATTGGAATGCCACTGTGCTCCAGAAAAGCTTGAGGATTGAGGAATTATGGTTTGAAGGAAAATGCTGGAGCCAAAGGGTATGATCAGAGTTGTGGCTCCAAGATTCCAGTTCTCAGCTCTCATTCCCCCAGTGGCATAATTAAATTAAATATGAAATGAAAGGTTGTTAAGCAGCTGATGTCAGGGGAATGCCACTGTGCTTCAGTCAGGCTTAAGGATTAAGGAATTCTGGTTTGAAGGAAAATGCTGGAGCCAAAAGGTATGATCAGAGTTGCGGCTCCAAGATTCAAGCTCTCAGCTCTCATTCCCCCAGTGGCATAATTAATTTATATATGAAATAAAAGGCTGTTAAGCAGCTGAGGTCAGGGGAATGCCACTGTGCTTCATTGAGGCTTGAGGATTAAGGAATTCTGGTCTGAAGGGAAATGCTGGAGTCAAAAGGTATGATCAGAGGTGTGGCTCCAAGATTCAAGCTCTCAGCTCTCATTCCCCCAGTGGAATATTTAATTTATATATAAAATGAAAGGTTGTTAAGCAGATGAGGTCAGGGGAATGCCACTGTGCTTCAGTCAGGCTTGAGGATTAAGGAATTCTGGTCTGAATGGAAATGCTGGAGTCAAAAGGTATGATCAGAGGTGCGGCTCCAAGATTCAAGCTCTCAGATCTCATTCCCCCAGTGGCATAATTAATTTATATATAAAATGAAAGGTTGTTAAGCAGATGAGGTCAGGGGAATGCCACTGTGCTTCAGTCAGGCTTGAGGATTAAGGAATTCTGGTTTGAAGGGAAATGCTGGAGTCAAAAGGTATGATCAGAGGTGTGGCTCCAAGATTCAAGCTCTCAGCTCTCATTCCCCCAGTGGCATAATTAATTTATATATGAAATGAAAGGTTGTAAAGCAGATGAGGTCATTAGAATGCCACTGTGCTCCAGAAAAGCTTGAGGATTGAGGAATTATGGTTTGAAGGAAAATGCTGGAGCCAAAGGGTATGATCAGAGGTGTGGATCCAAGATTCTAAATCTCAGCTCTCATTCCCCCAGTGGAATATTTAATTTATATATGAAATGAAACGTTTTTAAGCAGCTAAGGTCAGGGGAATGCCACTGTGCTTCATTGAGGCTTGAGGATTAAGGAATTCTGGTTTGAAGGAAAATGCTGGAGCCAAAAGGTATGATCAGAGTTGCGGCTCCAAGATTCAAGCTCTCAGCTCTCATTCCCCCAGTGGCATAATTTATTTATATATGAAATAAAAGGTTGTTAAGCACCTGAGGTCAGGGGAATGCCACTGTGCTTCATTGAAGCTTGAGGATTAAGGAATTCTGGTTTGAAGGGAAATGCTGGAGCCTAGAGGTATAGTCAGAGATGCGGCTATAAGATTCAAGCTCTCAGCTCTCATCCCCCAGATGGCATAATTAATTCACAAAACAAATGAATTGTTTCCAAGTAGTTGAGGTCAGGGAAAAGCCACTGTGCTTCAGTCAGGCTTGAGGATTAAGGAATTCTGGTCTGAAGGGAAATGCTGGAGTCAAAAGGTATGATCAGAGGTGTGGCTCCAAGATTCAAGCTCTCAGCTCTCATTCCCCCAGTGGAATATTTAATTTATATATAAAAAGAAAGGTTTTTAAGCAGCTAAGGTCAGGGGAATGCCACTGTGCTTCATTGAGGCTTGAGGATTAAGGAATTCTGGTTTGAAGGAAAATGCTGGAGCCAAAGGTTATGATCAGAGGTGTGGATCCAAGATTCTAACTCTCAGCTCTCATTTCCCCAGTGGAATATTTAATTTATATATGAAATGAAATGTTTATAAGCAGCTAAGGTCAGGGGAATGCCACTGTGCTTCATTGAGGCTTGATGACTAAGGAATTCTGGTTTGAAGGAAAATGCTGGAGCCAAAAGGTATGATCAGAGTTGCGGCTCTAAGATTCAAGCTCTCAGCTCTCATTCCCCCAGTGGCATAATTAATTTATATATGAAATTAAAGGTTGTTAAGCAGCTGAGGTCAGGGGAATGCCACTGTGCTTCAGTCAGGCTTGAGGATTAAGGAATTCTGGTCTGAATGGAAATGCTGGAGTCAAAAGTTATGATCAGAGGTGCGGCTCCAAGATTCTATTTCTCAGCTCTCATTCCCCCAGTGGCATAATTCATTTAAATATGAAATGAAAGGTTGTTAAGCAGATGAGGTCAGGGGAATGCCACTGTGCTTCAGTCAGGCTTGAAGATTAAGGAATTCTGGTTTGAAGGGAAATGCTTGAGTCAAAAGGTATGATCAGAGGTGTGGCTCCAAGATTCAAGCTCTCAGCTCTCATTCCCCCAGTGGCATAATTAATTTATATATGAAATGAAAGATTGTAAAGCAGATGAGGTCATTGGAATGCCACTGTGCTCCAGAAAAGCTTGAGGATGGAGGAATTATGGTTTGAAGGAAAATGCTGGAGCCAAAGGGTATGATCACAGGTGTGGCTCCAAGATTCTAGTTCTCAGCTCTCATTCCCCCAGTGGCATAATTAAATTAAATATGAAATGAAAGGTTGTTAAGCAGCTGAGGTCAGGGGAATGCCACTGTGCTTCAGTCAGGCTTAAGGATTAAGGAATTCTGGTTTGAAGGAAAATGCTGGAGCCAAAAGGTATGATCAGAGTTGCGGCTCCAAGATTCAAGCTCTCAGCTCTCATTCCCCCAGTGGCATAATTAATTTATATATGAAATAAAAGGCTGTTAAGCAGCTGAGGTCAGGGGAATGCCACTGTGCTTCATTGAGGCTTGAGGATTAAGGAATTCTGGTCTGAAGGGAAATGCTGGAGTCAAAAGGTATGATCAGAGGTGTGGCTCCAAGATTCAAGCTCTCAGCTCTCATTCCCCCAGTGGAATATTTAATTTATATTTAAAAAGAAAGGTTTTTAAGCAGCTAAGGTCAGGGGAATGCCACTGTGCTTCATTGAGGCTTGAGGATTAAGGAATTCTGGTTTGAAGGAAAATGCTAAAGCCAAAGGTTATGATCAGAGGTGTGGATCCAAGATTCTAACTCTCAGCTCTCATTCCCCCAGTGGAATATTTAATTTATATATGAAATGAAAGGTTTATAAGCAGCTAAGATCAGGGGAATGCCACTGTGCTTCATTGAGGCTTGATGATTAAGGAATTCTGGTTTGAAGGAAAATGCTGGAGCCAAAAGGTATGATCAGAGTTGCGGCTCTAAGATTCAAGCTCTCAGCTCTCATTCCCCCAGTGGCATAATTAATTTATATATGAAATTAAATGTTGTTAAGCAGCTGAGGTCAGGGGAATGCCACTGTGCTTCATTGAGGCTTGAGGATTAAGGAATTCTGGTTTGAAGGGAAATGCTTGAGTCAAAAGGTATGATCAGAGGTGTGGCTCCAAGATTCAAGCTTTCAGCTCTCATTCCCCCAGTGGCAAATTAATTTATATATGTAATGAAAGGTTGTTAAGCACCTGAGGTCAGGGGAATGCCACTGTGCTTTAGTCAGGCTCGAGGATTAAGGAATTCTGGTTTGAAGGAAAATGCTGGAGCCAAAAGGCATGATCAGAGGTGCGGCTCCAAGATTCTATTTCTCAGCTCTTATTCCCCCAGTGGCATAATTAAATTAAATTTAAAATGAAAGGTTGTTAAGCAGCTGAGGTCAGGGGAATGCCACTGTGCTTCATTGAGGCTTGAGGATTAAGGAATTCTGGTTTGAAGGAAAATGCTGGAGCCAAAAGGTATGATCAGAGTTGCGGCTCCAAGATTCAAGCTCTCAGCTCTCATTCCCCCAGTGGCATAATTAATTTATATATGAAATAAAAGGTTTTTAAGCAGCTGAGGTCAGGGGAATGCCACTGTGCTTCATTGAGGCTTGAGGATTAAGGAATTCTGGTTTGAAGGGAAATGCTTGAGTCAAAAGGTATGATCAGCGGTGTGGCTCCAAGATTCAAGCTCTCAGCTCTCATTCCCCCAGTGGCAAATTAATTTATATATGAAATGAAAGGTTGTTAAGCACCTGAGGTCAGGGGAATGCCACTGTGCTTCATTGAGGCTTGAGGATTAAGGAATTCTGGTTTGAAGGAAAATGCTGGAGCCAAAGGTTATGATCAGAGGTGTGGATCCAAGATTCTAACTCTCAGCTCTCATTCCCCCAGTGGAATATTTAATTTATATATGTAATGAAAGGTTTATAAGCAGCTAAGGTCAGGGGAATGCCACTGTGCTTCATTGAGGCTTGATGATTAAGGAATTCTGGTTTGAAGGAAAATGCTGGAGCCAAAAGGTATGATCAGAGTTGCGGCTCTAAGATTCAAGCTCTCAGCTCTCATTCCCCCAGTGGCATAATTAATTTATATATGAAATTAAATGTTGTTAAGCAGCTGAGGTCAGGGGAATGCCACTGTGCTTCATTGAGGCTTGAGGATTAAGGAATTCTGGTTTGAAGGGAAATGCTTGGGTCAAAAGGTATGATCAGAGGTGTGGCTCCAAGATTCAAGCTCTCAGCTCTCATTCCCCCAGTGGCAAATTAATTTATATATGAAATGAAAGGTTGTTAAGCACCTGAGGTCAGGGGAATGCCACTGTGCTTTAGTCAGGCTCGAGGATTAAGGAATTCTGGTTTGAAGGAAAATGCTGGAGCCAAAAGGCATGATCAGAGGTGCGGCTCCAAGATTCTATTTCTCAGCTCTTATTCCCCCAGTGGAATAATTAAATTAAATATGAAATGAAAGGTTGTTAAGCAGCTAAGGTCAGGGGAATGCCACTGTGCTTCATTGAGGCTTGATGATTAAGGAATTCTGGTTTGAAGGAAAATGCTGGAGCCAAAAGGTATGATCAGAGTTGCGGCTCCAAGATTCAAGCTCTCAGCTCTCATTCCCCCAGTGGCATAATTAATTTATATATGAAATTAAAGGTTGTTAAGCAGCTGAGGTCAGGGGAATGCCACTGTGCTTCATTGAGGCTTGAGGATTAAGGAATTCTGGTTTGAAGGGAAATGCTGGAGTCAAAAGGTATGATCAGAGGTGTGGCTCCAAGATTCAAGCTCTCAGCTCTCATTCCCCCAGTGGAATATTTAATTTATATATAAAAAGAAAGGTTTTTAAGCAGCTAAGGTCAGGGGAATGCCACTGTGCTTCATTGAGGCTTGAGGATTAAGGAATTCTGGTTTGAAGGAAAATGCTGGAGCCAAAGGTTATGATCAGAGGTGTGGATCCAAGATTCTAACTCTCAGCTCTCATTCCCCCAGTGGAATATTTAATTTATATATGAAATGAAAGGTTAATAAGCAGCTAAGGTCAGGGGAATGCCACTGTGCTTCATTGAGGCTTGATGATTAAGGAATTCTGGTTTGAAGGAAAATGCTGGAGCCAAAAGGTATGATCAGAGTTGCGGCTCTAAGATTCAAGCTCTCAGCTCTCATTCCCCCAGTGGCATAATTAATTTATATATGAAATTAAAGGTTGTTAAGCAGCTGAGGTCAGGGGAATGCCACTGTGCTTCAGTCAGGCTTGAGGATTAAGGAATTCTGGTTTGAAGGGAAATGCTTGAGTCAAAAGGTATGATCAGAGGTGTGGCTCCAAGATTCAAGCTCTCAGCTCTCATTCCCCCAGTGGCAAATTAATTTATATATGAAATGAAAGGTTGTTAAGCACCTGAGGTCAGGGGAATGCCACTGTGCTTTAGTCAGGCTCGAGGATTAAGGAATTCTGGTTTGAAGGAAAATGCTGGAGCCAAAAGGCATGATCAGAGGTGCGGCTCCAAGATTCTATTTCTCAGCTCTTATTCCCCCAGTGGAATAATTAAATTAAATATGAAATGAAAGGTTGTTAAGCAGCTAAGGTCAGGGGAATGCCACTGTGCTTCATTGAGGCTTGATGATTAAGGAATTCTGGTTTGAAGGAAAATGCTGGAGCCAAAAGGTATGATCAGAGTTGCGGCTCCAAGATTCAAGCTCTCAGCTCTCATTCCCCCAGTGGCATAATTAATTTATATATGAAATTAAAGGTTGTTAAGCAGCTGAGGTCAGGGGAATGCCACTGTGCTTCATTGAGGCTTGAGGATTAAGGAATTCTGGTTTGAAGGGAAATGCTGGAGTCAAAAGGTATGATCAGAGGTGTGGCTCCAAGATTCAAGCTCTCAGCTCTCATTCCCCCAGTGGAATATTTAATTTATATATAAAAAGAAAGGTTTTTAAGCAGCTAAGGTCAGGGGAATGCCACTGTGCTTCATTGAGGCTTGAGGATTAAGGAATTCTGGTTTGAAGGAAAATGCTGGAGCCAAAGGTTATGATCAGAGGTGTGGATCCAAGATTCTAACTCTCAGCTCTCATTCCCCCAGTGGAATATTTAATTTATATATGAAATGAAAGGTTTATAAGCAGCTAAGGTCAGGGGAATGCCACTGTGCTTCATTGAGGCTTGATGATTAAGGAATTCTGGTTTGAAGGAAAATGCTGGAGCCAAAAGGTACGATCAGAGTTGCGGCTCTAAGATTCAAGCTCTCAGCTCTCATTCCCCCAGTGGCATAATTAATTTATATATGAAATTAAAGGTTGTTAAGCAGCTGAGGTCAGGGGAATGCCACTGTGCTTCATTGAGGCTTGAGGATTAAGGAATTCTGGTTTGAAGGGAAATGCTTGAGTCAAAAGGTATGATCAGAGGTGTGGCTCCAAGATTCAAGCTCTCAGCTCTCATTCCCCCAGTGGCAAATTAATTTATATATGAAATGAAAGGTTGTTAAGCACCTGAGGTCAGGGGAATGCCACTGTGCTTTAGTCAGGCTTGAGGATTAAGGAATTCTGGTTTGAAGGAAAATGCTGGAGCCAAAAGGCATGATCAGAGGTGCGGCTCCAAGATTCTATTTCTCAGCTCTCATTCCCCCAGTGGCATAATTGATTTAAATATGAAATGAAAGGTTGTTAAGCATCTGAGGTCAGGGGAATGCCACTGTGCTTCATTCAGGCTTGAGGATTAAGGAATTCTGGTCTGAATGGAAATGCTGGAGTCAAAAGTTATGATCAGAGGTGCGGCTCCAAGATTCTATTTCTCAGCTCTCATTCCCCCAGTGGCATAATTCATTTAAATATGAAATGAAAGGTTGTTAAGCAGATGAGGTCAGGGGAATGCCACTGTGCTTCAGTCAGGCTTGAGGATTAAGGAATTCTGGTTTGAAGGGAAATGCTTGAGTCAAAAGGTATGATCAGAGGTGTGGCTCCAAGATTCAAGCTCTCAGCTCTCATTCCCCCAGTGGCATAATTAATTTATATATGAAATGAAAGGTTGTAAAGCAGATGAGGTCATTGGAATGCCACTGTGCTCCAGAAAAGCTTGAGGATTGAGGAATTTTGGTTTGAAGGAAAATGCTGGAGCCAAAGGGTATGATCACAGGTGTGGCTCCAAAATTCTAGTTCTCAGCTCTCATTCCCCCAGTGGCATAATTAAATTAAATATGAAATGAAAGGTTGTTAAGCAGCTGAGGTCAGGGGAATGCCACTGTGCTTCAGTCAGGCTTAAGGATTAAGGAATTCTGGTTTGAAGGAAAATGCTGGAGCCAAAAGGTATGATCAGAGTTGCGGCTCCAAGATTCAAGCTCTCAGCTCTCATTCCCCCAGTGGCATAATTAATTTATATATGAAATAAAAGGCTGTTAAGCAGCTGAGGTCAGGGAAATGCCACTGTGCTTCATTGAGGCTTGAGGATTAAGGAATTCTGGTCTGAAGGGAAATGCTGGAGTCAAAAGGTATGATCAGAGGTGTGGCTCCAAGATTCAAGCTCTCAGCTCTCATTCCCCCAGTGGAATATTTAATTTATATATAAAAAGAAAGGTTTTTAAGCAGCTAAGGTCAGGGGAATGCCACTGTGCTTCATTGAGGCTTGAGGATTAAGGAATTCTGGTTTGAAGGAAAATGCTGGAGCCAAAGGTTATGATCAGAGGTGTGGATCCAAGATTCTAACTCTCAGCTCTCATTCCCCCAGTGGAATATTTAATTTATATATGAAATGAAAGGTTTATAAGCAGCTAAGGGCAGGGGAATGCCACTGTGCTTCATTGAGGCTTGATGATTAAGGAATTCTGGTTTGAAGGAAAATGCTGGAGCCAAAAGGCATGATCAGAGGTGCGGCTCCAAGATTCTATTTCTCAGCTCTCATTCCCCCAGTGGCATAATTGATTTAAATATGAAATGAAAGGTTGTTAAGCAGCTGAGGTCAGGGGAATGCCACTGTGTTTCAGTCAGGCTTGAGGATTAAGGAATTCTGGTCTGAATGGAAATGCTGGAGTCAAAAGTTATGATCAGAGGTGCGGCTCCAAGATTCTATTTCTCAGCTCTCATTCCCCCAGTGGCATAATTCATTTAAATATGAAATGAAAGGTTGTTAAGCAGATGAGGTCAGGGGAATGCCACTGTGCTTCAGTCAGGCTTGAGGATTAAGGAATTCTGGTTTGAAGGGAAATGCTTGAGTCAAAAGGTATGATCAGAGGTGTGGCTCCAAGATTCAAGCTCTCAGCTCTCATTCCCCCAGTGGCATAATTAATTAATATATGAAATGAAAGGTTGTAAAGCAGATGAGGTCATTGGAATGCCACTGTGCTCCAGAAAAGCTTGAGGATTGAGGAATTATGGTTTGAAGGAAAATGCTGGAGCCAAAGGGTATGATCAGAGTTGTGGCTCCAAGATTCCAGTTCTCAGCTCTCATTCCCCCAGTGGCATAATTAAATTAAATATGAAATGAAAGGTTGTTAAGCAGCTGATGTCAGGGGAATGCCACTGTGCTTCAGTCAGGCTTAAGGATTAAGGAATTCTGGTTTGAAGGAAAATGCTGGAGCCAAAAGGTATGATCAGAGTTGCGGCTCCAAGATTCAAGCTCTCAGCTCTCATTCCCCCAGTGGCATAATTAATTTATATATGAAATAAATGGCTGTTAAGCAGCTGAGGTCAGGGGAATGCCACTGTGCTTCATTGAGGCTTGAGGATTAAGGAATTCTGGTCTGAAGGGAAATGCTGGAGTCAAAAGGTATGATCAGAGGTGTGGCTCCAAGATTCAAGCTCTCAGCTCTCATTCCCCCAGTGGAATATTTAATTTATATATAAAATGAAAGGTTGTTAAGCAGATGAGGTCAGGGGAATGCCACTGTGCTTCAGTCAGGCTTGAGGATTAAGGAATTCTGGTCTGAATGGAAATGCTGGAGTCAAAAGGTATGATCAGAGGTGCGGCTCCAAGATTCAAGCTCTCAGATCTCATTCCCCCAGTGGCATAATTAATTTATATATAAAATGAAAGGTTGTTAAGCAGATGAGGTCAGGGGAATGCCACTGTGCTTCAGTCAGGCTTGAGGATTAAGGAATTCTGGTTTGAAGGGAAATGCTGGAGTCAAAAGGTATGATCAGAGGTGTGGCTCCAAGATTCAAGCTCTCAGCTCTCATTCCCCCAGTGGCATAATTAATTTATATATGAAATGAAAGGTTGTAAAGCAGATGAGGTCATTAGAATGCCACTGTGCTCCAGAAAAGCTTGAGGATTGAGGAATTATGGTTTGAAGGAAAATGCTGGAGCCAAAGGGTATGATCAGAGGTGTGGATCCAAGATTCTAAATCTCAGCTCTCATTCCCCCAGTGGAATATTTAATTTATATATGAAATGAAACGTTTTTAAGCAGCTAAGGTCAGGGGAATGCCACTGTGCTTCATTGAGGCTTGAGGATTAAGGAATTCTGGTTTGAAGGAAAATGCTGGAGCCAAAAGGTATGATCAGAGTTGCGGCTCCAAGATTCAAGCTCTCAGCTCTCATTCCCCCAGTGGCATAATTTATTTATATATGAAATAAAAGGTTGTTAAGCAGCTGAGGTCAGGGGAATGCCACTGTGCTTCATTGAGGCTTGAGGATTAAGGAATTCTGGTTTGAAGGGAAATGCTGGAGCCTAGAGGTATAGTCAGAGATGCGGCTATAAATTCAAGCTCTCAGCTCTCATCCCCCAGATGACATAATTAATTCACAAAACAAATGAATTGTTTCCAAGTAGTTGAGGTCAGGGAAAAGCCACTGTGCTTCAGTCAGGCTTGAGGATTAAGGAATTCTGGTCTGAAGGGAAATGCTGGAGTCAAAAGGTATGATCAGAGGTGTGGCTCCAAGATTCAAGCTCTCAGCTCTCATTCCCCCAGTGGAATATTTAATTTATATATAAAAAGAAAGGTTTTTAAGCAGCTAAGGTCAGGGGAATGCCACTGTGCTTCATTGAGGCTTGAGGATTAAGGAATTCTGGTTTGAAGGAAAATGCTGGAGCCAAAGGTTATGATCAGAGGTGTGGATCCAAGATTCTAACTCTCAGCTCTCATTTCCCCAGTGGAATATTTAATTTATATATGAAATGAAATGTTTATAAGCAGCTAAGGTCAGGGGAATGCCACTGTGCTTAATTGAGGCTTGATGACTAAGGAATTCTGGTTTGAAGGAAAATGCTGGAGCCAAAAGGTATGATCAGAGTTGCGGCTCTAAGATTCAAGCTCTCAGCTCTCATTCCCCCAGTGGCATAATTAATTTATATATGAAATTAAAGGTTGTTAAGCAGCTGAGGTCAGGGGAATGCCACTGTGCTTCAGTCAGGCTTGAGGATTAAGGAATTCTGGTCTGAATGGAAATGCTGGAGTCAAAAGTTATGATCAGAGGTGCGGCTCCAAGATTCTATTTCTCAGCTCTCATTCCCCCAGTGGCATAATTCATTTAAATATGAAATGAAAGGTTGTTAAGCAGATGAGGTCAGGGGAATGCCACTGTGCTTCAGTCAGGCTTGAAGATTAAGGAATTCTGGTTTGAAGGGAAATGCTTGAGTCAAAAGGTATGATCAGAGGTGTGGCTCCAAGATTCAAGCTCTCAGCTCTCATTCCCCCAGTGGCATAATTAATTTATATATGAAATGAAAGATTGTAAAGCAGATGAGGTCATTGGAATGCCACTGTGCTCCAGAAAAGCTTGAGGATGGAGGAATTATGGTTTGAAGGAAAATGCTGGAGCCAAAGGGTATGATCACAGGTGTGGCTCCAAGATTCTAGTTCTCAGCTCTCATTCCCCCAGTGGCATAATTAAATTAAATATGAAATGAAAGGTTGTTAAGCAGCTGAGGTCAGGGGAATGCCACTGTGCTTCAGTCAGGCTTAAGGATTAAGGAATTCTGGTTTGAAGGAAAATGCTGGAGCCAAAAGGTATGATCAGAGTTGCGGCTCCAAGATTCAAGCTCTCAGCTCTCATTCCCCCAGTGGCATAATTAATTTATATATGAAATAAAAGGCTGTTAAGCAGCTGAGGTCAGGGGAATGCCACTGTGCTTCATTGAGGCTTGAGGATTAAGGAATTCTGGTCTGAAGGGAAATGCTGGAGTCAAAAGGTATGATCAGAGGTGTGGCTCCAAGATTCAAGCTCTCAGCTCTCATTCCCCCAGTGGAATATTTAATTTATATTTAAAAAGAAAGGTTTTTAAGCAGCTAAGGTCAGGGGAATGCCACTGTGCTTCATTGAGGCTTGAGGATTAAGGAATTCTGGTTTGAAGGAAAATGCTGGAGCCAAAGGTTATGATCAGAGGTGTGGATCCAAGATTCTAACTCTCAGCTCTCATTCCCCCAGTGGAATATTTAATTTATATATGAAATGAAAGGTTTATAAGCAGCTAAGATCAGGGGAATGCCACTGTGCTTCATTGAGGCTTGATGATTAAGGAATTCTGGTTTGAAGGAAAATGCTGGAGCCAAAAGGTATGATCAGAGTTGCGGCTCTAAGATTCAAGCTCTCAGCTCTCATTCCCCCAGTGGCATAATTAATTTATATATGAAATTAAATGTTGTTAAGCAGCTGAGGTCAGGGGAATGCCACTGTGCTTCATTGAGGCTTGAGGATTAAGGAATTCTGGTTTGAAGGGAAATGCTTGAGTCAAAAGGTATGATCAGAGGTGTGGCTCCAAGATTCAAGCTTTCAGCTCTCATTCCCCCAGTGGCAAATTAATTTATATATGTAATGAAAGGTTGTTAAGCACCTGAGGTCAGGGGAATGCCACTGTGCTTTAGTCAGGCTCGAGGATTAAGGAATTCTGGTTTGAAGGAAAATGCTGGAGCCAAAAGGCATGATCAGAGGTGCGGCTCCAAGATTCTATTTCTCAGCTCTTATTCCCCCAGTGGCATAATTAAATTAAATTTAAAATGAAAGGTTGTTAAGCAGCTGAGGTCAGGGGAATGCCACTGTGCTTCATTGAGGCTTGAGGATTAAGGAATTCTGGTTTGAAGGAAAATGCTGGAGCCAAAAGGTATGATCAGAGTTGCGGCTCCAAGATTCAAGCTCTCAGCTCTCATTCCCCCAGTGGCATAATTAATTTATATATGAAATAAAAGGTTTTTAAGCAGCTGAGGTCAGGGGAATGCCACTGTGCTTCATTGAGGCTTGAGGATTAAGGAATTCTGGTTTGAAGGGAAATGCTTGAGTCAAAAGGTATGATCAGCGGTGTGGCTCCAAGATTCAAGCTCTCAGCTCTCATTCCCCCAGTGGCAAATTAATTTATATATGAAATGAAAGGTTGTTAAGCACCTGAGGTCAGGGGAATGCCACTGTGCTTCATTGAGGCTTGAGGATTAAGGAATTCTGGTTTGAAGGAAAATGCTGGAGCCAAAGGTTATGATCAGAGGTGTGGATCCAAGATTCTAACTCTCAGCTCTCATTCCCCCAGTGGAATATTTAATTTATATATGTAATGAAAGGTTTATAAGCAGCTAAGGTCAGGGGAATGCCACTGTGCTTCATTGAGGCTTGATGATTAAGGAATTCTGGTTTGAAGGAAAATGCTGGAGCCAAAAGGTATGATCAGAGTTGCGGCTCTAAGATTCAAGCTCTCAGCTCTCATTCCCCCAGTGGCATAATTAATTTATATATGAAATTAAATGTTGTTAAGCAGCTGAGGTCAGGGGAATGCCACTGTGCTTCATTGAGGCTTGAGGATTAAGGAATTCTGGTTTGAAGGGAAATGCTTGGGTCAAAAGGTATGATCAGAGGTGTGGCTCCAAGATTCAAGCTCTCAGCTCTCATTCCCCCAGTGGCAAATTAATTTATATATGAAATGAAAGGTTGTTAAGCACCTGAGGTCAGGGGAATGCCACTGTGCTTTAGTCAGGCTCGAGGATTAAGGAATTCTGGTTTGAAGGAAAATGCTGGAGCCAAAAGGCATGATCAGAGGTGCGGCTCCAAGATTCTATTTCTCAGCTCTTATTCCCCCAGTGGAATAATTAAATTAAATATGAAATGAAAGGTTGTTAAGCAGCTAAGGTCAGGGGAATGCCACTGTGCTTCATTGAGGCTTGATGATTAAGGAATTCTGGTTTGAAGGAAAATGCTGGAGCCAAAAGGTATGATCAGAGTTGCGGCTCCAAGATTCAAGCTCTCAGCTCTCATTCCCCCAGTGGCATAATTAATTTATATATGAAATTAAAGGTTGTTAAGCAGCTGAGGTCAGGGGAATGCCACTGTGCTTCATTGAGGCTTGAGGATTAAGGAATTCTGGTTTGAAGGGAAATGCTGGAGTCAAAAGGTATGATCAGAGGTGTGGCTCCAAGATTCAAGCTCTCAGCTCTCATTCCCCCAGTGGAATATTTAATTTATATATAAAAAGAAAGGTTTTTAAGCAGCTAAGGTCAGGGGAATGCCACTGTGCTTCATTGAGGCTTGAGGATTAAGGAATTCTGGTTTGAAGGAAAATGCTGGAGCCAAAGGTTATGATCAGAGGTGTGGATCCAAGATTCTAACTCTCAGCTCTCATTCCCCCAGTGGAATATTTAATTTATATATGAAAGGAAAGGTTAATAAGCAGCTAAGGTCAGGGGAATGCCACTGTGCTTCATTGAGGCTTGATGATTAAGGAATTCTGGTTTGAAGGAAAATGCTGGAGCCAAAAGGTATGATCAGAGTTGCGGCTCTAAGATTCAAGCTCTCAGCTCTCATTCCCCCAGTGGCATAATTAATTTATATATGAAATTAAAGGTTGTTAAGCAGCTGAGGTCAGGGGAATGCCACTGTGCTTCAGTCAGGCTTGAGGATTAAGGAATTCTGGTTTGAAGGGAAATGCTTGAGTCAAAAGGTATGATCAGAGGTGTGGCTCCAAGATTCAAGCTCTCAGCTCTCATTCCCCCAGTGGCAAATTAATTTATATATGAAATGAAAGGTTGTTAAGCACCTGAGGTCAGGGGAATGCCACTGTGCTTTAGTCAGGCTCGAGGATTAAGGAATTCTGGTTTGAAGGAAAATGCTGGAGCCAAAAGGCATGATCAGAGGTGCGGCTCCAAGATTCTATTTCTCAGCTCTTATTCCCCCAGTGGAATAATTAAATTAAATATGAAATGAAAGGTTGTTAAGCAGCTAAGGTCAGGGGAATGCCACTGTGCTTCATTGAGGCTTGATGATTAAGGAATTCTGGTTTGAAGGAAAATGCTGGAGCCAAAAGGTATGATCAGAGTTGCGGCTCCAAGATTCAAGCTCTCAGCTCTCATTCCCCCAGTGGCATAATTAATTTATATATGAAATTAAAGGTTGTTAAGCAGCTGAGGTCAGGGGAATGCCACTGTGCTTCATTGAGGCTTGAGGATTAAGGAATTCTGGTTTGAAGGGAAATGCTGGAGTCAAAAGGTATGATCAGAGGTGTGGCTCCAAGATTCAAGCTCTCAGCTCTCATTCCCCCAGTGGAATATTTAATTTATATATAAAAAGAAAGGTTTTTAAGCAGCTAAGGTCAGGGGAATGCCACTGTGCTTCATTGAGGCTTGAGGATTAAGGAATTCTGGTTTGAAGGAAAATGCTGGAGCCAAAGGTTATGATCAGAGGTGTGGATCCAAGATTCTAACTCTCAGCTCTCATTCCCCCAGTGGAATATTTAATTTATATATGAAATGAAAGGTTTATAAGCAGCTAAGGTCAGGGGAATGCCACTGTGCTTCATTGAGGCTTGATGATTAAGGAATTCTGGTTTGAAGGAAAATGCTGGAGCCAAAAGGTACGATCAGAGTTGCGGCTCTAAGATTCAAGCTCTCAGCTCTCATTCCCCCAGTGGCATAATTAATTTATATATGAAATTAAAGGTTGTTAAGCAGCTGAGGTCAGGGGAATGCCACTGTGCTTCATTGAGGCTTGAGGATTAAGGAATTCTGGTTTGAAGGGAAATGCTTGAGTCAAAAGGTATGATCAGAGGTGTGGCTCCAAGATTCAAGCTCTCAGCTCTCATTCCCCCAGTGGCAAATTAATTTATATATGAAATGAAAGGTTGTTAAGCACCTGAGGTCAGGGGAATGCCACTGTGCTTTAGTCAGGCTTGAGGATTAAGGAATTCTGGTTTGAAGGAAAATGCTGGAGCCAAAAGGCATGATCAGAGGTGCGGCTCCAAGATTCTATTTCTCAGCTCTCATTCCCCCAGTGGCATAATTGATTTAAATATGAAATGAAAGGTTGTTAAGCATCTGAGGTCAGGGGAATGCCACTGTGCTTCATTCAGGCTTGAGGATTAAGGAATTCTGGTCTGAATGGAAATGCTGGAGTCAAAAGTTATGATCAGAGGTGCGGCTCCAAGATTCTATTTCTCAGCTCTCATTCCCCCAGTGGCATAATTCATTTAAATATGAAATGAAAGGTTGTTAAGCAGATGAGGTCAGGGGAATGCCACTGTGCTTCAGTCAGGCTTGAGGATTAAGGAATTCTGGTTTGAAGGGAAATGCTTGAGTCAAAAGGTATGATCAGAGGTGTGGCTCCAAGATTCAAGCTCTCAGCTCTCATTCCCCCAGTGGCATAATTAATTTATATATGAAATGAAAGGTTGTAAAGCAGATGAGGTCATTGGAATGCCACTGTGCTCCAGAAAAGCTTGAGGATTGAGGAATTATGGTTTGAAGGAAAATGCTGGAGCCAAAGGGTATGATCACAGGTGTGGCTCCAAAATTCTAGTTCTCAGCTCTCATTCCCCCAGTGGCATAATTAAATTAAATATGAAATGAAAGGTTGTTAAGCAGCTGAGGTCAGGGGAATGCCACTGTGCTTCAGTCAGGCTTAAGGATTAAGGAATTCTGGTTTGAAGGAAAATGCTGGAGCCAAAAGGTATGATCAGAGTTGCGGCTCCAAGATTCAAGCTCTCAGCTCTCATTCCCCCAGTGGCATAATTAATTTATATATGAAATAAAAGGCTGTTAAGCAGCTGAGGTCAGGGAAATGCCACTGTGCTTCATTGAGGCTTGAGGATTAAGGAATTCTGGTCTGAAGGGAAATGCTGGAGTCAAAAGGTATGATCAGAGGTGTGGCTCCAAGATTCAAGCTCTCAGCTCTCATTCCCCCAGTGGAATATTTAATTTATATATAAAAAGAAAGGTTTTTAAGCAGCTAAGGTCAGGGGAATGCCACTGTGCTTCATTGAGGCTTGAGGATTAAGGAATTCTGGTTTGAAGGAAAATGCTGGAGCCAAAGGTTATGATCAGAGGTGTGGATCCAAGATTCTAACTCTCAGCTCTCATTCCCCCAGTGGAATATTTAATTTATATATGAAATGAAAGGTTTATAAGCAGCTAAGGTCAGGGGAATGCCACTGTGCTTCATTGAGGCTTGATGATTAAGGAATTCTGGTTTGAAGGAAAATGCTGGAGCCAAAAGGTATGATCAGAGTTGCGGCTCTAAGATTCAAGCTCTCAGCTCTCATTCCCCCAGTGGCATAATTAATTTATATATGAAATTAAATGTTGTTAAGCACCTGAGGTCAGGGGAATGCCACTGTGCTTTAGTCAGGCTCGAGGATTAAGGAATTCTGGTTTGAAGGAAAATGCTGGAGTCAAAAGGTATGATCAGAGGTGTGGCTCCAAGATTCAAGCTCTCAGCTCTCATTCCCCCAGTGGAATATTTAATTTATATATAAAAAGAAAGGTTTTTAAGCAGCTAAGGTCAGGGGAATGCCACTGTGCTTTAGTCAGGCTTGAGGATTAAGGAATTCTGGTTTGAAGGAAAATGCTGGAGCCAAAAGGCATGATCAGAGGTGCGGCTCCAAGATTCTATTTCTCAGCTCTCATTCCCCCAGTGGCATAATTGATTTAAATATGAAATGAAAGGTTGTTAAGCAGCTGAGGTCAGGGGAATGCCACTGTGCTTCATTCAGGCTTGAGGATTAAGGAATTCTGGTCTGAATGGAAATGCTGGAGTCAAAAGTTATGATCAGAGGTGCGGCTCCAAGATTCTATTTCTCAGCTCTCATTCCCCCAGTGGCATAATTCATTGAAATATGAAATGAAAGGTTGTTAAGCAGCTAAGGTCAGGGGAATGCCACTGTGCTTCATTGAGGCTTGATGATTAAGGAATTCTGGTTTGAAGGAAAATGCTGGAGCCAAAAGGTATGATCAGAGTTGCGGCTCTAAGATTCAAGCTCTCAGCTCTCATTCCCCCAGTGGCATAATTAATTTATATATGAAATGAAAGGTTAATAAGCAGCTGAGGTCAGGGGAATGCCACTGTGCTTCATTGCGGCTTGAGGATTAAGGAATTCTGGTTTGAAGGGAAATGCTTGAGTCAAAAGGTATGATCAGAGGTGTGGCTCCAAGATTCAAGCTCTCAGCTCTCATTCCCCCAGTAACAAATTAATTTATATATGAAATGAAAGGTTGTTAAGCAGCTGAGGTCAGGGGAATGCCACTGTGCTTCATTCAGGCTTGAGGATTAAGGAATTCTGGTCTGAATGGAAATGCTGGAGTCAAAAGTTATGATCAGAGGTGCGGCTCCAAGATTCTATTTCTCAGCTCTCATTCCCCCAGTGGCATAATTCATTTAAATATGAAATGAAAGGTTGTTAAGCAGATGAGGTCAGGGGAATGCCACTGTGCTTCAGTCAGGCTTGAGGATTAAGGAATTCTGGTTTGAAGGGAAATGCTTGAGTCAAAAGGTATGATCAGAGGTGTGGCTCCAAGATTCAAGCTCTCAGC
This sequence comes from Dunaliella primolecta, assembly GCA_914767535.2. Lineage (NCBI taxonomy): Eukaryota > Viridiplantae > Chlorophyta > Chlorophyceae > Chlamydomonadales > Dunaliellaceae > Dunaliella > Dunaliella primolecta. The sequence goes on from CAJZBB020000003.1 coordinate 645,202, forward strand.
TCTCATTCCCCCAGTGGCATAATTAATTTATATATGAAATGAAAGGTTGTAAACCAGATGAGGTCATTGGAATGCCACTGTGCTCCAGAAAAGCTTGAGGATTGAGGAATTATGGTTTGAAGGAAAATGCTGGAGCCAAAGGGTATGATCACAGGTGTGGCTCCAAAATTCTAGTTCTCAGCTCTCATTCCCCCAGTGGCATAATTAAATTAAATATGAAATGAAAGGTTGTTAAGCAGCTGAGGTCAGGGGAATGCCACTGTGCTTCAGTCAGGCTTAAGGATTAAGGAATTCTGGTTTGAAGGAAAATGCTGGAGCCAAAAGGTATGATCAGAGTTGCGGCTCCAAGATTCAAGCTCTCAGCTCTCATTCCCCCAGTGGCATAATTAATTTATATATGAAATAAAAGGCTGTTAAGCAGCTGAGGTCAGGGGAATGCCACTGTGCTTCATTGAGGCTTGAGGATTAAGGAATTCTGGTCTGAAGGGAAATGCTGGAGTCAAAAGGTATGATCAGAGGTGTGGCTCCAAGATTCAAGCTCTCAGCTCTCATTCCCCCAGTGGAATATTTAATTTATATATAAAAAGAAAGGTTTTTAAGCAGCTAAGGTCAGGGGAATGCCACTGTGCTTCATTGAGGCTTGAGGATTAAGGAATTCTGGTTTGAAGGAAAATGCTGGAGCCAAAGGTTATGATCAGAGGTGTGGATCCAAGATTCTAACTCTCAGCTCTCATTCCCCCAGTGGAATATTTAATTTATATATGAAATGAAAGGTTTATAAGCAGCTAAGGTCAGGGGAATGCCACTGTGCTTCATTGAGGCTTGATGATTAAGGAATTCTGGTTTGAAGGAAAATGCTGGAGCCAAAAGGTATGATCAGAGTTGCGGCTCTAAGATTCAAGCTCTCAGCTCTCATTCCCCCAGTGGCATAATTAATTTATATATGAAATTAAAGGTTGTTAAGCAGCTGAGGTCAGGGGAATGCCACTGTGCTTCATTGAGGCTTGAGGATTAAGGAATTCTGGTTTGAAGGGAAATGCTTGAGTCAAAAGGTATGATCAGAGGTGTGGCTCCAAGATTCAAGCTCTCAGCTCTCATTCCCCCAGTGGCAAATTAATTTATATATGAAATGAAAGGTTGTTAAGCACCTGAGGTCAGGGGAATGCCACTGTGCTTTAGTCAGGCTCGAGGATTAAGGAATTCTGGTTTGAAGGAAAATGCTGGAGCCAAAAGGCATGATCAGAGGTGCGGCTCCAAGATTCTATTTCTCAGCTCTTAATCCGCCAGTGGAATAATTAAATTAAATATGAAATGAAAGGTTGTTAAGCAGCTAAGGTCAGGGGAATGCCACTGTGCTTCATTGAGGCTTGATGATTAAGGAATTCTGGTTTGAAGGAAAATGCTGGAGCCAAAAGGTATGATCAGAGTTGCGGCTCCAAGATTCAAGCTCTCAGCTCTCATTCCCCCAGTGGCATAATTAAAGGTTGTTAAGCAGCTGAGGTCAGGGGAATGCCACTGTGCTTCATTGAGGCTTGAGGATTAAGGAATTCTGGTTTGAAGGGAAATGCTGGAGTCAAAAGGTATGATCAGAGGTGTGGCTCCAAGATTCAAGCTCTCAGCTCTCATTCCCCCAGTAAAATATTTAATTTATATATAAAAAGAAAGGTTTTTAAGCAGCTAAGGTCAGGGGAATGCCACTGTGCTTCATTGAGGCTTGAGGATTAAGGAATTCTGGTTTGAAGGAAAATGCTGGAGCCAAAGGTTATGATCAGAGGTGTGGATCCAAGATTCTAACTCTCAGCTCTCATTCCCCCAGTGGAATATTTAATTTATATATGAAATGAAAGGTTTATAAGCAGCTAAGGTCAGGGGAATGCCACTGTGCTTCATTGAGGCTTGATGATTAAGGAATTCTGGTTTGAAGGAAAATGCTGGAGCCAAAAGGTATGATCAAAGTTGCGGCTCTAAGATTCAAGCTCTCAGCTCTCATTCCCCCAGTGGCATAATTAATTTATATATGAAATTAAATGTTGTTAAGCAGCTGAGGTCAGGGGAATGCCACTGTGCTTCATTGAGGCTTGAGGATTAAGGAATTCTGGTCTGAAGGGAAATGCTGGAGTCAAAAGGTATGATCAGAGGTGTGGCTCCAAGATTCAAGCTCTCAGCTCTCATTCCCCCAGTGGAATATTTAATTTATATATAAAAAGAAAGGTTTTTAAGCAGCTAAGGTCAGGGGAATGCCACTGTGCTTCATTGAGGCTTGAGGATTAAGGAATTCTGGTTTGAAGGAAAATGCTGGAGCCAAAGGTTATGATCAGAGGTGTGGATCCAAGATTCTAACTCTCAGCTCTCATTCCCCCAGTGGAATATTTAATTTATATATGAAATGAAAGGTTTATAAGCAGCTAAGGTCAGGGGAATGCCACTGTGCTTCATTGAGGCTTGATGATTAAGGAATTCTGGTTTGAAGGAAAATGCTGGAGCCAAAAGGTATGATCAGAGTTGCGGCTCTAAGATTCAAGCTCTCAGCTCTCATTCCCCCAGTGGCATAATTAATTTATATATGAAATGAAAGGTTGTTAAGCAGCTGAGGTCAGGGGAATGCCACTGTGCTTCATTGAGGCTTGAGGATTAAGGTATTCTGGTTTGAAGGGAAATGCTTGAGTCAAAAGGTATGATCAGAGGTGTGGCTCCAAGATTCAAGCTCTCAGCTCTCATTCCCCCAGTGGCAAATTAATTTATATATGAAATGAAAGGTTGGTAAGCACCTGAGGTCAGGGGAATGCCACTGTGCTTTAGTCAGGCTTGAGGATTAAGGAATTCTGGTTTGAAGGAAAATGCTGGAGCCAAAAGGCATGATCAGAGGTGCGGCTCCAAGATTCTATTTCTCAGCTCTCATTCCCCCAGTGGCATAATTGATTTAAATATGAAATGAAAGGTTGTTAAGCAGCTGAGGTCAGGGGAATGCCACTGTGCTTCATTCAGGCTTGAGGATTAAGGAATTCTGGTCTGAATGGAAATGCTGGAGTCAAAAGTTATAATCAGAGGTGCGGCTCCAAGATTCTATTTCTCAGCTCTCATTCCCCCAGTGGCATAATTCATTTAAATATGAAATGAAAGGTTGTTAAGCAGATGAGGTCAGGGGAATGCCACTGTGCTTCATTGAGGCTTGAGGATTAAGGAATTCTGGTTTGAAGGGAAATGCTTGAGTCAAAAGGTATGATCAGAGGTGTGGCTCCAAGATTCAAGCTCTCAGCTCTCATTAACCCAGTGGCAAATTAATTTATATATGAAATGAAAGGTTGTTAAGCACCTGAGGTCAGGGGAATGCCACTGTGCTTTAGTCAGGCTCGAGGATTAAGGAATTCTGGTTTGAAGGAAAATGCTGGAGCCAAAAGGCATGATCAGAGGTGCGGCTCCAAGATTCTATTTCTCAGCTCTTATTCCCCCAGTGGAATAATTAAATTAAATATGAAATGAAAGGTTGTTAAGCAGCTAAGGTCAGGGGAATGCCACTGTGCTTCATTGAGGCTTGATGATTAAGGAATTCTGGTTTGAAGGAAAATGCTGGAGCCAAAAGGTATGATCAGAGTTGCGGCTCCAAGATTCAAGCTCTCAGCTCTCATTCCCCCAGTGGCATAATTAATTTATATATGAAATGAAAGGTTGTAAAGCAGCTGAGGTCAGGGGAATGCCACTGTGCTTCATTGAGGCTTGAGGATTAAGGAATTCTGGTTTGAAGGGAAATGCTGGAGTCAAAAGGTATGATCAGAGGTGTGGCTCCAAGATTCAAGCTCTCAGCTCTCATTCCCCCAGTGGAATATTTAATTTATATATAAAAAGAAAGGTTTTTAAGCAGCTAAGGTCAGGGGAATGCCACTGTGCTTCATTGAGGCTTGAGGATTAAGGAATTCTGGTTTGAAGGAAAATGCTGGAGCCAAAGGTTATGATCAGAGGTGTGGATCCAAGATTCTAACTCTCAGCTCTCATTCCCCCAGTGGAATATTTAATTTATATATGAAATGAATGGTTTATAAGCAGCTAAGGTCAGGGGAATGCCACTGTGCTTCATTGAGGCTTGATGATTAAGGAATTCTGGTTTGAAGGAAAATGCTGGAGCCAAAAGGTATGATCAAAGTTGCGGCTCTAAGATTCAAGCTCTCAGCTCTCATTCCCCCAGTGGCATAATTAATTTATATATGAAATTAAATGTTGTTAAGCAGCTGAGGTCAGGGGAATGCCACTGTGCTTCATTGAGGCTTGAGGATTAAGGAATTCTGGTTTGAAGGGAAATGCTGGAGTCAAAAGGTATGATCAGAGGTGTGGCTCCAAGATTCAAGCTCTCAGCTCTCATTCCCCCAGTGGCAAATTAATTTATATATGAAATGAAAGGTTGTTAAGCACCTGAGGTCAGGGGAATGCCACTGTGCTTTAGTCAGGCTCGAGGATTAAGGAATTCTGGTTTGAAGGAAAATGCTGGAGCCAAAAGGCATGATCAGAGGTGCGGCTCCAAGATTCTATTTCTCAGCTCTTATTCCCCCAGTGGAATAATTAAATTAAATATGAAATGAAAGGTTGTTAAGCAGCTAAGGTCAGGGGAATGCCACTGTGCTTCATTGAGGCTTGATGATTAAGGAATTCTGGTTTGAAGGAAAATGCTGGAGCCAAAAGGTATGATCAGAGTTGCGGCTCCAAGATTCAAGCTCTCAGCTCTCATTCCCCCAGTGGCATAATTAATTTATATATGAAATTAAAGGTTGTTAAGCAGCTGAGGTCAGGGGAATGCCACTGTGCTTCATTGAGGCTTGAGGATTAAGGAATTCTGGTTTGAAGGGAAATGCTGGAGTCAAAAGGTATGATCAGAGGTGTGGCTCCAAGATTCAAGCTCTCAGCTCTCATTCCCCCAGTGGCAAATTAATTTATATATGAAATGAAAGGTTGTTAAGCACCTGAGGTCAGGGGAATGCCACTGTGCTTTAGTCAGGCTTGAGGATTAAGGAATTCTGGTTTGAAGGAAAATGCTGGAGCCAAAAGGCATGATCAGAGGTGCGGCTCCAAGATTCTATTTCTCAGCTCTCATTCCCCCAGTGGCATAATTGATTTAAATATGAAATGAAAGGTTGTTAAGCAGCTGAGGTCAGGGGAATGCCACTGTGCTTCATTCAGGCTTGAGGATTAAGGAATTCTGGTCTGAATGGAAATGCTGGAGTCAAAAGTTATGATCAGAGGTGCGGCTCCAAGATTCTATTCTTCAGCTCTCATTCCCCCAGTGGCATAATTAAATTAAATATGAAATGAAAGGTTGTTAAGCAGCTGAGGTCAAGGGAATGCCACTGTGCTTCAGTCAGGCTTAAGGATTAAGGAATTCTGGTTTGAAGGAAAATGCTGGAGCCAAAAGGTATGATCAGAGTTGCGGCTCCAAGATTCAAGCTCTCAGCTCTCATTCCCCCAGTGGCATAATTAATTTATATATGAAATAAAAGGCTGTTAAGCAGCTGAGGTCAGGGGAATGCCACTGTGCTTCATTGAGGCTTGAGGATTAAGGAATTCTGGTCTGAAGGGAAATGCTGGAGTCAAAAGGTATGATCAGAGGTGTGGCTCCAAGATTCAAGCTCTCAGCTCTCATTCCCCCAGTGGAATATTTAATTTAAATATAAAAAGAAAGGTTTTTAAGCAGCTAAGGTCAGGGGAATGCCACTGTGCTTCATTGAGGCTTGAGGATTAAGGAATTCTGGTTTGAAGGAAAATGCTGGAGCCAAAGGTTATGATCAGAGGTGTGGATCCAAGATTCTAACTCTCAGCTCTCATTCCCCCAGTGGAATATTTAATTTATATATGAAATGAAAGGTTTATAAGCAGCTAAGGTCAGGGGAATGCCACTGTGCTTCATTGAGGCTTGATGATTAAGGAATTCTGGTTTGAAGGAAAATGCTGGAGCCAAAAGGTATGATCAGAGTTGCGGCTCTAAGATTCAAGCTCTCAGCTCTCATTCCCCCAGTGGCATAATTAATTTATATATGAAATTAAATGTTGTTAAGCAGCTGAGGTCAGGGGAATGCCACTGTGCTTCATTGAGGCTTGAGGATTAAGGAATTCTGGTTTGAAGGGAAATGCTTGAGTCAAAAGGTATGATCAGAGGTGTGGCTCCAAGATTCAAGCTCTCAGCTCTCATTCCCCCAGTGGCAAATTAATTTATATATGAAATGAAAGGTTGTTAAGCACCTGAGGTCAGGGGAATGCCACTGTGCTTTAGTCAGGCTCGAGGATTAAGGAATTCTGGTTTGAAGGAAAATGCTGGAGCCAAAAGGCATGATCAGAGGTGCGGCTCCAAGATTCTATTTCTCAGCTCTTATTCCCCCAGTGGAATAATTAAATTAAATATGAAATGAAAGGTTGTTAAGCAGCTAAGGTCAGGGGAATGCCACTGTGCTTCATTGAGGCTTGAGGATTAAGGAATTCTGGTTTGAAGGAAAATGCTGGAGCCAAAGGTTATGATCAGAGGTGTGGATCCAAGATTCTAACTCTCAGCTCTCATTCCCCCAGTGGAATATTTAATTTATATATGAAATGAAAGGTTTATAAGCAGCTAAGGTCAGGGGAATGCCACTGTGCTTGATTGAGGCTTGATGATTAAGGAATTCTGGTTTGAAGGAAAATGCTGGAGCCAAAAGGTATGATCAGAGTTGCGGCTCTAAGATTCAAGCTCTCAGCTCTCATTCCCCCAGTGGCATAATTAATTTATATATGAAATGAAAGGTTGTTAAGCAGCTGAGGTCAGGGGAATGCCACTGTGCTTCATTGAGGCTTGAGGATTAAGGAATTTTGGTTTGAAGGGAAATGCTTGAGTCAAAAGGTATGATCAGAGGTTTGGCTCCAAGATTCAAGCTTTCAGCTCTCATTCCCCCAGTGGCATAATTAATTTATATATGAAATGAAAGGTTGTAAAGCAGATGAGGTCATTGGAATGCCACTGTGCTCCAGAAGAGCTTGAGGATTGAGGAATTATGGTTTGAAGGAAAATGCTGGAGCCAAAGGGTATGATCACAGGAGTGGATCCAAGATTCTAACTCTCAGCTCTCATTCCCCCAGTGGAATATTTAATTTATATATTAAATGAAACGTTTTTAAGCAGCTAAGGTCAGGGGAATGCCACTGTGCTTCATTGAGGCTTGAGGATTAAGGAATTCTGGTTTGAAGGAAAATGCTTGAGCCAAAAGGTATGATCAGAGTTGCGGCTCCAAGATTCAAGCTCTCAGCTCTCATTCCCCCAGTGGCATAATTAATTTATATATGAAATAAAAGGTTGTTAAGCAGCTGAGGTCAGGGGAATGCCACTGTGCTTCATTGAGGCTTGAGGATTAAGGAATTCTGGTTTGAAGGGAAATGCTTGAGTCAAAAGGTATGATCAGAGGTGTGGCTTCAAGATTCAAGCTCTCAGCTCTCATTCCCCCAGTGGCAAATTAATTTATATATGAAATGAAAGGTTGATAAGCACCTGAGGTCAGGGGAATGCCACTGTGCTTCAGTCAGGCTTCAGGATTAAGGAATTCTGGTTTGAAGGGAAATGCTGGAGCCTAGAGGTATAGTCAGAGATGCGGCTATAAGATTCAAGCTCTCAGCTCTCATCCCCCAGATGGCATAATTAATTCACAAAACAAATGAATTGTTTCCAAGTAGTTGAGGTCAGGGAAAAGCCACTGTGCTTCAGTCAGGCTTGAGGATTAAGGAATTCTGGTCTGAAGGGAAATGCTGGAGTCAAAAGGTATGATCAGAGGTGTGGCTCCAAGATTCAAGCTCTCAGCTCTCATTCCCCCAGTGGAATATTTAATTTATATATAAAAAAAAGGTTTTTAAGCAGCTAAGGTCAGGGGAATGCCACTGTGCTTCATTGAGGCTTGAGGATTAAGGAATTCTGGTTTGAAGGAAAATGCTGGAGCCAAAGGTTATGATCAGAGGTGTGGATCCAAGATTCTAACTCTCAGCTCTCATTCCCCCAGTGGAATATTTAATTTATATATGAAATGAAAGGTTTATAAGCAGCTAAGGTCAGGGGAATGCCACTGTGCTTCATTGAGGCTTGATGATTAAGGAATTCTGGTTTGAAGGAAAATGCTGGAGCCAAAAGGTATGATCAGAGTTGCGGCTCTAAGATTCAAGCTCTCAGCTCTCATTCCCCCAGTGGCATAATTAATTTATATATGAAATTAAATGTTGTTAAGCAGCTGAGGTCAGGGGAATGCCACTGTGCTTCATTGAGGCTTGAGGATTAAGGAATTTTGGTTTGAAGGGAAATGCTTGAGTCAAAAGGTATGATCAGAGGTGTGGCTCCAAGATTCAAGCTCTCAGCTCTCATTCCCCCAGTGGCATAATTAATTTATATATGAAATGAAAGGTTGTAAAGCAGATGAGGTCATTGGAATGCCACTGTGCTCCAGAAGAGCTTGAGGATTGAGGAATTATGGTTTGAAGGAAAATGCTGGAGCCAAAGGGTATGATCACAGGAGTGGATCCAAGATTCTAACTCTCAGCTCTCATTCCCCCAGTGGAATATTTAATTTATATATGAAATGAAAGGTTTATAAGCAGCTAAGGTCAGGGGAATGCCACTGTGCTTCATTGAGGCTTGAGGATTAAGGAATTCTGGTTTGAAGGAAAATGCTGGAGCCAAAAGGTATGATCAGAGTTGCGGCTCTAAGATTCAAGCTCTCAGCTCTCATTCCCCCAGTGGCATAATTAATTTATATATGAAATGAAAGGTTGTTAAGCAGCTGAGGTCAGGGGAATGCCACTGTGCTTCATTGAGGCTTGAGGATTAAGGAATTTTGGTTTGAAGGGAAATGCTTGAGTCAAAAGGTATGATCAGAGGTGTGGCTCCAAGATTCAAGCTCTCAGCTCTCATTCCCCCAGTGGCAAATTAATTTATATATGAAATGAAAGGTTGTTAAGCACCTGAGGTCAGGGGAATGCCACTGTGCTTTAGTCAGGCTCGAGGATTAAGGAATTCTGGTTTGAAGGAAAATGCTGGAGCCAAAAGGCATGATCAGTGGTGCGGCTCCAAGATTCTATTTCTCAGCTCTTATTCCCCCAGTGGAATAATTAAATTAAATATGAAATGAAAGGTTGTTAAGCAGCTGAGGTCAGGGGAATGCCACTGTGCTTCATTGAGGCTTGAGGATTAAGGAATTCTGGTTTGAAGGAAAATGCTGGAGCCAAAAGGTATGATCAGAGTTGCGGCTCCAAGATTCAAGCTCTCAGCTCTCATTCCCCCAGTGGCATAATTAATTTATATATGAAATTAAAGGTTGTTAAGCAGCTGAGGTCAGGGGAATGCCACTGTGCTTCATTGAGGCTTGAGGATTAAGGAATTCTGGTTTGAAGGGAAATGCATGAGTCAAAAGGTATGATCAGAGGTGTGGCTCCAAGATTCAAGCTCTCAGCTCTCATTCCCCCAGTGGCATAATTAATTTATATATGAAATGAAAGGTTGTTAAGCAGATGAGGTCATTAGAATGCCACTGTGCTCCAGAAAAGCTTGAGGATTGAGGAATTATGGTTTGAAGGAAAATGCTGGAGCCAAAGGGTATGATCAGAGGTGTGGATCCAAGATTCTAAATCTCAGCTCTCATTCCCCCAGTGGGATATTTAATTTATATATGAAATGAAACGTTTTTAAGCAGCTAAGGTCAGAGGAATGCCACTGTGCTTCATTGAGGCTTGATGATTAAGGAATTCTGGTTTGAAGGAAAATGCTGGAGCCAAAAGGTATGATCAGAGTTGCGGCTCTAAGATTCAAGCTCTCAGCTCTTATTCCCCCAGTGGCATAATTAATTTATATATGAAATGAAAGGTTGTTAAGCAGCTGAGGTCAGGGGAATGCCACTGTGCTTCATTGAGGCTTGAGGATTAAGGAATTCTGGTTTGAAGGGAAATGCTTGAGTCAAAAGGTATGATCAGAGGTGTGGCTCCAAGATTCAAGCTCTCAGCTCTCATTCCCCCAGTGGCATAATTAATTTATATATGAAATGAAAGGTTGTTAAGCAGATGAGGTCATTAGAATGCCACTGTGCTCCAGAAAAGCTTGAGGATTAAGGAATTCTGGTTTGAAGGAAAATGCTGGAGCCAAAGGTTATGATCAGAGGTGTGGATCCAAGATTCTAACTCTCAGCTCTCATTCCCCCAGTGGAATATTTAATTTATATATGAAATGAAAGGTTTATAAGCAGCTAAGGTCAGGGGAATGCCACTGTGCTTCATTGAGGCTTGAGGATTAAGGAATTCTGGTTTGAAGGAAAATGCTGGAGCCAAAAGGTATGATCAGAGTTGCGGCTCCAAGATTCAAGCTCTCAGCTCTCATTCCCCCAGTGGCATAATTAATTTATATATGAAATTAAATGTTGTTAAGCAGCTGAGGTCAGGGGAATGCCACTGTGCTTCATTGAGGCTTGAGGATTAAGGAATTCTGGTTTGAAGGGAAATGCTTGAGTCAAAAGGTATGATCAGAGGTGTGGCTCCAAGATTCAAGCTCTCAGCTCTCATTCCCCCAGTGGCATAATTAATTTATATATGAAATGAAAGGTTGTTAAGCAGATGAGGTCATTAGAATGCCACTGTGCTCCAGAAAAGCTTGAGGATTGAGGAATTATGGTTTGAAGGAAAATGCTGGAGCCAAAGGGTATGATCAGAGGTGTGGATCCAAGATTCTAAATCTCAGCTCTCATTCCCCCAGTGGGATATTTAATTTATATATGAAATGAAACGTTTTTAAGCAGCTAAGGTCAGAGGAATGCCACTGTGCTTCATTGAGGCTTGAGGATTAAGGAATTCTGGTTTGAAGGAAAATGCTGGAGCCAAAAGGTATGATCAGAGTTGCGGCTCCAAGATTCAAGCTCTCAGCTCTCATTCCCCCAGTGGCATAATTAATTTATATATGAAATAAAAGGTTGTTAAGCAGCTGAGGTCAGGGGAATGCCACTGTGCTTCATTGAGGCTTGAGGATTAAGGAATTCTGGTTTGAAGGGAAATGCTGGAGCCTAGAGGTATAGTCAGAGATGCGGCTATAAGATTCAAGCTCTCAGCTCTCATCCCCCAGATGGCATATTTAATTCACAAAACAAATGAATTGTTTCCAAGTAGTTGAGGTCAGGGAAAAGCCACTGTGCTTCAGTCAGGCTTGAGGATTAAGGAATTCTGGTCTGAAGGGAAATGCTGGAGTCAAAAGGTATGATCAGAGGTGTGGCTCCAAGATTCAAGCTCTCAGCTCTCATTCCCCCAGTGGAATATTTAATTTATATATAAAAAAAAGGTTTTTAAGCAGCTAAGGTCAGGGGAATGCCACTGTGCTTCATTGAGGCTTGAGGATTAAGGAATTCTGGTTTGAAGGAAAATGCTGGAGCCAAAGGTTATGATCAGAGGTGTGGATCCAAGATTCTAACTCTCAGCTCTCATTCCCCCAGTGGAATATTTAATTTATATATGAAATGAAAGGTTTATAAGCAGCTAAGGTCAGGGGAATGCCACTGTGCTTCATTGAGGCTTGATGATTAAGGAATTCTGGTTTGAAGGAAAATGCTGGAGCCAAAAGGTATGATCAGAGTTGCGGCTCTAAGATTCAAGCTCTCAGCTCTCATTCCCCCAGTGGCATAATTAATTTATATATGAAATGAAAGGTTGTTAAGCAGCTGAGGTCAGGGGAATGCCACTCTGCTTCATTGAGGCTTGAGGATTAAGGAATTCTGGTTTGAAGGGAAATGCTTGAGTCAAAAGGTATGATCAGAGGTGTGGCTCCAAGATTCAAGCTCTCAGCTCTCATTCCCCCAGTGGCAAATTAATTTATATATGAAATGAAAGGTTGTTAAGCACCTGAGGTCAGGGGAATGCCACTGTGCTTTAGTCAGGCTTGAGGATTAAGGAATTTTGGTTTGAAGGGAAATGCTTGAGTCAAAAGGTATGATCAGAGGTGTGGCTCCAAGATTCAAGCTCTCAGCTCTCATTCCCCCAGTGGCATAATTAATTTATATATGAAATGAAAGGTTGTAAAGCAGATGAGGTCATTGGAATGCCACTGTGCTCCAGAAGAGCTTGAGGATTGAGGAATTATGGTTTGAAGGAAAATGCTGGAGCCAAAGGGTATGATCACAGGAGTGGATCCAAGATTCTAACTCTCAGCTCTCATTCCCCCAGTGGAATATTTAATTTATATATGAAATGAAAGGTTTATAAGCAGCTAAGGTCAGGGGAATGCCACTGTGCTTCATTGAGGCTTGAGGATTAAGGAATTCTGGTTTGAAGGAAAATGCTGGAGCCAAAAGGTATGATCAGAGTTGCGGCTCTAAGATTCAAGCTCTCAGCTCTCATTCCCCCAGTGGCATAATTAATTTATATATGAAATGAAAGGTTGTTAAGCAGCTGAGGTCAGGGGAATGCCACTGTGCTTCATTGAGGCTTGAGGATTAAGGAATTTTGGTTTGAAGGGAAATGCTTGAGTCAAAAGGTATGATCAGAGGTGTGGCTCCAAGATTCAAGCTCTCAGCTCTCATTCCCCCAGTGGCAAATTAATTTATATATGAAATGAAAGGTTGTTAAGCACCTGAGGTCAGGGGAATGCCACTGTGCTTTAGTCAGGCTCGAGGATTAAGGAATTCTGGTTTGAAGGAAAATGCTGGAGCCAAAAGGCATGATCAGTGGTGCGGCTCCAAGATTCTATTTCTCAGCTCTTATTCCCCCAGTGGAATAATTAAATTAAATATGAAATGAAAGGTTGTTAAGCAGCTGAGGTCAGGGGAATGCCACTGTGCTTCATTGAGGCTTGAGGATTAAGGAATTCTGGTTTGAAGGAAAATGCTGGAGCCAAAAGGTATGATCAGAGTTGCGGCTCCAAGATTCAAGCTCTCAGCTCTCATTCCCCCAGTGGCATAATTAATTTATATATGAAATTAAAGGTTGTTAAGCAGCTGAGGTCAGGGGAATGCCACTGTGCTTCATTGAGGCTTGAGGATTAAGGAATTCTGGTTTGAAGGGAAATGCATGAGTCAAAAGGTATGATCAGAGGTGTGGCTCCAAGATTCAAGCTCTCAGCTCTCATTCCCCCAGTGGCATAATTAATTTATATATGAAATGAAAGGTTGTTAAGCAGATGAGGTCATTAGAATGCCACTGTGCTCCAGAAAAGCTTGAGGATTGAGGAATTATGGTTTGAAGGAAAATGCTGGAGCCAAAGGGTATGATCAGAGGTGTGGATCCAAGATTCTAAATCTCAGCTCTCATTCCCCCAGTGGGATATTTAATTTATATATGAAATGAAACGTTTTTAAGCAGCTAAGGTCAGAGGAATGCCACTGTGCTTCATTGAGGCTTGATGATTAAGGAATTCTGGTTTGAAGGAAAATGCTGGAGCCAAAAGGTATGATCAGAGTTGCGGCTCTAAGATTCAAGCTCTCAGCTCTTATTCCCCCAGTGGCATAATTAATTTATATATGAAATGAAAGGTTGTTAAGCAGCTGAGGTCAGGGGAATGCCACTGTGCTTCATTGAGGCTTGAGGATTAAGGAATTCTGGTTTGAAGGGAAATGCTTGAGTCAAAAGGTATGATCAGAGGTGTGGCTCCAAGATTCAAGCTCTCAGCTCTCATTCCCCCAGTGGCATAATTAATTTATATATGAAATGAAAGGTTGTTAAGCAGATGAGGTCATTAGAATGCCACTGTGCTCCAGAAAAGCTTGAGGATTAAGGAATTCTGGTTTGAAGGAAAATGCTGGAGCCAAAGGTTATGATCAGAGGTGTGGATCCAAGATTCTAACTCTCAGCTCTCATTCCCCCAGTGGAATATTTAATTTATATATGAAATGAAAGGTTTATAAGCAGCTAAGGTCAGGGGAATGCCACTGTGCTTCATTGAGGCTTGAGGATTAAGGAATTCTGGTTTGAAGGAAAATGCTGGAGCCAAAAGGTATGATCAGAGTTGCGGCTCCAAGATTCAAGCTCTCAGCTCTCATTCCCCCAGTGGCATAATTAATTTATATATGAAATTAAATGTTGTTAAGCAGCTGAGGTCAGGGGAATGCCACTGTGCTTCATTGAGGCTTGAGGATTAAGGAATTCTGGTTTGAAGGGAAATGCTTGAGTCAAAAGGTATGATCAGAGGTGTGGCTCCAAGATTCAAGCTCTCAGCTCTCATTCCCCCAGTGGCATAATTAATTTATATATGAAATGAAAGGTTGTTAAGCAGATGAGGTCATTAGAATGCCACTGTGCTCCAGAAAAGCTTGAGGATTGAGGAATTATGGTTTGAAGGAAAATGCTGGAGCCAAAGGGTATGATCAGAGGTGTGGATCCAAGATTCTAAATCTCAGCTCTCATTCCCCCAGTGGGATATTTAATTTATATATGAAATGAAACGTTTTTAAGCAGCTAAGGTCAGAGGAATGCCACTGTGCTTCATTGAGGCTTGAGGATTAAGGAATTCTGGTTTGAAGGAAAATGCTGGAGCCAAAAGGTATGATCAGAGTTGCGGCTCCAAGATTCAAGCTCTCAGCTCTCATTCCCCCAGTGGCATAATTAATTTATATATGAAATAAAAGGTTGTTAAGCAGCTGAGGTCAGGGGAATGCCACTGTGCTTCATTGAGGCTTGAGGATTAAGGAATTCTGGTTTGAAGGGAAATGCTGGAGCCTAGAGGTATAGTCAGAGATGCGGCTATAAGATTCAAGCTCTCAGCTCTCATCCCCCAGATGGCATATTTAATTCACAAAACAAATGAATTGTTTCCAAGTAGTTGAGGTCAGGGAAAAGCCACTGTGCTTCAGTCAGGCTTGAGGATTAAGGAATTCTGGTCTGAAGGGAAATGCTGGAGTCAAAAGGTATGATCAGAGGTGTGGCTCCAAGATTCAAGCTCTCAGCTCTCATTCCCCCAGTGGAATATTTAATTTATATATAAAAAAAAGGTTTTTAAGCAGCTAAGGTCAGGGGAATGCCACTGTGCTTCATTGAGGCTTGAGGATTAAGGAATTCTGGTTTGAAGGAAAATGCTGGAGCCAAAGGTTATGATCAGAGGTGTGGATCCAAGATTCTAACTCTCAGCTCTCATTCCCCCAGTGGAATATTTAATTTATATATGAAATGAAAGGTTTATAAGCAGCTAAGGTCAGGGGAATGCCACTGTGCTTCATTGAGGCTTGATGATTAAGGAATTCTGGTTTGAAGGAAAATGCTGGAGCCAAAAGGTATGATCAGAGTTGCGGCTCTAAGATTCAAGCTCTCAGCTCTCATTCCCCCAGTGGCATAATTAATTTATATATGAAATGAAAGGTTGTTAAGCAGCTGAGGTCAGGGGAATGCCACTCTGCTTCATTGAGGCTTGAGGATTAAGGAATTCTGGTTTGAAGGGAAATGCTTGAGTCAAAAGGTATGATCAGAGGTGTGGCTCCAAGATTCAAGCTCTCAGCTCTCATTCCCCCAGTGGCAAATTAATTTATATATGAAATGAAAGGTTGTTAAGCACCTGAGGTCAGGGGAATGCCACTGTGCTTTAGTCAGGCTCGAGGATTAAGGAATTCTGGTTTGAAGGAAAATGCTGGAGCCAAAAGGCATGATCAGAGTTGCGGCTCTAAGATTCAAGCTCTCAGCTCTCATTCCCCCAGTGGCATAATTGATTTAAATATGAAATGAAAGGTTGTTAAGCAGCTGAGGTCAGGGGAATGCCACTGTGCTTCAGTCAGGCTTGAGGATTAAGGAATTCTGGTCTGAATGGAAATGCTGGAGTCAAAAGGTATGATCAGAGGTGCGGCTCCAAGATTCAAGCTCTCAGATCTCATTCCCCCAGTGGCATAATTAATTTATATATTAAATGAAAGGTTGTTAAGCAGATGAGGTCAGGGGAATGTCACTGTGCTTCAGTCAGGCTTGAGGATTAAGGAATTCTGGTTTGAAGGGAAATGCTTGAGTCAAAAGGTATGATCAGAGGTGTGGCTCCAAGATTCAAGCTCTCAGCTCTCATTCCCCCAGTGGCAAATTAATTTATATATGAAATGAAAGGTTGTTAAGCACCTGAGGTCATTGGAATGCCACTGTGCTCCAGAAGAGCTTGAGGATTGAGGAATTATGGTTTGAAGGAAAATGCTGGAGCCAAAGGGTATGATCACAGGAGTGGATCCAAGATTCTAACTCTCAGCTCTCATTCCCCCAGTGGAATATTTAATTTATATATGAAATGAAACGTTTTTAAGCAGCTAAGGTCAGGGGAATGCCACTGTGCTTCATTGAGGCTTGAGGATTAAGGAATTCTGGTTTGAAGGAAAATGCTGGAGCCAAAAGGTATGATCAGAGTTGCGGCTCCAAGATTCAAGCTCTCAGCTCTCATTCCCCCAGTGGCATAATTAATTTATATATGAAATGAAAGGTTGTTAAGCAGATGAGGTCAGGGGAATGTCACTGTGCTTCAGTCAGGCTTGAGGATTAAGGAATTCTGGTTTGAAGGGAAATGCTTGAGTCAAAAGGTATGATCAGAGGTGTGGCTCCAAGATTCAAGCTCTCAGCTCTCATTCCCCCAGTGGCATAATTAATTTATATATGAAATTAAAGGTTGTTAAGCAGCTGAGGTCAGGGGAATGCCACTGTGCTTCATTGAGGCTTGAGGATTAAGGAATTCTGGTTTGAAGGGAAATGCTGGAGTCAAAAGGTATGATCAGAGGTGTGGCTCCAAGATTCAAGCTCTCAGCTCTCATTCCCCCAGTGGAATATTTAATTTATATATAAAAAGAAAGGTTTTTAAGCAGCTAAGGTCAGGGGAATGCCACTGTGCTTCATCGAGGCTTGAGGATTAAGGAATTCTGGTTTGAAGGAAAATGCTGGAGCCAAAGGTTATGATCAGAGGTGTGGATCCAAGATTCTAACTCTCAGCTCTCATTCCCCCAGTGGAATATTTAATTTATATATGAAATGAAAGGTTTATAAGCAGCTAAGGTCAGGGGAATGCCACTGTGCTTCATTGAGGCTTGATGATTAAGGAATTCTGGTTTGAAGGAAAATGCTGGAGCCAAAAGGTATGATCAGAGTTGCGGCTCTAAGATTCAAGCTCTCAGCTCTCATTCCCCCAGTGGCATAATTAATTTATATATGAAATGAAAGGTTGTTAAGCAGCTGAGGTCAGGGGAATGCCACTGTGCTTCATTGAGGCTTGAGGATTAAGGAATTCTGGTTTGAAGGGAAATGCTTGAGTCAAAAGGTATGATCAGAGGTGTGGCTTCAAGATTCAAGCTCTCAGCTCTCATTCCCCCAGTGGCAAATTAATTTATATATGAAATGAAAGGTTGTTAAGCACCTGAGGTCAGGGGAATGCCACTGTGCTTCAGTCAGGCTTCAGGATTAAGGAATTCTGGTTTGAAGGGAAATGCTGGAGCCTAGAGGTATAGTCAGAGATGCGGCTATAAGATTCAAGCTCTCAGCTCTCATCCCCCAGATGGCATAATTAATTCACAAAACAAATGAATTGTTTCCAAGTAGTTGAGGTCAGGGAAAAGCCACTGTGCTTCAGTCAGGCTTGAGGATTAAGGAATTCTGGTCTGAAGGGAAATGCTGGAGTCAAAAGGTATGATCAGAGGTGTGGATCCAAGATTCAAGCTCTCAGCTCTCATTCCCCCAGTGGAATATTTAATTTATATATGAAATGAAAGGTTTATAAGCAGCTAAGGTCAGGGGAATGCCACTGTGCTTCATTGAGGCTTGATGATTAAGGAATTCTGGTTTGAAGGAAAATGCTGGAGCCAAAAGGTATGATCAGAGTTGCGGCTCTAAGATTCAAGCTCTCAGCTCTCATTCCCCCAGTGGCATAATTAATTTATATATGAAATTAAATGTTGTTAAGCAGCTGAGGTCAGGGGAATGCCACTGTGCTTCATTGAGGCTTGAGGATTAAGGAATTCTGGTTTGAAGGGAAATGCTTGAGTCAAAAGGTATGATCAGAGGTGTGGCTCCAAGATTCAAGCTCTCAGCTCTCATTCCCCCAGTGGCAAATTAATTTATATATGAAATGAAAGGTTGTTAAGCACCTGAGGTCAGGGGAATGCCACTGTGCTTTAGTCAGGCTCGAGGATTAAGGAATTCTGGTTTGAAGGAAAATGCTGGAGCCAAAAGGCATGATCAGAGGTGCGGCTCCAAGATTCTATTTCTCAGCTCTTATTCCCCCAGTGGAATAATTAAATTAAATATGAAATGAAAGGTTGTTAAGCAGCTAAGGTCAGGGGAATGCCACTGTGCTTCATTGAGGCTTGATGATTAAGGAATTCTGGTTTGAAGGAAAATGCTGGAGCCAAAAGGTATGATCAGAGTTGCGGCTCCAAGATTCAAGCTCTCAGCTCTCATTCCCCCAGTGGCATAATTAATTTATATATGAAATTAAAGGTTGTTAAGCAGCTGAGGTCAGGGGAATGCCACTGTGCTTCATTGAGGCTTGAGGATTAAGGAATTCTGGTTTGAAGGGAAATGCTGGAGTCAAAAGGTATGATCAGAGGTGTGGCTCCAAGATTCAAGCTCTCAGCTCTCATTCCCCCAGTGGCAAATTAATTTATATATGAAATGAAAGGTTGTTAAGCACCTGAGGTCAGGGGAATGCCACTGTGCTTTAGTCAGGCTCGAGGATTAAGGAATTCTGGTTTGAAGGAAAATGCTGGAGCCAAAAGGCATGATCAGAGGTGCGGCTCCAAGATTCTATTTCTCAGCTCTTATTCCCCCAGTGGAATAATTAAATTAAATATGAAATGAAAGGTTGTTAAGCAGCTAAGGTCAGGGGAATGCCACTGTGCTTCATTGAGGCTTGATGATTAAGGAATTCTGGTTTGAAGGAAAATGCTGGAGCCAAAAGGTATGATCAGAGTTGCGGCTCCAAGATTCAAGCTCTCAGCTCTCATTCCCCCAGTGGCATAATTAATTTATATATGAAATTAAAGGTTGTTAAGCAGCTGAGGTCAGGGGAATGCCACTGTGCTTCATTGAGGCTTGAGGATTAAGGAATTCTGGTTTGAAGGGAAATGCTGGAGTCAAAAGGTATGATCAGAGGTGTGGCTCCAAGATTCAAGCTCTCAGCTCTCATTCCCCCAGTGGAATATTTAATTTATATATAAAAAGAAAGGTTTTTAAGCAGCTAAGGTCAGGGGAATGCCACTGTGCTTCATCGAGGCTTGAGGATTAAGGAATTCTGGTTTGAAGGAAAATGCTGGAGCCAAAGGTTATGATCAGAGGTGTGGATCCAAGATTCTAACTCTCAGCTCTCATTCCCCCAGTGGAATATTTAATTTATATATGAAATGAAAGGTTTATAAGCAGCTAAGGTCAGGGGAATGCCACTGTGCTTCATTGAGGCTTGATGATTAAGGAATTCTGGTTTGAAGGAAAATGCTGGAGCCAAAAGGTATGATCAGAGTTGCGGCTCTAAGATTCAAGCTCTCAGCTCTCATTCCCCCAGTGGCATAATTAATTTATATATGAAATGAAAGGTTGTTAAGCAGCTGAGGTCAGGGGAATGCCACTGTGCTTCATTGAGGCTTGAGGATTAAGGAATTCTGGTTTGAAGGGAAATGCTTGAGTCAAAAGGTATGATCAGAGGTGTGGCTTCAAGATTCAAGCTCTCAGCTCTCATTCCCCCAGTGGCAAATTAATTTATATATGAAATGAAAGGTTGTTAAGCACCTGAGGTCAGGGGAATGCCACTGTGCTTCAGTCAGGCTTCAGGATTAAGGAATTCTGGTTTGAAGGGAAATGCTGGAGCCTAGAGGTATAGTCAGAGATGCGGCTATAAGATTCAAGCTCTCAGCTCTCATCCCCCAGATGGCATAATTAATTCACAAAACAAATGAATTGTTTCCAAGTAGTTGAGGTCAGGGAAAAGCCACTGTGCTTCAGTCAGGCTTGAGGATTAAGGAATTCTGGTCTGAAGGGAAATGCTGGAGTCAAAAGGTATGATCAGAGGTGTGGATCCAAGATTCAAGCTCTCAGCTCTCATTCCCCCAGTGGAATATTTAATTTATATATGAAATGAAAGGTTTATAAGCAGCTAAGGTCAGGGGAATGCCACTGTGCTTCATTGAGGCTTGATGATTAAGGAATTCTGGTTTGAAGGAAAATGCTGGAGCCAAAAGGTATGATCAGAGTTGCGGCTCTAAGATTCAAGCTCTCAGCTCTCATTCCCCCAGTGGCATAATTAATTTATATATGAAATTAAATGTTGTTAAGCAGCTGAGGTCAGGGGAATGCCACTGTGCTTCATTGAGGCTTGAGGATTAAGGAATTCTGGTTTGAAGGGAAATGCTTGAGTCAAAAGGTATGATCAGAGGTGTGGCTCCAAGATTCAAGCTCTCAGCTCTCATTCCCCCAGTGGAAAATTAATTTATATATGAAATGAAAGGTTGTTAAGCACCTGAGGTCAGGGGAATGCCACTGTGCTTTAGTCAGGCTCGAGGATTAAGGAATTCTGGTTTGAAGGAAAATGCTGGAGCCAAAAGGCATGATCAGAGGTGCGGCTCCAAGATTCTATTTCTCAGCTCTTATTCACCCAGTGGAATAATTAAATTAAATATGAAATGAAAGGTTGTTAAGCAGCTAAGGTCAGGGGAATGCCACTGTGCTTCATTGAGGCTTGATGATTAAGGAATTCTGGTTTGAAGGAAAATGCTGGAGCCAAAAGGTATGATCAGAGTTGCGGCTCTAAGATTCAAGCTCTCAGCTCTCATTCCCCCAGTGGCATAATTAA
This sequence comes from Dunaliella primolecta, assembly GCA_914767535.2. Classification (NCBI taxonomy): domain Eukaryota; kingdom Viridiplantae; phylum Chlorophyta; class Chlorophyceae; order Chlamydomonadales; family Dunaliellaceae; genus Dunaliella; species Dunaliella primolecta. The sequence goes on from CAJZBB020000003.1 coordinate 665,939, forward strand.
TTTATATATGAAATTAAATGTTGTTAAGCAGCTGAGGTCAGGGGAATGCCACTGTGCTTCATTGAGGCTTGAGGATTAAGGAATTCTGGTTTGAAGGGAAATGCTTGAGTCAAAAGGTATGATCAGAGGTGTGGCTCCAAGATTCAAGCTCTCAGCTCTCATTCCCCCAGTGGAAAATTAATTTATATATGAAATGAAAGGTTGTTAAGCACCTGAGGTCAGGGGAATGCCACTGTGCTTTAGTCAGGCTCGAGGATTAAGGAATTCTGGTTTGAAGGAAAATGCTGGAGCCAAAAGGCATGATCAGAGGTGCGGCTCCAAGATTCTATTTCTCAGCTCTTATTCACCCAGTGGAATAATTAAATTAAATATGAAATGAAAGGTTGTTAAGCAGCTAAGGTCAGGGGAATGCCACTGTGCTTCATTGAGGCTTGATGATTAAGGAATTCTGGTTTGAAGGAAAATGCTGGAGCCAAAAGGTATGATCAGAGTTGCGGCTCCAAGATTCAAGCTCTCAGCTCTCATTCCCCCAGTGGCATAATTAATTTATATATGAAATAAAAGGTTGTTAAGCAGCTGAGGTCAGGGGAATGCCACTGTGCTTCATTGAGGCTTGAGGATTAAGGAATTCTGGTTTGAAGGGAAATGCTGGAGTCAAAAGGTATGATCAGAGGTGTGGCTCCAAGATTCAAGCTCTCAGCTCTCATTCCCCCAGTGGAATATTTAATTTATATATAAAAAGAAAGGTTTTTAAGCAGCTAAGGTCAGGGGAATGCCACTGTGCTTCATTGAGGCTTAAGGATTAAGGAATTCTGGTTTGAAGGAAAATGCTGGAGCCAAAGGTTATGATCAGAGGTGTGGATCCAAGATTCTAACTCTCAGCTCTCATTCCCCCAGTGGAATATTTAATTTATATATGAAATGAAAGGTTTATAAGCAGCTAAGGTCAGGGGAATGCCACTGTGCTTCATTGAGGCTTGATGATTAAGGAATTCTGGTTTGAAGGAAAATGCTGGAGCCAAAAGGTATGATCAGAGTTGCGGCTCTAAGATTCAAGCTCTCAGCTCTCATTCCCCCAGTGGCATAATTAATTTATATATGAAATGAAAGGTTGTTAAGCAGCTGAGGTCAGGGGAATGCCACTGTGCTTCATTGAGGCTTGAGGATTAAGGAATTCTGGTTTGAAGGGAAATGCTTGAGTCAAAAGGTATGATCAGAGGTGTGGCTTCAAGATTCAAGCTCTCAGCTCTCATTCCCCCAGTGGCAAATTAATTTATATATGAAATGAAAGGTTGTTAAGCACCTGAGGTCAGGGGAATGCCACTGTGCTTCAGTCAGGCTTCAGGATTAAGGAATTCTGGTTTGAAGGGAAATGCTGGAGCCTAGAGGTATAGTCAGAGATGCGGCTATAAGATTCAAGCTCTCAGCTCTCATCCCCCAGATGGCATAATTAATTCACAAAACAAATGAATTGTTTCCAAGTAGTTGAGGTCAGGGAAAAGCCACTGTGCTTCAGTCAGGCTTGAGGATTAAGGAATTCTGGTCTGAAGGGAAATGCTGGAGTCAAAAGGTATGATCAGAGGTGTGGATCCAAGATTCAAGCTCTCAGCTCTCATTCCCCCAGTGGAATATTTAATTTATATATGAAATGAAAGGTTTATAAGCAGCTAAGGTCAGGGGAATGCCACTGTGCTTCATTGAGGCTTGATGATTAAGGAATTCTGGTTTGAAGGAAAATGCTGGAGCCAAAAGGTATGATCAGAGTTGCGGCTCTAAGATTCAAGCTCTCAGCTCTCATTCCCCCAGTGGCATAATTAATTTATATATGAAATTAAATGTTGTTAAGCAGCTGAGGTCAGGGGAATGCCACTGTGCTTCATTGAGGCTTGAGGATTAAGGAATTCTGGTTTGAAGGGAAATGCTTGAGTCAAAAGGTATGATCAGAGGTGTGGCTCCAAGATTCAAGCTCTCAGCTCTCATTCCCCCAGTGGAAAATTAATTTATATATGAAATGAAAGGTTGTTAAGCACCTGAGGTCAGGGGAATGCCACTGTGCTTTAGTCAGGCTCGAGGATTAAGGAATTCTGGTTTGAAGGAAAATGCTGGAGCCAAAAGGCATGATCAGAGGTGCGGCTCCAAGATTCTATTTCTCAGCTCTTATTCACCCAGTGGAATAATTAAATTAAATATGAAATGAAAGGTTGTTAAGCAGCTAAGGTCAGGGGAATGCCACTGTGCTTCATTGAGGCTTGATGATTAAGGAATTCTGGTTTGAAGGAAAATGCTGGAGCCAAAAGGTATGATCAGAGTTGCGGCTCCAAGATTCAAGCTCTCAGCTCTCATTCCCCCAGTGGCATAATTAATTTATATATGAAATAAAAGGTTGTTAAGCAGCTGAGGTCAGGGGAATGCCACTGTGCTTCATTGAGGCTTGAGGATTAAGGAATTCTGGTTTGAAGGGAAATGCTGGAGTCAAAAGGTATGATCAGAGGTGTGGCTCCAAGATTCAAGCTCTCAGCTCTCATTCCCCCAGTGGAATATTTAATTTATATATAAAAAGAAAGGTTTTTAAGCAGCTAAGGTCAGGGGAATGCCACTGTGCTTCATTGAGGCTTGATGATTAAGGAATTCTGGTTTGAAGGAAAATGCTGGAGCCAAAAGGTATGATCAGAGTTGCGGCTCTAAGATTCAAGCTCTCAGCTCTCATTCCCCCAGTGGCATAATTAATTTATATATGAAATGAAAGGTTGTTAAGCAGCTGAGGTCAGGGGAATGCCACTGTGCTTCATTGAGGCTTGAGGATTAAGGAATTCTGGTTTGAAGGGAAATGCTTGAGTCAAAAGGTATGATCAGAGGTGTGGCTTCAAGATTCAAGCTCTCAGCTCTCATTCCCCCAGTGGCAAATTAATTTATATATGAAATGAAAGGTTGTTAAGCACCTGAGGTCAGGGGAATGCCACTGTGCTTCAGTCAGGCTTCAGGATTAAGGAATTCTGGTTTGAAGGGAAATGCTGGAGCCTAGAGGTATAGTCAGAGATGCGGCTATAAGATTCAAGCTCTCAGCTCTCATCCCCCAGATGGCATAATTAATTCACAAAACAAATGAATTGTTTCCAAGTAGTTGAGGTCAGGGAAAAGCCACTGTGCTTCAGTCAGGCTTGAGGATTAAGGAATTCTGGTCTGAAGGGAAATGCTGGAGTCAAAAGGTATGATCAGAGGTGTGGATCCAAGATTCAAGCTCTCAGCTCTCATTCCCCCAGTGGAATATTTAATTTATATATGAAATGAAAGGTTTATAAGCAGCTAAGGTCAGGGGAATGCCACTGTGCTTCATTGAGGCTTGATGATTAAGGAATTCTGGTTTGAAGGGAAATGCTGGAGTCAAAAGGTATGATCAGAGGTGTGGCTCCAAGATTCAAGCTCTCAGCTCTCATTCCCCCAGTGGAATATTTAATTTATATATAAAAAGAAAGGTTTTTAAGCAGCTAAGGTCAGGGGAATGCCACTGTGCTTCATTGAGGCTTGAGGATTAAGGAATTCTGGTTTGAAGGAAAATGCTGGAGCCAAAGGTTATGATCAGAGGTGTGGATCCAAGATTCTAACTCTCAGCTCTCATTCCCCCAGTGGAATATTTAATTTATATATGAAATGAAAGGTTTATAAGCAGCTAAGGTCAGGGGAATGCCACTGTGCTTCATTGAGGCTTGATGATTAAGGAATTCTGGTTTGAAGGAAAATGCTGGAGCCAAAAGGTATGATCAAAGTTGCGGCTCTAAGATTCAAGCTCTCAGCTCTCAATCCCCCAGTGGCATAATTAATTTATATATGAAATTAAATGTTGTTAAGCAGCTGAGGTCAGGGGAATGCCACTGTGCTTCATTGAGGCTTGAGGATTAAGGAATTCTGGTTTGAAGGGAAATGCTGGAGTCAAAAGGTATGATCAGAGGTGTGGCTCCAAGATTCAAGCTCTCAGCTCTCATTCCCCCAGTGGCAAATTATTTTATATATGAAATGAAAGGTTGTTAAGCACCTGAGGTCAGGGGAATGCCACTGTGCTTTAGTCAGGCTCAAGGATTAAGGAATTCTGGTTTGAAGGAAAATGCTGGAGCCAAAAGGCATGATCAGAGGTGCGGCTCCAAGATTCTATTTCTCAGCTCTTATTCCCCCAGTGGAATAATTAAATTAAATATTAAATGAAAGGTTGTTAAGCAGCTAAGGTCAGGGGAATGCCACTGTGCTTCATTGAGGCTTGATGATTAAGGAATTCTGGTTTGAAGGAAAATGCTGGAGCCAAAAGGTATGATCAGAGTTGCGGCTCCAAGATTCAAGCTCTCAGCTCTCATTCCCCCAGTGGCATAATAAATTTATATATGAAATTAAAGGTTGTTAAGCAGCTGAGGTCAGGGGAATGCCACTGTGCTTCATTGAGGCTTGAGGATTAAGGAATTCTGGTTTGAAGGGAAATGCTGGAGTCAAAAGGTATGATCAGAGGTGTGGCTCCAAGATTCAAGCACTCAGCTCTCATTCCCCCAGTGGAATATTTAATTTATATATAAAAAGAAAGGTTTTTAAGCAGCTAAGGTCAGGGGAATGCCACTGTGCTTCATTGAGGCTTGAGGATTAAGGAATTCTGGTTTGAAGGAAAATGCTGGAGCCAAAGGTTATGATCAGAGGTGTGGATCCAAGATTCTAACTCTCAGCTCTCATTCCCCCAGTGGAATATTTAATTTATATATGAAATGAAAGGTTTATAAGCAGCTAAGGTCAGGGGAATGCCACTGTGCTTCATTGAGGCTTGATGATTAAGGAATTCTGGTTTGAAGGAAAATGCTGGAGCCAAAAGGTATGATCAGAGTTGCGGCTCTAAGATTCAAGCTCTCAGCTCTCATTCCCCCAGTGGCATAATTAATTTATATATGAAATGAAAGGTTGTTAAGCAGCTGAGGTCAGGGGAATGCCACTGTGCTTCATTGAGGCTTGAGGATTAAGGAATTCTGGTTTGAAGGGAAATGCTTGAGTCAAAAGGTATGATCAGAGGTGTGGCTCCAAGATTCAAGCTCTCAGCTCTCATTCCCCCAGTGGCAAATTAATTTATATATGAAATGAAAGGTTGTTAAGCACCTGAGGTCAGGGGAATGCCACTGTGCTTTAGTCAGGCTCGAGGATTAAGGAATTCTGGTTTGAAGGAAAATGCTGGAGCCAAAAGGCATGATCAGAGGTGCGGCTCCAAGATTCTATTTCTCAGCTCTTATTCCCCCAGTGGAATAATTAAATTAAATATGAAATGAAAGGTTGTTAAGCAGCTGAGGTCAGGGGAATGCCACTGTGCTTCATTGAGGCTTGAGGATTAAGGAATTCTGGTTTGAAGGAAAATGCTGGAGCCAAAAGGTATGATCAGAGTTGCGGCTCCAAGATTCAAGCTCTCAGCTCTCATTCCCCCAGTGGCATAATTAATTTATATATGAAATTAAAGGTTGTTAAGCAGCTGAGGTCAGGGGAATGCCACTGTGCTTCATTGAGGCTTGAGGATTAAGGAATTCTGGTTTGAAGGGAAATGCTTGAGTCAAAAGGTATGATCAGAGGTGTGGCTCCAAGATTCAAGCTCTCAGCTCTCATTCCCCCAGTGGCATAATTAATTTATATATGAAATGAAAGGTTGTTAAGCAGATGAGGTCATTAGAATGCCACTGTGCTCCAGAAAAGCTTGAGGATTGAGGAATTATGGTTTGATGGAAAATGCTGGAGCCAAAGGGTATGATCAGAGGTGTGGATCCAAGATTCTAAATCTCAGCTCTCATTCCCCCAGTGGGATATTTAATTTATATATGAAATGAAACGTTTTTAAGCAGCTAAGGTCAGAGGAATGCCACTGTGCTTCATTGAGGCTTGAGGATTAAGGAATTCTGGTTTGAAGGAAAATGCTGGAGCCAAAAGGTATGATCAGAGTTGCGGCTCCAAGATTCAAGCTCTCAGCTCTCATTCCCCCAGTGGCATAATTAATTTATATATGAAATAAAAGGTTGTTAAGCAGCTGAGGTCAGGGGAATGCCACTGTGCTTCATTGAGGCTTGAGGATTAAGGAATTCTGGTTTGAAGGGAAATGCTGGAGCCTAGAGGTATAGTCAGAGATGCGGCTATAAGATTCAAGCTCTCAGCTCTCATCCCCCAGATGGCATAATTAATTCACAAAACAAATGAATTGTTTCCAAGTAGTTGAGGTCAGGGAAAAGCCACTGTGCTTCAGTCAGGCTTGAGGATTAAGGAATTCTGGTCTGAAGGGAAATGCTGGAGTCAAAAGGTATGATCAGAGGTGTGGCTCCAAGATTCAAGCTCTCAGCTCTCATTCCCCCAGTGGCAAATTAATTTATATATGAAATGAAAGGTTGTTAAGCACCTGAGGTCAGGGGAATGCCACTGTGCTTTAGTCAGGCTCGAGGATTAAGGAATTCTGGTTTGAAGGAAAATGCTGGAGCCAAAAGGCATGATCAGAGGTGCGGCTCCAAGATTCTATTTCTCAGCTCTTATTCCCCCAGTGGAATAATTAAATTAAATATGAAATGAAAGGTTGTTAAGCAGCTGAGGTCAGGGGAATGCCACTGTGCTTCATTGAGGCTTGAGGATTAAGGAATTCTGGTTTGAAGGAAAATGCTGGAGCCAAAAGGTATGATCAGAGTTGCGGCTCCAAGATTCAAGCTCTCAGCTCTCATTCCCCCAGTGGCATAATTAATTTATATATGAAATTAAAGGTTGTTAAGCAGCTGAGGTCAGGGGAATGCCACTGTGCTTCATTGAGGCTTGAGGATTAAGGAATTCTGGTTTGAAGGGAAATGCTTGAGTCAAAAGGTATGATCAGAGGTGTGGCTCCAAGATTCAAGCTCTCAGCTCTCATTCCCCCAGTGGCATAATTAATTTATATATGAAATGAAAGGTTGTTAAGCAGATGAGGTCATTAGAATGCCACTGTGCTCCAGAAAAGCTTGAGGATTGAGGAATTATGGTTTGAAGGAAAATGCTGGAGCCAAAGGGTATGATCAGAGGTGTGGATCCAAGATTTTAAATCTCAGCTCTCATTCCCCCAGTGTGATATTTAATTTATATATGAAATGAAACGTTTTTAAGCAGCTAAGGTCAGAGGAATGCCACTGTGCTTCATTGAGGCTTGAGGATTAAGGAATTCTGGTTTGAAGGAAAATGCTGGAGCCAAAAGGTATGATCAGAGTTGCGGCTCCAAGATTCAAGCTCTCAGCTCTCATTCCCCCAGTGGCATAATTAATTTATATATGAAATAAAAGGTTGTTAAGCAGCTGAGGTCAGGGGAATGCCACTGTGCTTCATTGAGGCTTGAGGATTAAGGAATTCTGGTTTGAAGGGAAATGCTGGAGCCTAGAGGTATAGTCAGAGATGCGGCTATAAGATTCAAGCTCTCAGCTCTCATCCCCCAGATGGCATAATTAATTCACAAAACAAATGAATTGTTTCCAAGTAGTTGAGGTCAGGGAAAAGCCACTGTGCTTCAGTCAGGCTTGAGGATTAAGGAATTCTGGTCTGAAGGGAAATGCTGGAGTCAAAAGGTATGATCAGAGGTGTGGCTCCAAGATTCAAGCTCTCAGCTCTCATTCCCCCAGTGGAATATTTAATTTATATATAAAATGAAAGGTTGTTAAGCAGCTAAGGTCAGGGGAATGCCACTGTGCTTCATTGAGGCTTGAGGATTAAGGAATTCTGGTTTGAAGGAAAATGCTGGAGCCAAAGGTTATGATCAGAGGTGTGGATCCAAGATTCTAACTCTCAGCTCTCATTCCCCCAGTGGAATATTTAATTTATATATGAAATGAAAGGTTTATAAGCAGCTAAGGTCAGGGGAATGCCACTGTGCTTCATTGAGGCTTGATGATTAGGGAATTCTGGTTTGAAGGAAAATGCTGGAGTCAAAAGGTATGATCAGAGGTGTGGCTCCAAGATTCAAGCTCTCAGCTCTCATTCCCCCAGTGGCAAATTAATTTATATATGAAATGAAAGGTTGTTAAGCACCTGAGGTCAGGGGAATGCCACTGTGCTTTAGTCAGGCTCGAGGATTAAGGAATTCTGGTTTGAAGGAAAATGCTGGAGCCAAAAGGCATGATCAGAGTTGCGGCTCTAAGATTCAAGCTCTCAGCTCTCATTCCCCCAGTGGCATAATTGATTTAAATATGAAATGAAAGGTTGTTAAGCAGCTGAGGTCAGGGGAATGCCACTGTGCTTCAGTCAGGCTTGAGGATTAAGGAATTGTGGTCTGAATGGAAATGCTGGAGTCAAAAGGTATGATCAGAGGTGCGGCTCCAAGATTCAAGCTCTCAGATCTCATTCCCCCAGTGGCATAATTAATTTATATATAAAATGAAAGGTTGTTAAGCAGATGAGGTCAGGGGAATGCCACTGTGCTTCAGTCAGGCTTGAGGATTAAGGAATTCTGGTTTGAAGGGAAATGCTTGAGTCAAAAGGTATGATCAGAGGTGTGGCTCCAAGATTCAAGCTCTCAGCTCTCATTCCCCCAGTGGCATAATTAATTTATATATGAAATTAAAGGTTGTTAAGCATTTGAGGTCATTGGAATGCCACTGTGCTCCAGAAAAGCTTGAGGATTGAGGAATTATGGTTTGAAGGAAAATGCTGGAGCCAAAGGGTATGATCACAGGAGTGGATCCAAGATTCTAACTCTCAGCTCTCATTCCCCCAGTGGAATATTTAATTTATATATGAAATGAAACGTTTTTAAGCAGCTAAGGTCAGGGGAATGCCACTGTGCTTCATTGAGGCTTGAGGATTAAGGAATTCTGGTTTGAAGGAAAATGCTGGAGCCAAAAGGTATGATCAGAGTTGCGGCTCCAAGATTCAAGCTCTCAGCTCTCATTCCCCCAGTGGCATAATTAATTTATATATGAAATAAAAGGTTGTTAAGCAGCTGAGGTCAGGGGAATGCCACTGTGCTTCATTGAGGCTTGAGGATTAAGGAATTCTGGTTTGAAGGGAAATGCTTGAGTCAAAAGGTATGATCAGAGGTGTGGCTTCAAGATTCAAGCTCTCAGCTCTCATTCCCCCAGTGGCAAATTAATTTATATATGAAATGAAAGGTTGTTAAGCACCTGAGGTCAGGGGAATGCCACTGTGCTTCAGTCAGGCTTCAGGATTAAGGAATTCTGGTTTGAAGGGAAATGCTGGAGCCTAGAGGTATAGTCAGAGATGCGGCTATAAGATTCAAGCTCTCAGCTCTCATCCCCCAGATGGCATAATTAATTCACAAAACAAATGAATTGTTTCCAAGTAGTTGAGGTCAGGGAAAAGCCACTGTGCTTCAGTCAGGCTTGAGGATTAAGGAATTCTGGTCTGAAGGGAAATGCTGGAGTCAAAAGGTATGATCAGAGGTGTGGCTCCAAGATTCAAGCTCTCAGCTCTCATTCCCCCAGTGGAATATTTAATTTATATATAAAAAAAAGTTTTTAAGCAGCTAAGGTCAGGGGAATGCCACTGTGCTTCATTGAGGCTTGAGGATTAAGGAATTCTGGTTTGAAGGAAAATGCTGGAGCCAAAGGTTATGATCAGAGGTGTGGATCCAAGATTCTAACTCTCAGCTCTCATTCCCCCAGTGGAATATTTAATTTATATATGAAATGAAAGGTTTATAAGCAGCTAAGGTCAGGGGAATGCCACTGTGCTTCATTGAGGCTTGAGGATTAAGGAATTCTGGTTTGAAGGAAAATGCTGGAGCCAAAAGGTATGATCAGAGTTGCGGCTCTAAGATTCAAGCTCTCAGCTCTCATTCCCCCAGTGGCATAATTAATTTATATATGAAATTAAATGTTGTTAAGCAGCTGAGGTCAGGGGAATGCCACTGTGCTTCATTGAGGCTTGAGGATTAAGGAATTTTGGTTTGAAGGGAAATGCTTGAGTCAAAAGGTATGATCAGAGGTGTGGCTCCAAGATTCAATCTCTCAGCTCTCATTCCCCCAGTGGCAAATTAATTTATATATGAAATGAAAGGTTGTTAAGCACCTGAGGTCAGGGGAATGCCACTGTGCTTTAGTCAGGCTCGAGGATTAAGGAATTCTGGTTTGAAGGAAAATGCTGGAGCCAAAAGGCATGATCAGAGGTGCGGCTCCAAGATTCTATTTCTCAGCTCTTATTCCCCCAGTGGAATAATTAAATTAAATATGAAATGAAAGGTTGTTAAGCAGCTGAGGTCAGGGGAATGCCACTGTGCTTCATTGAGGCTTGAGGATTAAGGAATTCTGGTTTGAAGGAAAATGCTGGAGCCAAAAGGTATGATCAGAGTTGCGGCTCCAAGATTCAAGCTCTCAGCTCTCATTCCCCCAGTGGCATAATTAATTTATATATGAAATTAAAGGTTGTTAAGCAGCTAAGGTCAGGGGAATGCCACTGTGCTTCATTGAGGCTTGAGGATTAAGGAATTCTGGTTTGAAGGGAAATGCTTGAGTCAAAAGGTATGATCAGAGGTGTGGCTCCAAGATTCAAGCTCTCAGCTCTCATTCCCCCAGTGGCATAATTAATTTATATATGAAATTAAAGGTTGTAAAGCAGATGAGGTCATTAGAATGCCACTGTGCTCCAGAAAAGCTTGAGGATTGAGGAATTATGGTTTGAAGGAAAATGCTGGAGCCAAAGGGTATGATCAGAGGTGTGGATCCAAGATTCTAAATCTCAGCTCTCATTCCCCCAGTGGGATATTTAATTTATATATGAAATGAAACGTTTTTAAGCAGCTAAGGTCAGAGGAATGCCACTGTGCTTCATTGAGGCTTGAGGATTAAGGAATTCTGGTTTGAAGGAAAATGCTGGAGCCAAAAGGTATGATCAGAGTTGCGGCTCCAAGATTCAAGCTCTCAGCTCTCATTCCCCCAGTGGCATAATTAATTTATATATGAAATAAAAGGTTGTTAAGCAGCTGAGGTCAGGGGAATGCCACTGTGCTTCATTGAGGCTTGAGGATTAAGGAATTCTGGTTTAAAGGGAAATGCTGGAGCCTAGAGGTATAGTCAGAGATGCGGCTATAAGATTCAAGCTCTCAGCTCTCATCCCCCAGATGGCATAATTAATTCACAAAACAAATGAATTGTTTCCAAGTAGTTGAGGTCAGGGAAAAGCCACTGTGCTTCAGTCAGGCTTGAGGATTAAGGAATTCTGGTCTGAAGGGAAATGCTGGAGTCAAAAGGTATGATCAGAGGTGTGGCTCCAAGATTCAAGCTCTCAGCTCTCATTCCCCCAGTGGAATATTTAATTTATATATAAAACGAAAGGTTGTTAAGCAGCTAAGGTCAGGGGAATGCCACTGTGCTTCATTGAGGCTTGAGGATTAAGGAATTCTGGTTTGAAGGAAAATGCTGGAGCCAAAGGTTATGATCAGAGGTGTGGATCCAAGATTCTAACTCTCAGCTCTCATTCCCCCAGCGGAATATTTAATTTATATATGAAATGAAAGGTTTATAAGCAGCTAAGGTCAGGGGAATGCCACTGTGCTTCATTGAGGCTTGATGATTAAGGAATTCTGGTTTGAAGGAAAATGCTGGAGCCAAAAGGTATGATCAGAGTTGCGGCTCTAAGATTCAAGCTCTCAGCTCTCATTCCCCCAGTGGCATAATTAATTTATATATGAAATGAAAGGTTGTTAAGCAGCTGAGGTCAGGGGAATGCCACTGTGCTTCAGTCAGGCTTGAGGATTAAGGAATTCTGGTTTGAAGGGAAATGCTTGAGTCAAAAGGTATGATCAGAGGTGTGGCTCCAAGATTCAAGCTCTCAGCTCTCATTCCCCCAGTGGCATAATTAATTTATATATGAAATTAAATGTTGTTAAGCAGCTGAGGTCAGGGGAATGCCACTGTGCTTCATTGAGGCTTGAGGATTAAGGAATTTTGGTTTGAAGGGAAATGCTTGAGTCAAAAGGTATGATCAGAGGTGTGGCTCCAAGATTCAATCTCTCAGCTCTCATTCCCCCAGTGGCAAATTAATTTATATATGAAATGAAAGGTTGTTAAGCACCTGAGGTCAGGGGAATGCCACTGTGCTTTAGTCAGGCTCGAGGATTAAGGAATTCTGGTTTGAAGGAAAATGCTGGAGCCAAAAGGCATGATCAGAGGTGCGGCTCCAAGATTCTATTTCTCAGCTCTTATTCCCCCAGTGGAATAATTAAATTAAATATGAAATGAAAGGTTGTTAAGCAGCTGAGGTCAGGGGAATGCCACTGTGCTTCATTGAGGCTTGAGGATTAAGGAATTCTGGTTTGAAGGAAAATGCTGGAGCCAAAAGGTATGATCAGAGTTGCGGCTCCAAGATTCAAGCTCTCAGCTCTCATTCCCCCAGTGGCATAATTAATTTATATATGAAATTAAAGGTTGTTAAGCAGCTGAGGTCAGGGGAATGCCACTGTGCTTCATTGAGGCTTGAGGATTAAGGAATTCTGGTTTGAAGGGAAATGCTTGAGTCAAAAGGTATGATCAGAGGTGTGGCTCCAAGATTCAATCTCTCAGCTCTCATTCCCCCAGTGGCATAATTAATTTATATATGAAATGAAAGGTTGTTAAGCAGATGAGGTCATTAGAATGCCACTGTGCTCCAGAAAAGCTTGAGGATTGAGGAATTATGGTTTGAAGGAAAATGCTGGAGCCAAAGGGTATGATCAGAGGTGTGGATCCAAGATTCTAAATCTCAGCTCTCATTCCCCCAGTGGGATATTTAATTTATATATGAAATGAAACGTTTTTAAGCAGCTAAGGTCAGAGGAATGCCACTGTGCTTCATTGAGGCTTGAGGATTAAGGAATTCTGGTTTGAAGGAAAATGCTGGAGCCAAAAGGTATGATCAGAGTTGCGGCTCCAAGATTCAAGCTCTCAGCTCTCATTCCCCCAGTGGCATAATTAATTTATATATGAAATGAAAGGTTGTTAAGCAGATGAGGTCATTAGAATGCCACTGTGCTCCAGAAAAGCTTGAGGATTGAGGAATTATGGTTTGAAGGAAAATGCTGGAGCCAAAGGTTATGATCAGAGGTGTGGATCCAAGATTCTAACTCTCAGCTCTCATTCCCCCAGCGGAATATTTAATTTATATATGAAATGAAAGGTTTATAAGCAGCTAAGGTCAGGGGAATGCCACTGTGCTTCATTGAGGCTTGATGATTAAGGAATTCTGGTTTGAAGGAAAATGCTGGAGCCAAAAGGTATGATCAGAGTTGCGGCTCTAAGATTCAAGCTCTCAGCTCTCATTCCCCCAGTGGCATAATTAATTTATATATGAAATGAAAGGTTGTTAAGCAGCTGAGGTCAGGGGAATGCCACTGTGCTTCAGTCAGGCTTGAGGATTAAGGAATTCTGGTTTGAAGGGAAATGCTTGAGTCAAAAGGTATGATCAGAGGTGTGGCTCCAAGATTCAAGCTCTCAGCTCTCATTCCCCCAGTGGCAAATTAATTTATATATGAAATTAAATGTTGTTAAGCAGCTGAGGTCAGGGGAATGCCACTGTGCTTCATTGAGGCTCGAGGATTAAGGAATTTTGGTTTGAAGGGAAATGCTTGAGTCAAAAGGTATGATCAGAGGTGTGGCTCCAAGATTCAATCTCTCAGCTCTCATTCCCCCAGTGGCAAATTAATTTATATATGAAATGAAAGGTTGTTAAGCACCTGAGGTCAGGGGAATGCCACTGTGCTTTAGTCAGGCTCGAGGATTAAGGAATTCTGGTTTGAAGGAAAATGCTGGAGCCAAAAGGCATGATCAGAGGTGCGGCTCCAAGATTCTATTTCTCAGCTCTTATTCCCCCAGTGGAATAATTAAATTAAATATGAAATGAAAGGTTGTTAAGCAGCTGAGGTCAGGGGAATGCCACTGTGCTTCATTGAGGCTTGAGGATTAAGGAATTCTGGTTTGAAGGGAAATGCTTGAGTCAAAAGGTATGATCAGAGGTGTGGCTCCAAGATTCAAGCTCTCAGCTCTCATTCCCCCAGTGACATAATTAATTTATATATGAAATGAAAGGTTGTTAAGCAGATGAGGTCATTAGAATGCCACTGTGCTCCAGAAAAGCTTGAGGATTGAGGAATTATGGTTTGAAGGAAAATGCTGGAGCCAAAGGGTATGATCAGAGGTGTGGATCCAAGATTCTAAATCTCAGCTCTCATTCCCCCAGTGGAATATTTAATTTAAATATGAAATGAAAGGTTTATAAGCAGCTAAGGTCAGGGGAATGCCACTGTGCTTCATTGAGGCTTGATGATTAAGGAATTCTGGTTTGAAGGAAAATGCTGGAGCCAAAAGGTATGATCAGAGTTGCGGCTCTAAGATTCAAGCTCTCAGCTCTCATTCCCCCAGTGGCATAATTAATTTATATATGAAATTAAAGGTTGTTAAGCAGCTGAGGTCAGGGGAATGCCACTGTGCTTCAGTCAGGCTTGAGGATTAAGGAATTCTGGTTTGAAGGAAAATGCTTGAGTCAAAAGGTATGATCAGAGGTGTGGCTCCAAGATTCAAGCTCTCAGCTCTCATTCCCCCAGTGGCAAATTAATTTATATATGAAATGAAAGGTTGTTAAGCAGCTGAGGTCAGGGGAATGCCACTGTGCTTCATTGAGGCTTGAGGATTAAGGAATTCTGGTTTGAAGGAAAATGCTGGAGCCAAGAGGCATGATCAGAGGTGCGGCTCCAAGATTCTATTTCTCAGCTCTCATTCCCCCAGTGGCATAATTGATTTAAATATGAAATGAAAGGTTGTTAAGCAGCTGAGGTCAGGGGAATGCCACTGTGCTTCAGTCAGGCTTGAGGATTAAGGAATTCTGGTCTGAATGGAAATGCTGGAGTCAAAAGTTATGATCAGAGGTGCGGCTCCAAGATTCTATTTCTCAGCTCTCATTCCCCCAGTGGCATAATTAATTTATATATGAAATTAAAGGTTGTTAAGCAGCTGAGGTCAGGGGAATGCCACTGTGCTTCAGTCAGGCTTGAGGATTAAGGAATTCTGGTTTGAAGGGAAATGCTTGAGTCAAAAGGTATGATCAGAGGTGTGGCTCCAAGATTCAAGCTCTCAGCTCTCATTCCCCCAGTGGCATAATTAATTTATATATGAAATGAAAGGTTGTAAAGCAGATGAGGTCAGGGGAATGCAACTGTGCTCCAGAAAAGCTTGAGGATTGAGGAATTATGGTTTGAAGGAAAATGCTGGAGCCAAAGGGTATGATCACAGGAGTGGCTCCAAGATTCTAGTTCTCAGCTCTCATTCCCCCAGTGGCATAATTAAATTAAATATAAAATGAAAGTTTGTTAAGCAGCTGAGGTCAGAGGAATGCCACTGTGCTTCAGTCAGGCTTGAGGATTAAGGAATTCTGGTTTGAAGGAAAATGCTGGAGCCAAAAGGTATGATCAGAGTTGCGGCTCCAAGATTCAAGCTCTCAGCTCTCATTCCCCCAGTGGCATAATTAAATTATATATGAAATAAAAGGCTGTTAAGCAGCTGAGGTCAGGGGAATGCCACTGTGCTTCATTGAGGCTTGAGGATTAAGGAATTCTGGTCTGAAGGGAAATGCTGGAGTCAAATGGTATGATCAGAGGTGTGGCTCCAAGATTCAAGCTCTCAGCTCTCATTCCCCCAGTGGAATATTTAATTTATATATAAAAAGAAAGGTTTTTAAGCAGCTAAGGTCAGGGAAATGCCACTGTGCTTCATTGAGGCTTGAGGATTAAGGAATTCTGGTTTGAAGGAAAATGCTGGAGCCAAAGGTTATGATCAGAGGTGTGGATCCAAGATTCTAACTCTCAGCTCTCATTCCCCCAGTGGAATATTTAATTTATATATGAAATGAAATGTTTATAAGCAGCTAAGGTCAGGGGAATGCCACTGTGCTTCATTGAGGCTTGATGATTAAGGAATTCTGGTTTGAAGGAAAATGCTGGAGCCAAAAGGTATGATCAGAGTTGCGGCTCTAAGATTCAAGCTCTCAGCTCTCATTCCCCCAGTGGCATAATTAATTTATATATGAAATTAATTGTTGTTAAGCAGCTGAGGTCAGGGGAATGCCACTGTGCTTCATTGAGGCTTGAGGATTAAGGAATTCTGGTTTGAAGGGAAATGCTTGAGTCAAAAGGTATGATCAGAGGTGTGGCTCCAAGATTCAAGCTCTCAGCTCTCATTCCCCCAGTGGCAAATTAATTTATATATGAAATGAAAGGTTGTTAAGCACCTGAGGTCAGGGGAATGCCACTGTGCTTTAGTCAGGCTTGAGGATTAAGGAATTCTGGTTTGAAGGAAAATGCTGGAGCCAAAAGGCATGATCAGAGGTGCGGCTCCAAGATTCTATTTCTCAGCTCTTATTCCCCCAGTGGAATAATTAAATTAAATATGAAATGAAAGGTTGTTAAGCAGCTGAGGTCAGGGGAATGCCACTGTGCTTCATTGAGGCTTGAGGATTAAGGAATTCTGGTTTGAAGGGAAATGCTGGAGTCAAAAGGTATGATCAGAGGTGTGGCTCCAAGATTCAAGCTCTCAGCTCTCATTCCCCCAGTGGAATATTTAATTTATATATAAAAAGAAAGGTTTTTAAGCAGCTAAGGTCAGGGGAATGCCACTGTGCTTCATTGAGGCTTGAGGATTAAGGAATTCTGGTTTGAAGGAAAATGCTGGAGCCAAAGGTTATGATCAGAGGTGTGGATCCAAGATTCTAACTCTCAGCTCTCATTCCCCCAGTGGAATATTTAATTTATATATGAAATGAAATGTTTATAAGCAGCTAAGGTCAGGGGAATGCCACTGTGCTTCATTGAGGCTTGATGATTAAGGAATTCTGGTTTGAAGGAAATGCTGGAGCCAAAAGATATGATCAGAGTTGCGGCTCTAAGATTCAAGCTCTCAGCTCTCATTCCCCCAGTGGCATAATTAATTTATATATGAAATTAAATGTTGTTAAGCAGCTGAGGTCAGGGGAATGCCACTGTGCTTCATTGAGGCTTGAGGATTAAGGAATTCTGGTTTGAAGGGAAATGCTTGAGTCAAAAGGTATGATCAGAGGTGTGGCTCCAAGATTCAAGCTCTCAGCTCTCATTCCCCCAGTGGCAAATTAATTTATATATGAAATGAAAGGTTGTTAAGCACCTGAGGTCAGGGGAATGCCACTGTGCTTCATTGAGGCTTGAGGATTAAGGAATTCTGGTTTGAAGGAAAATGCTGGAGCCAAGAGGCATGATCAGAGGTGCGGCTCCAAGATTCTATTTCTCAGCTCTCATTCCCCCAGTGGCATAATTGATTTAAATATGAAATGAAAGATTGTTAAGCAGATGAGGTCAGGGGAATGCCACTGTGCTTCAGTCAGGCTTGAGGATTAAGGAATTCTGGTTTGAAGGGAAATGCTTGAGTCAAAAGGTATGATCAGAGGTGTGGCTCCAAGATTCAAGCTCTCAGCTCTCATTCCCCCAGTGGCATAATTAATTTATATATGAAATGAAAGGTTGTAAAGCAGATGAGGTCATTGGAATGCCACTGTGCTCCAGAAAAGCTTGAGGATTGAGGAATTATGGTTTGAAGGAAAATGCTGGAGCCAAAGGGTATGATCACAGGAGTGGCTCCAAGATTCTAGTTCTCAGCTCTCATTCCCCCAGTGGCATAATTAAATTAAATATGAAATGAAAGGTTGTTAAGAAGCTGAGGTCAGGGGAATGCCACTGTGCTTCAGTCAGGCTTGAGGATTAAGGAATTCTGGTTTGAAGGAAAATGCTGGAGCCAAAAGGTATGATCAGAGTTGCGGCTCCAAGATTCAAGCTCTCAGCTCTCATTCCCCCAGTGGCATAATTAATTTATATTTGAAATAAAAGGCTGTTAAGCAGCTGAGGTCAGGGGAATGCCACTGTGCTTCATTGAGGCTTGAGGATTAAGGAATTCTGGTCTGAAGGGAAATGCTGGAGTCAAAAGGTATGATCAGAGGTGTGGCTCCAAGATTCAAGCTCTCAGCTCTCATTCCCCCAGTGGAATATTTAATTTATATATAAAAAGAAAGGTTTTTAAGCAGCTAAGGTCAGGGGAATGCCACTGTGCTTCATTGAGGCTTGAGGATTAAGGAATTCTGGTTTGAAGGAAAATGCTGGAGCCAAAGGTTATGATCAGAGGTGTGGATCCAAGATTCTAACTCTCAGCTCTCATTCCCCCAGTGGCATAATTAATTTATATATGAAATGAAATGTTTATAAGCAGCTAAGGTCAGGGGAATGCCACTGTGCTTCATTGAGGCTTGATGATTAAGGAATTCTGGTTTGAAGGAAAATGCTGGAGCCAAAAGGTATGATCAGAGTTGCGGCTCTAAGATTCAAGCTCTCAGCTCTCATTCCCCCAGTGGCATAATTAATTTATATATGAAATTAAAGGTTGTTAAGCAGCTGAGGTCAGGGGAATGCCACTGTGCTTCAGTCAGGCTTGAGGATTAAGGAATTCTGGTTTGAAGGAAAATGCTTGAGTCAAAAGGTATGATCAGAGGTGTGGCTCCAAGATTCAAGCTCTCAGCTCTCATTCCCCCAGTGGCAAATTAATTTATATATGAAATGAAAGGTTGTTAAGCAGCTGAGGTCAGGGGAATGCCACTGTGCTTCATTGAGGCTTGAGGATTAAGGAATTCTGGTTTGAAGGAAAATGCTGGAGCCAAGAGGCATGATCAGAGGTGCGGCTCCAAGATTCTATTTCTCAGCTCTCATTCCCCCAGTGGCATAATTGATTTAAATATGAAATGAAAGGTTGTTAAGCAGCTGAGGTCAGGGGAATGCCACTGTGCTTCAGTCAGGCTTGAGGATTAAGGAATTCTGGTCTGAATGGAAATGCTGGAGTCAAAAGTTATGATCAGAGGTGCGGCTCCAAGATTCTATTTCTCAGCTCTCATTCCCCCAGTGGCATAATTAATTTATATATGAAATTAAAGGTTGTTAAGCAGCTGAGGTCAGGGGAATGCCACTGTGCTTCAGTCAGGCTTGAGGATTAAGGAATTCTGGTTTGAAGGGAAATGCTTGAGTCAAAAGGTATGATCAGAGGTGTGGCTCCAAGATTCAAGCTCTCAGCTCTCATTCCCCCAGTGGCATAATTAATTTATATATGAAATGAAAGGTTGTAAAGCAGATGAGGTCAGGGGAATGCAACTGTGCTCCAGAAAAGCTTGAGGATTGAGGAATTATGGTTTGAAGGAAAATGCTGGAGCCAAAGGGTATGATCACAGGAGTGGCTCCAAGATTCTAGTTCTCAGCTCTCATTCCCCCAGTGGCATAATTAAATTAAATATAAAATGAAAGTTTGTTAAGCAGCTGAGGTCAGAGGAATGCCACTGTGCTTCAGTCAGGCTTGAGGATTAAGGAATTCTGGTTTGAAGGAAAATGCTGGAGCCAAAAGGTATGATCAGAGTTGCGGCTCCAAGATTCAAGCTCTCAGCTCTCATTCCCCCAGTGGCATAATTAAATTATATATGAAATAAAAGGCTGTTAAGCAGCTGAGGTCAGGGGAATGCCACTGTGCTTCATTGAGGCTTGAGGATTAAGGAATTCTGGTCTGAAGGGAAATGCTGGAGTCAAATGGTATGATCAGAGGTGTGGCTCCAAGATTCAAGCTCTCAGCTCTCATTCCCCCAGTGGAATATTTAATTTATATATAAAAAGAAAGGTTTTTAAGCAGCTAAGGTCAGGGGAATGCCACTGTGCTTCATTGAGGCTTGAGGATTAAGGAATTCTGGTTTGAAGGAAAATGCTGGAGCCAAAGGTTATGATCAGAGGTGTGGATCCAAGATTCTAACTCTCAGCTCTCATTCCCCCAGTGGAATATTTAATTTATATATGAAATGAAATGTTTATAAGCAGCTAAGGTCAGGGGAATGCCACTGTGCTTCATTGAGGCTTGATGATTAAGGAATTCTGGTTTGAAGGAAAATGCTGGAGCCAAAAGGTATGATCAGAGTTGCGGCTCTAAGATTCAAGCTCTCAGCTCTCATTCCCCCAGTGGCATAATTAATTTATATATGAAATTAATTGTTGTTAAGCAGCTGAGGTCAGGGGAATGCCACTGTGCTTCATTGAGGCTTGAGGATTAAGGAATTCTGGTTTGAAGGGAAATGCTTGAGTCAAAAGGTATGATCAGAGGTGTGGCTCCAAGATTCAAGCTCTCAGCTCTCATTCCCCCAGTGGCAAATTAATTTATATATGAAATGAAAGGTTGTTAAGCACCTGAGGTCAGGGGAATGCCACTGTGCTTTAGTCAGGCTCGAGGATTAAGGAATTCTGGTTTGAAGGAAAATGCTGGAGCCAAAAGGCATGATCAGAGGTGCGGCTCCAAGATTCTATTTCTCAGCTCTTATTCCCCCAGTGGAATAATTAAATTAAATATGAAATGAAAGGTTGTTAAGCAGCTGAGGTCAGGGGAATGCCACTGTGCTTCATTGAGGCTTGAGGATTAAGGAATTCTGGTTTGAAGGGAAATGCTGGAGTCAAAAGGTATGATCAGAGGTGTGGCTCCAAGATTCAAGCTCTCAGCTCTCATTCCCCCAGTGGAATATTTAATTTATATATAAAAAGAAAGGTTTTTAAGCAGCTAAGGTCAGGGGAATGCCACTGTGCTTCATTGAGGCTTGAGGATTAAGGAATTCTGGTTTGAAGGAAAATGCTGGAGCCAAAGGTTATGATCAGAGGTGTGGATCCAAGATTCTAACTCTCAGCTCTCATTCCCCCAGTGGAATATTTAATTTATATATGAAATGAAATGTTTATAAGCAGCTAAGGTCAGGGGAATGCCACTGTGCTTCATTGAGGCTTGATGATTAAGGAATTCTGGTTTGAAGGAAAATGCTGGAGCCAAAAGATATGATCAGAGTTGCGGCTCTAAGATTCAAGCTCTCAGCTCTCATTCCCCCAGTGGCATAATTAATTTATATATGAAATTAAATGTTGTTAAGCAGCTGAGGTCAGGGGAATGCCACTGTGCTTCATTGAGGCTTGAGGATTAAGGAATTCTGGTTTGAAGGGAAATGCTTGAGTCAAAAGGTATGATCAGAGGTGTGGCTCCAAGATTCAAGCTCTCAGCTCTCATTCCCCCAGTGGCAAATTAATTTATATATGAAATGAAAGGTTGTTAAGCACCTGAGGTCAGGGGAATGCCACTGTGCTTCATTGAGGCTTGAGGATTAAGGAATTCTGGTTTGAAGGAAAATGCTGGAGCCAAGAGGCATGATCAGAGGTGCGGCTCCAAGATTCTATTTCTCAGCTCTCATTCCCCCAGTGGCATAATTGATTTAAATATGAAATGAAAGATTGTTAAGCAGATGAGGTCAGGGGAATGCCACTGTGCTTCAGTCAGGCTTGAGGATTAAGGAATTCTGGTTTGAAGGGAAATGCTTGAGTCAAAAGGTATGATCAGAGGTGTGGCTCCAAGATTCAAGCTCTCAGCTCTCATTCCCCCAGTGGCATAATTAATTTATATATGAAATGAAAGGTTGTAAAGCAGATGAGGTCATTGGAATGCCACTGTGCTCCAGAAAAGCTTGAGGATTGAGGAATTATGGTTTGAAGGAAAATGCTGGAGCCAAAGGGTATGATCACAGGAGTGGCTCCAAGATTCTAGTTCTCAGCTCTCATTCCCCCAGTGGCATAATTAAATTAAATATGAAATGAAAGGTTGTTAAGAAGCTGAGGTCAGGGGAATGCCACTGTGCTTCAGTCAGGCTTGAGGATTAAGGAATTCTGGTTTGAAGGAAAATGCTGGAGCCAAAAGGTATGATCAGAGTTGCGGCTCCAAGATTCAAGCTCTCAGCTCTCATTCCCCCAGTGGCATAATTAATTTATATTTGAAATAAAAGGCTGTTAAGCAGCTGAGGTCAGGGGAATGCCACTGTGCTTCATTGAGGCTTGAGGATTAAGGAATTCTGGTCTGAAGGGAAATGCTGGAGTCAAAAGGTATGATCAGAGGTGTGGCTCCAAGATTCAAGCTCTCAGCTCTCATTCCCCCAGTGGAATATTTAATTTATATATAAAAAGAAAGGTTTTTAAGCAGCTAAGGTCAGGGGAATGCCACTGTGCTTCATTGAGGCTTGAGGATTAAGGAATTCTGGTTTGAAGGAAAATGCTGGAGCCAAAGGTTATGATCAGAGGTGTGGATCCAAGATTCTAACTCTCAGCTCTCATTCCCCCAGTGGCATAATTAATTTATATATGAAATGAAATGTTTATAAGCAGCTAAGGTCAGGGGAATGCCACTGTGCTTCATTGAGGCTTGATGATTAAGGAATTCTGGTTTGAAGGAAAATGCTGGAGCCAAAAGGTATGATCAGAGTTGCGGCTCTAAGATTCAAGCTCTCAGCTCTCATTCCCCCAGTGGCATAATTAATTTATATATGAAATTAAATGTTGTTAAGCAGCTGAGGTCAGGGGAATGCCACTGTGCTTCATTGAGGCTTGAGGATTAAGGAATTCTGGTTTGAAGGGAAATGCTTGAGTCAAAAGGTATGATCAGAGGTGTGGCTCCAAGATTCAAGCTCTCAGCTCTCATTCCCCCAGTGGCAAATTAATTTATATATGAAATGAAAGGTTGTTAAGCACCTGAGGTCAGGGGAATGCCACTGTGCTTTAGTCAGGCTCGAGGATTAAGGAATTCTGGTTTGAAGGAAAATGCTGGAGCCAAAAGGCATGATCAGAGGTGCGGCTCCAAGATTCTATTTTTCAGCTCTTATTCCCCCAGTGGAATAATTAAATTAAATATGAAATGAAAGGTTGTTAAGCAGCTGAGGTCAGGGGAATGCCACTGTGCTTCATTGAGGCTTGAGGATTAAGGAATTCTGGTTTGAAGGGAAATGCTGGAGTCAAAAGGTATGATCAGAGGTGTGGCTCCAAGATTCAAGCTCTCAGCTCTCATTCCCCCAGTGGAATATTTAATTTATATATAAAAAGAAAGGTTTTTAAGCAGCTAAGGTCAGGGGAATGCCACTGTGCTTCATTGAGGCTTGAGGATTAAGGAATTCTGGTTTGAAGGAAAATGCTGGAGCCAAAGGTTATGATCAGAGGTGTGGATCCAAGATTCTATTTCTCAGCTCTCATTCCCCCAGTGGAATATTTAATTTATATATGAAATGAAAGGTTTATAAGCAGCTAAGGTCAGGGGAATGCCACTGTGCTTCATTGAGGCTTGATGATTAAGGAATTCTGGTTTGAAGGAAAATGCTGGAGCCAAAAGATATGATCAGAGTTGCGGCTCTAAGATTCAAGCTCTCAGCTCTCATTCCCCCAGTGGCATAATTAATTTATATATGAAATTAAATGTTGTTAAGCAGCTGAGGTCAGGGGAATGCCACTGTGCTTCATTGAGGCTTGAGGATTAAGGAATTCTGGTTTGAAGGAAAATGCTGGAGCCAAAGGTTATGATCAGAGGTGTGGATCCAATATTCTAACTCTCAGCTCTCATTCCCCCAGTGGAATATTTAATTTATATATGAAATGAAAGGTTTATAAGCAGCTAAGGTCAGGGGAATGCCACTGTGCTTCATTGAGGCTTGATGATTAAGGAATTCTGGTTTGAAGGAAAATGCTGGAGCCAAAAGGTATGATCAGAGTTGCGGCTCTAAGATTCAAGCTCTCAGCTCTCATTCCCCCAGTGGCATAATTAATTTATATATGAAATTAAATGTTGTTAAGCAGCTGAGGTCAGGGGAATGCCACTGTGCTTCATTGAGGCTTGAGGATTAAGGAATTCTGGTTTGAAGGGAAATGCTTGAGTCAAAAGGTATGATCAGAGGTGTGGCTCCAAGATTCAAGCTCTCAGCTCTCATTCCCCCAGTGGAAAATTAATTTATATATGAAATGAAAGGTTGTTAAGCACCTGAGGTCAGGGGAATGCCACTGTGCTTTAGTCAGGCTCGAGGATTAAGGAATTCTGGTTTGAAGGAAAATGCTGGAGCCAAAAGGCATGATCAGAGGTGCGGCTCCAAGATTCTATTTCTCAGCTCTTATTCACCCAGTGGAATAATTAAATTAAATATGAAATGAAAGGTTGTTAAGCAGCTAAGGTCAGGGGAATGCCACTGTGCTTCATTGAGGCTTGATGATTAAGGAATTCTGGTTTGAAGGAAAATGCTGGAGCCAAAAGGTATGATCAGAGTTGCGGCTCCAAGATTCAAGCTCTCAGCTCTCATTCCCCCAGTGGCATAATTAATTTATATATGAAATAAAAGGTTGTTAAGCAGCTGAGGTCAGGGGAATGCCACTGTGCTTCATTGAGGCTTGAGGATTAAGGAATTCTGGTTTGAAGGGAAATGCTGGAGTCAAAAGGTATGATCAGAGGTGTGGCTCCAAGATTCAAGCTCTCAGCTCTCATTCCCCCAGTGGAATATTTAATTTATATATAAAAAGAAAGGTTTTTAAGCAGCTAAGGTCAGGGGAATGCCACTGTGCTTCATTGAGGCTTAAGGATTAAGGAATTCTGGTTTGAAGGAAAATGCTGGAGCCAAAGGTTATGATCAGAGGTGTGGATCCAAGATTCTAACTCTCAGCTCTCATTCCCCCAGTGGAATATTTAATTTATATATGAAATGAAAGGTTTATAAGCAGCTAAGGTCAGGGGAATGCCACTGTGCTTCATTGAGGCTTGATGATTAAGGAATTCTGGTTTGAAGGAAAATGCTGGAGCCAAAAGGTATGATCAGAGTTGCGGCTCTAAGATTCAAGCTCTCAGCTCTCATTCCCCCAGTGGCATAATTAATTTATATATGAAATGAAAGGTTGTTAAGCAGCTGAGGTCAGGGGAATGCCACTGTGCTTCATTGAGGCTTGAGGATTAAGGAATTCTGGTTTGAAGGGAAATGCTTGAGTCAAAAGGTATGATCAGAGGTGTGGCTTCAAGATTCAAGCTCTCAGCTCTCATTCCCCCAGTGGCAAATTAATTTATATATGAAATGAAAGGTTGTTAAGCACCTGAGGTCAGGGGAATGCCACTGTGCTTCAGTCAGGCTTCAGGATTAAGGAATTCTGGTTTGAAGGGAAATGCTGGAGCCTAGAGGTATAGTCAGAGATGCGGCTATAAGATTCAAGCTCTCAGCTCTCATCCCCCAGATGGCATAATTAATTCACAAAACAAATGAATTGTTTCCAAGTAGTTGAGGTCAGGGAAAAGCCACTGTGCTTCAGTCAGGCTTGAGGATTAAGGAATTCTGGTCTGAAGGGAAATGCTGGAGTCAAAAGGTATGATCAGAGGTGTGGATCCAAGATTCAAGCTCTCAGCTCTCATTCCCCCAGTGGAATATTTAATTTATATATGAAATGAAAGGTTTATAAGCAGCTAAGGTCAGGGGAATGCCACTGTGCTTCATTGAGGCTTGATGATTAAGGAATTCTGGTTTGAAGGGAAATGCTGGAGTCAAAAGGTATGATCAGAGGTGTGGCTCCAAGATTCAAGCTCTCAGCTCTCATTCCCCCAGTGGAATATTTAATTTATATATAAAAAGAAAGGTTTTTAAGCAGCTAAGGTCAGGGGAATGCCACTGTGCTTCATTGAGGCTTGAGGATTAAGGAATTCTGGTTTGAAGGAAAATGCTGGAGCCAAAGGTTATGATCAGAGGTGTGGATCCAAGATTCTAACTCTCAGCTCTCATTCCCCCAGTGGAATATTTAATTTATATATGAAATGAAAGGTTTATAAGCAGCTAAGGTCAGGGGAATGCCACTGTGCTTCATTGAGGCTTGATGATTAAGGAATTCTGGTTTGAAGGAAAATGCTGGAGCCAAAAGGTATGATCAAAGTTGCGGCTCTAAGATTCAAGCTCTCAGCTCTCAATCCCCCAGTGGCATAATTAATTTATATATGAAATTAAATGTTGTTAAGCAGCTGAGGTCAGGGGAATGCCACTGTGCTTCATTGAGGCTTGAGGATTAAGGAATTCTGGTTTGAAGGGAAATGCTGGAGTCAAAAGGTATGATCAGAGGTGTGGCTCCAAGATTCAAGCTCTCAGCTCTCATTCCCCCAGTGGCAAATTATTTTATATATGAAATGAAAGGTTGTTAAGCACCTGAGGTCAGGGGAATGCCACTGTGCTTTAGTCAGGCTCAAGGATTAAGGAATTCTGGTTTGAAGGAAAATGCTGGAGCCAAAAGGCATGATCAGAGGTGCGGCTCCAAGATTCTATTTCTCAGCTCTTATTCCCCCAGTGGAATAATTAAATTAAATATTAAATGAAAGGTTGTTAAGCAGCTAAGGTCAGGGGAATGCCACTGTGCTTCATTGAGGCTTGATGATTAAGGAATTCTGGTTTGAAGGAAAATGCTGGAGCCAAAAGGTATGATCAGAGTTGCGGCTCCAAGATTCAAGCTCTCAGCTCTCATTCCCCCAGTGGCATAATAAATTTATATATGAAATTAAAGGTTGTTAAGCAGCTGAGGTCAGGGGAATGCCACTGTGCTTCATTGAGGCTTGAGGATTAAGGAATTCTGGTTTGAAGGGAAATGCTGGAGTCAAAAGGTATGATCAGAGGTGTGGCTCCAAGATTCAAGCACTCAGCTCTCATTCCCCCAGTGGAATATTTAATTTATATATAAAAAGAAAGGTTTTTAAGCAGCTAAGGTCAGGGGAATGCCACTGTGCTTCATTGAGGCTTGAGGATTAAGGAATTCTGGTTTGAAGGAAAATGCTGGAGCCAAAGGTTATGATCAGAGGTGTGGATCCAAGATTCTAACTCTCAGCTCTCATTCCCCCAGTGGAATATTTAATTTATATATGAAATGAAAGGTTTATAAGCAGCTAAGGTCAGGGGAATGCCACTGTGCTTCATTGAGGCTTGATGATTAAGGAATTCTGGTTTGAAGGAAAATGCTGGAGCCAAAAGGTATGATCAGAGTTGCGGCTCTAAGATTCAAGCTCTCAGCTCTCATTCCCCCAGTGGCATAATTAATTTATATATGAAATGAAAGGTTGTTAAGCAGCTGAGGTCAGGGGAATGCCACTGTGCTTCATTGAGGCTTGAGGATTAAGGAATTCTGGTTTGAAGGGAAATGCTTGAGTCAAAAGGTATGATCAGAGGTGTGGCTCCAAGATTCAAGCTCTCAGCTCTCATTCCCCCAGTGGCAAATTAATTTATATATGAAATGAAAGGTTGTTAAGCACCTGAGGTCAGGGGAATGCCACTGTGCTTTAGTCAGGCTCGAGGATTAAGGAATTCTGGTTTGAAGGAAAATGCTGGAGCCAAAAGGCATGATCAGAGGTGCGGCTCCAAGATTCTATTTCTCAGCTCTTATTCCCCCAGTGGAATAATTAAATTAAATATGAAATGAAAGGTTGTTAAGCAGCTGAGGTCAGGGGAATGCCACTGTGCTTCATTGAGGCTTGAGGATTAAGGAATTCTGGTTTGAAGGAAAATGCTGGAGCCAAAAGGTATGATCAGAGTTGCGGCTCCAAGATTCAAGCTCTCAGCTCTCATTCCCCCAGTGGCATAATTAATTTATATATGAAATTAAAGGTTGTTAAGCAGCTGAGGTCAGGGGAATGCCACTGTGCTTCATTGAGGCTTGAGGATTAAGGAATTCTGGTTTGAAGGGAAATGCTTGAGTCAAAAGGTATGATCAGAGGTGTGGCTCCAAGATTCAAGCTCTCAGCTCTCATTCCCCCAGTGGCATAATTAATTTATATATGAAATGAAAGGTTGTTAAGCAGATGAGGTCATTAGAATGCCACTGTGCTCCAGAAAAGCTTGAGGATTGAGGAATTATGGTTTGAAGGAAAATGCTGGAGCCAAAGGGTATGATCAGAGGTGTGGATCCAAGATTTTAAATCTCAGCTCTCATTCCCCCAGTGTGATATTTAATTTATATATGAAATGAAACGTTTTTAAGCAGCTAAGGTCAGAGGAATGCCACTGTGCTTCATTGAGGCTTGAGGATTAAGGAATTCTGGTTTGAAGGAAAATGCTGGAGCCAAAAGGTATGATCAGAGTTGCGGCTCCAAGATTCAAGCTCTCAGCTCTCATTCCCCCAGTGGCATAATTAATTTATATATGAAATAAAAGGTTGTTAAGCAGCTGAGGTCAGGGGAATGCCACTGTGCTTCATTGAGGCTTGAGGATTAAGGAATTCTGGTTTGAAGGGAAATGCTGGAGCCTAGAGGTATAGTCAGAGATGCGGCTATAAGATTCAAGCTCTCAGCTCTCATCCCCCAGATGGCATAATTAATTCACAAAACAAATGAATTGTTTCCAAGTAGTTGAGGTCAGGGAAAAGCCACTGTGCTTCAGTCAGGCTTGAGGATTAAGGAATTCTGGTCTGAAGGGAAATGCTGGAGTCAAAAGGTATGATCAGAGGTGTGGCTCCAAGATTCAAGCTCTCAGCTCTCATTCCCCCAGTGGAATATTTAATTTATATATAAAATGAAAGGTTGTTAAGCAGCTAAGGTCAGGGGAATGCCACTGTGCTTCATTGAGGCTTGAGGATTAAGGAATTCTGGTTTGAAGGAAAATGCTGGAGCCAAAGGTTATGATCAGAGGTGTGGATCCAAGATTCTAACTCTCAGCTCTCATTCCCCCAGTGGAATATTTAATTTATATATGAAATGAAAGGTTTATAAGCAGCTAAGGTCAGGGGAATGCCACTGTGCTTCATTGAGGCTTGATGATTAGGGAATTCTGGTTTGAAGGAAAATGCTGGAGTCAAAAGGTATGATCAGAGGTGTGGCTCCAAGATTCAAGCTCTCAGCTCTCATTCCCCCAGTGGCAAATTAATTTATATATGAAATGAAAGGTTGTTAAGCACCTGAGGTCAGGGGAATGCCACTGTGCTTTAGTCAGGCTCGAGGATTAAGGAATTCTGGTTTGAAGGAAAATGCTGGAGCCAAAAGGCATGATCAGAGTTGCGGCTCTAAGATTCAAGCTCTCAGCTCTCATTCCCCCAGTGGCATAATTGATTTAAATATGAAATGAAAGGTTGTTAAGCAGCTGAGGTCAGGGGAATGCCACTGTGCTTCAGTCAGGCTTGAGGATTAAGGAATTGTGGTCTGAATGGAAATGCTGGAGTCAAAAGGTATGATCAGAGGTGCGGCTCCAAGATTCAAGCTCTCAGATCTCATTCCCCCAGTGGCATAATTAATTTATATATAAAATGAAAGGTTGTTAAGCAGATGAGGTCAGGGGAATGCCACTGTGCTTCAGTCAGGCTTGAGGATTAAGGAATTCTGGTTTGAAGGGAAATGCTTGAGTCAAAAGGTATGATCAGAGGTGTGGCTCCAAGATTCAAGCTCTCAGCTCTCATTCCCCCAGTGGCATAATTAATTTATATATGAAATTAAAGGTTGTTAAGCATTTGAGGTCATTGGAATGCCACTGTGCTCCAGAAAAGCTTGAGGATTGAGGAATTATGGTTTGAAGGAAAATGCTGGAGCCAAAGGGTATGATCACAGGAGTGGATCCAAGATTCTAACTCTCAGCTCTCATTCCCCCAGTGGAATATTTAATTTATATATGAAATGAAACGTTTTTAAGCAGCTAAGGTCAGGGGAATGCCACTGTGCTTCATTGAGGCTTGAGGATTAAGGAATTCTGGTTTGAAGGAAAATGCTGGAGCCAAAAGGTATGATCAGAGTTGCGGCTCCAAGATTCAAGCTCTCAGCTCTCATTCCCCCAGTGGCATAATTAATTTATATATGAAATAAAAGGTTGTTAAGCAGCTGAGGTCAGGGGAATGCCACTGTGCTTCATTGAGGCTTGAGGATTAAGGAATTCTGGTTTGAAGGGAAATGCTTGAGTCAAAAGGTATGATCAGAGGTGTGGCTTCAAGATTCAAGCTCTCAGCTCTCATTCCCCCAGTGGCAAATTAATTTATATATGAAATGAAAGGTTGTTAAGCACCTGAGGTCAGGGGAATGCCACTGTGCTTCAGTCAGGCTTCAGGATTAAGGAATTCTGGTTTGAAGGGAAATGCTGGAGCCTAGAGGTATAGTCAGAGATGCGGCTATAAGATTCAAGCTCTCAGCTCTCATCCCCCAGATGGCATAATTAATTCACAAAACAAATGAATTGTTTCCAAGTAGTTGAGGTCAGGGAAAAGCCACTGTGCTTCAGTCAGGCTTGAGGATTAAGGAATTCTGGTCTGAAGGGAAATGCTGGAGTCAAAAGGTATGATCAGAGGTGTGGCTCCAAGATTCAAGCTCTCAGCTCTCATTCCCCCAGTGGAATATTTAATTTATATATAAAAAAAAGTTTTTAAGCAGCTAAGGTCAGGGGAATGCCACTGTGCTTCATTGAGGCTTGAGGATTAAGGAATTCTGGTTTGAAGGAAAATGCTGGAGCCAAAGGTTATGATCAGAGGTGTGGATCCAAGATTCTAACTCTCAGCTCTCATTCCCCCAGTGGAATATTTAATTTATATATGAAATGAAAGGTTTATAAGCAGCTAAGGTCAGGGGAATGCCACTGTGCTTCATTGAGGCTTGATGATTAAGGAATTCTGGTTTGAAGGAAAATGCTGGAGCCAAAAGGTATGATCAGAGTTGCGGCTCTAAGATTCAAGCTCTCAGCTCTCATTCCCCCAGTGGCATAATTAATTTATATATGAAATTAAATGTTGTTAAGCAGCTGAGGTCAGGGGAATGCCACTGTGCTTCATTGAGGCTTGAGGATTAAGGAATTTTGGTTTGAAGGGAAATGCTTGAGTCAAAAGGTATGATCAGAGGTGTGGCTCCAAGATTCAATCTCTCAGCTCTCATTCCCCCAGTGGCAAATTAATTTATATATGAAATGAAAGGTTGTTAAGCACCTGAGGTCAGGGGAATGCCACTGTGCTTTAGTCAGGCTCGAGGATTAAGGAATTCTGGTTTGAAGGAAAATGCTGGAGCCAAAAGGCATGATCAGAGGTGCGGCTCCAAGATTCTATTTCTCAGCTCTTATTCCCCCAGTGGAATAATTAAATTAAATATGAAATGAAAGGTTGTTAAGCAGCTGAGGTCAGGGGAATGCCACTGTGCTTCATTGAGGCTTGAGGATTAAGGAATTCTGGTTTGAAGGAAAATGCTGGAGCCAAAAGGTATGATCAGAGTTGCGGCTCCAAGATTCAAGCTCTCAGCTCTCATTCCCCCAGTGGCATAATTAATTTATATATGAAATTAAAGGTTGTTAAGCAGCTAAGGTCAGGGGAATGCCACTGTGCTTCATTGAGGCTTGAGGATTAAGGAATTCTGGTTTGAAGGGAAATGCTTGAGTCAAAAGGTATGATCAGAGGTGTGGCTCCAAGATTCAAGCTCTCAGCTCTCATTCCCCCAGTGGCATAATTAATTTATATATGAAATTAAAGGTTGTAAAGCAGATGAGGTCATTAGAATGCCACTGTGCTCCAGAAAAGCTTGAGGATTGAGGAATTATGGTTTGAAGGAAAATGCTGGAGCCAAAGGGTATGATCAGAGGTGTGGATCCAAGATTCTAAATCTCAGCTCTCATTCCCCCAGTGGGATATTTAATTTATATATGAAATGAAACGTTTTTAAGCAGCTAAGGTCAGAGGAATGCCACTGTGCTTCATTGAGGCTTGAGGATTAAGGAATTCTGGTTTGAAGGAAAATGCTGGAGCCAAAAGGTATGATCAGAGTTGCGGCTCCAAGATTCAAGCTCTCAGCTCTCATTCCCCCAGTGGCATAATTAATTTATATATGAAATAAAAGGTTGTTAAGCAGCTGAGGTCAGGGGAATGCCACTGTGCTTCATTGAGGCTTGAGGATTAAGGAATTCTGGTTTAAAGGGAAATGCTGGAGCCTAGAGGTATAGTCAGAGATGCGGCTATAAGATTCAAGCTCTCAGCTCTCATCCCCCAGATGGCATAATTAATTCACAAAACAAATGAATTGTTTCCAAGTAGTTGAGGTCAGGGAAAAGCCACTGTGCTTCAGTCAGGCTTGAGGATTAAGGAATTCTGGTCTGAAGGGAAATGCTGGAGTCAAAAGGTATGATCAGAGGTGTGGCTCCAAGATTCAAGCTCTCAGCTCTCATTCCCCCAGTGGAATATTTAATTTATATATAAAACGAAAGGTTGTTAAGCAGCTAAGGTCAGGGGAATGCCACTGTGCTTCATTGAGGCTTGAGGATTAAGGAATTCTGGTTTGAAGGAAAATGCTGGAGCCAAAGGTTATGATCAGAGGTGTGGATCCAAGATTCTAACTCTCAGCTCTCATTCCCCCAGCGGAATATTTAATTTATATATGAAATGAAAGGTTTATAAGCAGCTAAGGTCAGGGGAATGCCACTGTGCTTCATTGAGGCTTGATGATTAAGGAATTCTGGTTTGAAGGAAAATGCTGGAGCCAAAAGGTATGATCAGAGTTGCGGCTCTAAGATTCAAGCTCTCAGCTCTCATTCCCCCAGTGGCATAATTAATTTATATATGAAATGAAAGGTTGTTAAGCAGCTGAGGTCAGGGGAATGCCACTGTGCTTCAGTCAGGCTTGAGGATTAAGGAATTCTGGTTTGAAGGGAAATGCTTGAGTCAAAAGGTATGATCAGAGGTGTGGCTCCAAGATTCAAGCTCTCAGCTCTCATTCCCCCAGTGGCATAATTAATTTATATATGAAATTAAATGTTGTTAAGCAGCTGAGGTCAGGGGAATGCCACTGTGCTTCATTGAGGCTTGAGGATTAAGGAATTTTGGTTTGAAGGGAAATGCTTGAGTCAAAAGGTATGATCAGAGGTGTGGCTCCAAGATTCAATCTCTCAGCTCTCATTCCCCCAGTGGCAAATTAATTTATATATGAAATGAAAGGTTGTTAAGCACCTGAGGTCAGGGGAATGCCACTGTGCTTTAGTCAGGCTCGAGGATTAAGGAATTCTGGTTTGAAGGAAAATGCTGGAGCCAAAAGGCATGATCAGAGGTGCGGCTCCAAGATTCTATTTCTCAGCTCTTATTCCCCCAGTGGAATAATTAAATTAAATATGAAATGAAAGGTTGTTAAGCAGCTGAGGTCAGGGGAATGCCACTGTGCTTCATTGAGGCTTGAGGATTAAGGAATTCTGGTTTGAAGGAAAATGCTGGAGCCAAAAGGTATGATCAGAGTTGCGGCTCCAAGATTCAAGCTCTCAGCTCTCATTCCCCCAGTGGCATAATTAATTTATATATGAAATTAAAGGTTGTTAAGCAGCTGAGGTCAGGGGAATGCCACTGTGCTTCATTGAGGCTTGAGGATTAAGGAATTCTGGTTTGAAGGGAAATGCTTGAGTCAAAAGGTATGATCAGAGGTGTGGCTCCAAGATTCAATCTCTCAGCTCTCATTCCCCCAGTGGCATAATTAATTTATATATGAAATGAAAGGTTGTTAAGCAGATGAGGTCATTAGAATGCCACTGTGCTCCAGAAAAGCTTGAGGATTGAGGAATTATGGTTTGAAGGAAAATGCTGGAGCCAAAGGGTATGATCAGAGGTGTGGATCCAAGATTCTAAATCTCAGCTCTCATTCCCCCAGTGGGATATTTAATTTATATATGAAATGAAACGTTTTTAAGCAGCTAAGGTCAGAGGAATGCCACTGTGCTTCATTGAGGCTTGAGGATTAAGGAATTCTGGTTTGAAGGAAAATGCTGGAGCCAAAAGGTATGATCAGAGTTGCGGCTCCAAGATTCAAGCTCTCAGCTCTCATTCCCCCAGTGGCATAATTAATTTATATATGAAATGAAAGGTTGTTAAGCAGATGAGGTCATTAGAATGCCACTGTGCTCCAGAAAAGCTTGAGGATTGAGGAATTATGGTTTGAAGGAAAATGCTGGAGCCAAAGGTTATGATCAGAGGTGTGGATCCAAGATTCTAACTCTCAGCTCTCATTCCCCCAGCGGAATATTTAATTTATATATGAAATGAAAGGTTTATAAGCAGCTAAGGTCAGGGGAATGCCACTGTGCTTCATTGAGGCTTGATGATTAAGGAATTCTGGTTTGAAGGAAAATGCTGGAGCCAAAAGGTATGATCAGAGTTGCGGCTCTAAGATTCAAGCTCTCAGCTCTCATTCCCCCAGTGGCATAATTAATTTATATATGAAATGAAAGGTTGTTAAGCAGCTGAGGTCAGGGGAATGCCACTGTGCTTCAGTCAGGCTTGAGGATTAAGGAATTCTGGTTTGAAGGGAAATGCTTGAGTCAAAAGGTATGATCAGAGGTGTGGCTCCAAGATTCAAGCTCTCAGCTCTCATTCCCCCAGTGGCAAATTAATTTATATATGAAATTAAATGTTGTTAAGCAGCTGAGGTCAGGGGAATGCCACTGTGCTTCATTGAGGCTCGAGGATTAAGGAATTTTGGTTTGAAGGGAAATGCTTGAGTCAAAAGGTATGATCAGAGGTGTGGCTCCAAGATTCAATCTCTCAGCTCTCATTCCCCCAGTGGCAAATTAATTTATATATGAAATGAAAGGTTGTTAAGCACCTGAGGTCAGGGGAATGCCACTGTGCTTTAGTCAGGCTCGAGGATTAAGGAATTCTGGTTTGAAGGAAAATGCTGGAGCCAAAAGGCATGATCAGAGGTGCGGCTCCAAGATTCTATTTCTCAGCTCTTATTCCCCCAGTGGAATAATTAAATTAAATATGAAATGAAAGGTTGTTAAGCAGCTGAGGTCAGGGGAATGCCACTGTGCTTCATTGAGGCTTGAGGATTAAGGAATTCTGGTTTGAAGGGAAATGCTTGAGTCAAAAGGTATGATCAGAGGTGTGGCTCCAAGATTCAAGCTCTCAGCTCTCATTCCCCCAGTGACATAATTAATTTATATATGAAATGAAAGGTTGTTAAGCAGATGAGGTCATTAGAATGCCACTGTGCTCCAGAAAAGCTTGAGGATTGAGGAATTATGGTTTGAAGGAAAATGCTGGAGCCAAAGGGTATGATCAGAGGTGTGGATCCAAGATTCTAAATCTCAGCTCTCATTCCCCCAGTGGAATATTTAATTTAAATATGAAATGAAAGGTTTATAAGCAGCTAAGGTCAGGGGAATGCCACTGTGCTTCATTGAGGCTTGATGATTAAGGAATTCTGGTTTGAAGGAAAATGCTGGAGCCAAAAGGTATGATCAGAGTTGCGGCTCTAAGATTCAAGCTCTCAGCTCTCATTCCCCCAGTGGCATAATTAATTTATATATGAAATTAAAGGTTGTTAAGCAGCTGAGGTCAGGGGAATGCCACTGTGCTTCAGTCAGGCTTGAGGATTAAGGAATTCTGGTTTGAAGGGAAATGCTTGAGTCAAAAGGTATGATCAGAGGTGTGGCTCCAAGATTCAAGCTCTCAGCTCTCATTCCCCCAGTGGCAAATTAATTTATATATGAAATGAAAGGTTGTTAAGCAGCTGAGGTCAGGGGAATGCCACTGTGCTTCATTGAGGCTTGAGGATTAAGGAATTCTGGTTTGAAGGAAAATGCTGGAGCCAAGAGGCATGATCAGAGGTGCGGCTCCAAGATTCTATTTCTCAGCTCTCATTCCCCCAGTGGCATAATTGATTTAGATATGAAATGAAAGGTTGTTAAGCAGCTGAGGTCAGGGGAATGCCACTGTGCTTCAGTCAGGCTTGAGGATTAAGGAATTCTGGTCTGAATGGAAATGCTGGAGTCAAAAGTTATGATCAGAGGTGCGGCTCCAAGATTCTATTTCTCAGCTCTCATTCCCCCAGTGGCATAATTAATTTATATATGAAATTAAAGGTTGTTAAGCAGCTGAGGTCAGGGGAATGCCACTGTGCTTCAGTCAGGCTTGAGGATTAAGGAATTCTGGTTTGAAGGGAAATGCTTGAGTCAAAAGGTATGATCAGAGGTGTGGCTCCAAGATTCAAGCTCTCAGCTCTCATTCCCCCAGTGGCATAATTAATTTATATATGAAATGAAAGGTTGTAAAGCAGATGAGGTCAGGGGAATGCAACTGTGCTCCAGAAAAGCTTGAGGATTGAGGAATTATGGTTTGAAGGAAAATGCTGGAGCCAAAGGGTATGATCACAGGAGTGGCTCCAAGATTCTAGTTCTCAGCTCTCATTCCCCCAGTGGCATAATTAAATTAAATATAAAATGAAAGTTTGTTAAGCAGCTGAGGTCAGAGGAATGCCACTGTGCTTCAGTCAGGCTTGAGGATTAAGGAATTCTGGTTTGAAGGAAAATGCTGGAGCCAAAAGGTATGATCAGAGTTGCGGCTCCAAGATTCAAGCTCTCAGCTCTCATTCCCCCAGTGGCATAATTAAATTATATATGAAATAAAAGGCTGTTAAGCAGCTGAGGTCAGGGGAATGCCACTGTGCTTCATTGAGGCTTGAGGATTAAGGAATTCTGGTCTGAAGGGAAATGCTGGAGTCAAATGGTATGATCAGAGGTGTGGCTCCAAGATTCAAGCTCTCAGCTCTCATTCCCCCAGTGGAATATTTAATTTATATATAAAAAGAAAGGTTTTTAAGCAGCTAAGGTCAGGGGAATGCCACTGTGCTTCATTGAGGCTTGAGGATTAAGGAATTCTGGTTTGAAGGAAAATGCTGGAGCCAAAGGTTATGATCAGAGGTGTGGATCCAAGATTCTAACTCTCAGCTCTCATTCCCCCAGTGGAATATTTAATTTATATATGAAATGAAATGTTTATAAGCAGCTAAGGTCAGGGGAATGCCACTGTGCTTCATTGAGGCTTGATGATTAAGGAATTCTGGTTTGAAGGAAAATGCTGGAGCCAAAAGGTATGATCAGAGTTGCGGCTCTAAGATTCAAGCTCTCAGCTCTCATTCCCCCAGTGGCATAATTAATTTATATATGAAATTAATTGTTGTTAAGCAGCTGAGGTCAGGGGAATGCCACTGTGCTTCATTGAGGCTTGAGGATTAAGGAATTCTGGTTTGAAGGGAAATGCTTGAGTCAAAAGGTATGATCAGAGGTGTGGCTCCAAGATTCAAGCTCTCAGCTCTCATTCCCCCAGTGGCAAATTAATTTATATATGAAATGAAAGGTTGTTAAGCACC
Organism: Dunaliella primolecta; assembly: GCA_914767535.2. Lineage (NCBI taxonomy): Eukaryota > Viridiplantae > Chlorophyta > Chlorophyceae > Chlamydomonadales > Dunaliellaceae > Dunaliella > Dunaliella primolecta. The sequence goes on from CAJZBB020000003.1 coordinate 702,880, forward strand.
TGAGGTCAGGGGAATGCCACTGTGCTTTAGTCAGGCTCGAGGATTAAGGAATTCTGGTTTGAAGGAAAATGCTGGAGCCAAAAGGCATGATCAGAGGTGCGGCTCCAAGATTCTATTTCTCAGCTCTTATTCCCCCAGTGGAATAATTAAATTAAATATGAAATGAAAGGTTGTTAAGCAGCTGAGGTCAGGGGAATGCCACTGTGCTTCATTGAGGCTTGAGGATTAAGGAATTCTGGTTTGAAGGGAAATGCTGGAGTCAAAAGGTATGATCAGAGGTGTGGCTCCAAGATTCAAGCTCTCAGCTCTCATTCCCCCAGTGGAATATTTAATTTATATATAAAAAGAAAGGTTTTTAAGCAGCTAAGGTCAGGGGAATGCCACTGTGCTTCATTGAGGCTTGAGGATTAAGGAATTCTGGTTTGAAGGAAAATGCTGGAGCCAAAGGTTATGATCAGAGGTGTGGATCCAAGATTCTAACTCTCAGCTCTCATTCCCCCAGTGGAATATTTAATTTATATATGAAATGAAATGTTTATAAGCAGCTAAGGTCAGGGGAATGCCACTGTGCTTCATTGAGGCTTGATGATTAAGGAATTCTGGTTTGAAGGAAAATGCTGGAGCCAAAAGATATGATCAGAGTTGCGGCTCTAAGATTCAAGCTCTCAGCTCTCATTCCCCCAGTGGCATAATTAATTTATATATGAAATTAAATGTTGTTAAGCAGCTGAGGTCAGGGGAATGCCACTGTGCTTCATTGAGGCTTGAGGATTAAGGAATTCTGGTTTGAAGGGAAATGCTTGAGTCAAAAGGTATGATCAGAGGTGTGGCTCCAAGATTCAAGCTCTCAGCTCTCATTCCCCCAGTGGCAAATTAATTTATATATGAAATGAAAGGTTGTTAAGCACCTGAGGTCAGGGGAATGCCACTGTGCTTCATTGAGGCTTGAGGATTAAGGAATTCTGGTTTGAAGGAAAATGCTGGAGCCAAGAGGCATGATCAGAGGTGCGGCTCCAAGATTCTATTTCTCAGCTCTCATTCCCCCAGTGGCATAATTGATTTAAATATGAAATGAAAGATTGTTAAGCAGATGAGGTCAGGGGAATGCCACTGTGCTTCAGTCAGGCTTGAGGATTAAGGAATTCTGGTTTGAAGGGAAATGCTTGAGTCAAAAGGTATGATCAGAGGTGTGGCTCCAAGATTCAAGCTCTCAGCTCTCATTCCCCCAGTGGCATAATTAATTTATATATGAAATGAAAGGTTGTAAAGCAGATGAGGTCATTGGAATGCCACTGTGCTCCAGAAAAGCTTGAGGATTGAGGAATTATGGTTTGAAGGAAAATGCTGGAGCCAAAGGGTATGATCACAGGAGTGGCTCCAAGATTCTAGTTCTCAGCTCTCATTCCCCCAGTGGCATAATTAAATTAAATATGAAATGAAAGGTTGTTAAGAAGCTGAGGTCAGGGGAATGCCACTGTGCTTCAGTCAGGCTTGAGGATTAAGGAATTCTGGTTTGAAGGAAAATGCTGGAGCCAAAAGGTATGATCAGAGTTGCGGCTCCAAGATTCAAGCTCTCAGCTCTCATTCCCCCAGTGGCATAATTAATTTATATTTGAAATAAAAGGCTGTTAAGCAGCTGAGGTCAGGGGAATGCCACTGTGCTTCATTGAGGCTTGAGGATTAAGGAATTCTGGTCTGAAGGGAAATGCTGGAGTCAAAAGGTATGATCAGAGGTGTGGCTCCAAGATTCAAGCTCTCAGCTCTCATTCCCCCAGTGGAATATTTAATTTATATATAAAAAGAAAGGTTTTTAAGCAGCTAAGGTCAGGGGAATGCCACTGTGCTTCATTGAGGCTTGAGGATTAAGGAATTCTGGTTTGAAGGAAAATGCTGGAGCCAAAGGTTATGATCAGAGGTGTGGATCCAAGATTCTAACTCTCAGCTCTCATTCCCCCAGTGGCATAATTAATTTATATATGAAATGAAATGTTTATAAGCAGCTAAGGTCAGGGGAATGCCACTGTGCTTCATTGAGGCTTGATGATTAAGGAATTCTGGTTTGAAGGAAAATGCTGGAGCCAAAAGGTATGATCAGAGTTGCGGCTCTAAGATTCAAGCTCTCAGCTCTCATTCCCCCAGTGGCATAATTAATTTATATATGAAATTAAATGTTGTTAAGCAGCTGAGGTCAGGGGAATGCCACTGTGCTTCATTGAGGCTTGAGGATTAAGGAATTCTGGTTTGAAGGGAAATGCTTGAGTCAAAAGGTATGATCAGAGGTGTGGCTCCAAGATTCAAGCTCTCAGCTCTCATTCCCCCAGTGGCAAATTAATTTATATATGAAATGAAAGGTTGTTAAGCACCTGAGGTCAGGGGAATGCCACTGTGCTTTAGTCAGGCTCGAGGATTAAGGAATTCTGGTTTGAAGGAAAATGCTGGAGCCAAAAGGCATGATCAGAGGTGCGGCTCCAAGATTCTATTTTTCAGCTCTTATTCCCCCAGTGGAATAATTAAATTAAATATGAAATGAAAGGTTGTTAAGCAGCTGAGGTCAGGGGAATGCCACTGTGCTTCATTGAGGCTTGAGGATTAAGGAATTCTGGTTTGAAGGGAAATGCTGGAGTCAAAAGGTATGATCAGAGGTGTGGCTCCAAGATTCAAGCTCTCAGCTCTCATTCCCCCAGTGGAATATTTAATTTATATATAAAAAGAAAGGTTTTTAAGCAGCTAAGGTCAGGGGAATGCCACTGTGCTTCATTGAGGCTTGAGGATTAAGGAATTCTGGTTTGAAGGAAAATGCTGGAGCCAAAGGTTATGATCAGAGGTGTGGATCCAAGATTCTATTTCTCAGCTCTCATTCCCCCAGTGGAATATTTAATTTATATATGAAATGAAAGGTTTATAAGCAGCTAAGGTCAGGGGAATGCCACTGTGCTTCATTGAGGCTTGATGATTAAGGAATTCTGGTTTGAAGGAAAATGCTGGAGCCAAAAGATATGATCAGAGTTGCGGCTCTAAGATTCAAGCTCTCAGCTCTCATTCCCCCAGTGGCATAATTAATTTATATATGAAATTAAATGTTGTTAAGCAGCTGAGGTCAGGGGAATGCCACTGTGCTTCATTGAGGCTTGAGGATTAAGGAATTCTGGTTTGAAGGGAAATGCTTGAGTCAAAAGGTATGATCAGAGGTGTGGCTCCAAGATTCAAGCTCTCAGCTCTCATTCCCCCAGTGGCAAATTAATTTATATATGAAATGAAAGGTTGTTAAGCACCTGAGGTCAGGGGAATGCCACTGTGCTTTAGTCAGGCTCGAGGATTAAGGAATTCTGGTTTGAAGGAAAATGCTGGAGCCAAAAGGCATGATCAGAGGTGCGGCTCCAAGATTCTATTTCTCAGCTCTTATTCCCCCAGTGGAATAATTAAATTAAATATGAAATGAAAGGTTGTTAAGCAGCTGAGGTCAGGGGAATGCCACTGTGCTTCATTGAGGCTTGAGGATTAAGGAATTCTGGTTTGAAGGGAAATGCTGGAGTCAAAAGGTATGATCAGAGGTGTGGCTCCAAGATTCAAGCTCTCAGCTCTCATTCCCCCAGTGGAATATTTAATTTATATATAAAAAGAAAGGTTTTTAAGCAGCTAAGGTCAGGGGAATGCCACTGTGCTTCATTGAGGCTTGAGGATTAAGGAATTCTGGTTTGAAGGAAAATGCTGGAGCCAAAGGTTATGATCAGAGGTGTGGATCCAATATTCTAACTCTCAGCTCTCATTCCCCCAGTGGAATATTTAATTTATATATGAAATGAAAGGTTTATAAGCAGCTAAGGTCAGGGGAATGCCACTGTGCTTCATTGAGGCTTGATGATTAAGGAATTCTGGTTTGAAGGAAAATGCTGGAGCCAAAAGATATGATCAGAGTTGCGGCTCTAAGATTCAAGCTCTCAGCTCTCATTCCCCCAGTGGCATAATTAATTTATATATGAAATTAAATGTTGTTAAGCAGCTGAGGTCAGGGGAATGCCACTGTGCTTCATTGAGGCTTGAGGATTAAGGAATTCTGGTTTGAAGGGAAATGCTTGAGTCAAAAGGTATGATCAGAGGTGTGGCTCCAAGATTCAAGCTCTCAGCTCTCATTCCCCCAGTGGCAAATTAATTTATATATGAAAAGGCTAGTGCACCAAGTTGAAGGAAATGGCTCAAGACATGCATAACCTTACTCACATAATGTTGAAAGCATACTCATAAAACCCTCATAAATGCATAATCAATTTCAAAATACAGCACGTGGATAAAAGAAGCAGTCCTAATGATATGCACTGAGTTGCCCCAAACACACACCTCTCTATTAAGGCTTGTGCACACATGTGAAGGAGAGTGCTCTACAGAGGCTCTACCTTACTCAAAAAGTGTAAAAGCATACTCCCGGAGCCCTCGTGCAGTATATAAGTCATTGTCAATGTCATCATGTGGAAAGAATAAGCAGCCCAAAAGATATGCACTGGATAGCTCCATACTCACACCAATGTATTTAGGCTTGTGCACCCAGGTGAACGAAAGTGTTCTAGAAATGCACAAGCTTACTCAAACAGTGTAATGAGCATACTCATGGAACTCTCATGAAAACAATAATCCATTAAAAATAACAGCATGTGGAAGAAAGTAGCAGCCTGAAAGATATGCACTGGGTTGCTGCATACACACACCTCTTTATTGAGGCGTGTGCACCCTGGTAAAGGAAAGTGCTCTAGAAATGCATTAAATTACTTATAAGCATACGCCAGGAACCCTTCTAAATTTGATAATCGATTACAGGTGACAGCATGTGGGGGAAAGCAGCATTCTGGAAGATATGCACTTGGTTGCTTTATACACACACATCTATATTCAGGGTTGTGCACCCAGGTGAAGTCAAGTGCTCTAGAAAAGCATACTCACATAGTGTTACACGCACACTCATGGAACGTTCATGATGTGCATAATCAATTACATCATACAGCATGTGGAGGACATGAGCATTTCGAAAATCATGCAATGGCTTGATCCATGCACACACCTCTGTAATAAGGCTAGTGCACCAAGGTGAAGGAAATAGCTCAAGACTTGCATAACCTTACATAATTCTAAAAGCATACTCATAAAACCCTCATAAATGCGTAATCAATTTCAAAACACAGCACGTGGATAAAACAAGCAGTCCGAATGATATGCACTGGGTTGCCCCAAACACACACCTCTCTATTAAGGCTTGTGCACACATGTGAAGGAGAGTGCTCTACAGAGGCTTTACCTTACTCAAAAAGTGTAACAAGCATACTCATGGAATCCTTACGAAGTATAAAATCCATTGCAAGTGGCAGCATGTGGAATTAAAAAGCAGCCCGGGAGATATGCACTGGGTAGCTGCATACTCACAACACCTCTCTATTAAGGCATGTGCACCCAGGTGAAGGAGAGTGACCTAGAAATGCACAACCTTACTCACAGAGTGCTCTACGCACACTTCTGTAACCCTAATATTTGAAATAATCATTTTCAACAGACAGCACGTGAAGGAAAGGAGCGTCCTGGAAGTCATGCCCTGAGTTGCTCAATGCACGCGCCTCTATTAAGAAGCTGGTGCACCCAGACGAATGAAAGTGCTCAAGAAATGTATTAACTTATCCACACACTGTTACAGGCCGACTCCTGGACAATTATCCATTATTTTATTAATTGTATAAGACATGATGTGGAGGAAAGTAATAGCCTTAAAGATATGCACTGGTTTGCTGGATACACACACCTCCTGTTTAAGGCGTGTGCACCCTGGTGAAGGAAAGTTCTCTAGAAATGCATTAAATTACTTATAAGCATACGCCAGGAACCCTTATGAATTTGGTAATCGATTACTGGTGACAGCATGTGGGGGAAAGCAGCATTCTGGAAGATATGCACTTGGTTGCTTCATACACACACATCTATATTCAGGGTTGTGCACCCAGGTGAAGTAAAGTGCTCTAGAAGTGCATACTCACATAGTGTTACACGCACACTCCTGGAAAGTTCATGATTTACATAATCAATTACATCATACAGCATGTGGAGGACATGAACATCCCGAAAATCATGCAATGGCTTGATTCATGCACACACCTCTGTAATAAGGCTAGTGCACCAAGTTGAAGGAAATGGCTCAAGACATGCATAACCTTACTCACATAATGTTGAAAGCATACTCATAAAACCCTCATAAATGCATAATCAATTTCAAAATACAGCACGTGGATAAAAGAAGCAGTCCTAATGATATGCACTGAGTTGCCCCAAACACACACCTCTCTATTAAGGCTTGTGCACACATGTGAAGGAGAGTGCTCTACAGAGGCTCTACCTTACTCAAAAAGTGTAAAAGCATACTCCCGGAGCCCTCGTGCAGTATATAAGTCATTGTCAATGTCATCATGTGGAAAGAATAAGCAGCCCAAAAGATATGCACTGGATAGCTCCATACTCACACCAATGTATTTAGGCTTGTGCACCCAGGTGAACGAAAGTGTTCTAGAAATGCACAAGCTTACTCAAACAGTGTAATGAGCATACTCATGGAACTCTCATGAAAACAATAATCCATTAAAAATAACAGCATGTGGAAGAAAGTAGCAGCCTGAAAGATATGCACTGGGTTGCTGCATACACACACCTCTTTATTGAGGCGTGTGCACCCTGGTAAAGGAAAGTGCTCTAGAAATGCATTAAATTACTTATAAGCATACGCCAGGAACCCTTCTAAATTTGATAATCGATTACAGGTGACAGCATGTGGGGGAAAGCAGCATTCTGGAAGATATGCACTTGGTTGCTTTATACACACACATCTATATTCAGGGTTGTGCACCCAGGTGAAGTCAAGTGCTCTAGAAAAGCATACTCACATAGTGTTACACGCACACTCATGGAACGTTCATGATGTGCATAATCAATTACATCATACAGCATGTGGAGGACATGAGCATCCCGAAAATCATGCAATGGCTTGATCCATGCACACACCTCTGTAATAAGGCTAGTGCACCAAGGTGAAGGAAATAGCTCAAGACTTGCATAACCTTACATAATTCTAAAAGCATACTCATAAAACCCTCATAATTGCGTAATCAATTTCAAAACACAGCACGTGGATAAAACAAGCAGTCCGAATGATATGCACTGGGTTGCCCCAAACACACACCTCTCTATTAAGGCTTGTGCACACATGTGAAGGAGAGTGCTCTACAGAGGCTTTACCTTACTCAAAAAGTGTAACAAGCATACTCATGGAATCCTTACGAAGTATAAAATCCATTGCAAGTGGCAGCATGTGGAATTAAAAAGCAGCCCGGGAGATATGCACTGGGTAGCTGCATACTCACAACACCTCTCTATTAAGGCATGTGCACCCAGGTGAAGGAGAGTGACCTAGAAATGCACAACCTTACTCACAGAGTGCTCTACGCACACTTCTGTAACCCTAATATTTGAAATAATCATTTTCAACAGACAGCACGTGAAGGAAAGGAGCGTCCTGGAAGTCATGCTCTGAGTTGCTCAATGCACGCGCCTCTATTAAGAAGCTGGTGCACCCAGACGAATGAAAGTGCTCAAGAAATGTATTAACTTATCCACACACTGTTACAGGCCGACTCCTGGACAATTATCCATTATTTTATTAATTGTATAAGACATGATGTGGAGGAAAGTAATAGCCTTAAAGATATGCACTGGTTTGCTGGATACACACACCTCCTGTTTAAGGCGTGTGCACCCTGGTGAAGGAAAGTTCTCTAGAAATGCATTAAATTACTTATAAGCATACGCCAGGAACCCTTATGAATTTGGTAATCGATTACTGGTGACAGCATGTGGGGGAAAGCAGCATTCTGGAAGATATGCACTTGGTTGCTTCATACACACACATCTATATTCAGGGTTGTGCACCCAGGTGAAGTCAAGTGCTCTAGAAGTGCATACTCACATAGTGTTACACGCACACTCCTGGAAAGTTCATGATTTACATAATCAATTACATCATACAGCATGTGGAGGACATGAACATCCCGAAAATCATGCAATGGCTTGATTCATGCACACACCTCTGTAATAAGGCTAGTGCACCAAGTTGAAGGAAATGGCTCAAGACATGCATAACCTTACTCACATAATGTTGAAAGCATACTCATAAAACCCTCATAAATGCATAATCGATTTCAAAATACAGCACGTGGATAAAAGAAGCAGTCCTAATGATATGCACTGAGTTGCCCCAAACACACACCTCTCTATTAAGGCTTGTGCACACATGTGAAGGAGAGTGCTCTACAGAGGCTCTACCTTACTCAAAAAGTGTAAAAGCATACTCCCGGAGCCCTCGTGCAGTATATAAGTCATTGTCAATGTCATCATGTGGAAAGAATAAGCAGCCCAAAAGATATGCACTGGATAGCTCCATACTCACACCAATGTATTTAGGCTTGTGCACCCAGGTGAACGAAAGTGTTCTAGAAATGCACAAGCTTACTCAAACAGTGTAATGAGCATACTCATGGAACTCTCATGAAAACAATAATCCATTAAAAATAACAGCATGTGGAAGAAAGTAGCAGCCTGAAAGATATGCACTGGGTTGCTGCATACACACACCTCTTTATTGAGGCGTGTGCACCCTGGTAAAGGAAAGTGCTCTAGAAATGCATTAAATTACTTATAAGCATACGCCAGGAACCCTTCTAAATTTGATAATCGATTACAGGTGACAGCATGTGGGGGAAAGCAGCATTCTGGAAGATATGCACTTGGTTGCTTTATACACACACATCTATATTCAGGGTTGTGCACCCAGGTGAAGTCAAGTGCTCTAGAAAAGCATACTCACATAGTGTTACACGCACACTCATGGAACGTTCATGATGTGCATAATCAATTACATCATACAGCATGTGGAGGACATGAGCATCCCGAAAATCATGCAATGGCTTGATCCATGCACACACCTCTGTAATAAGGCTAGTGCACCAAGGTGAAGGAAATAGCTCAAGACTTGCATAACCTTACATAATTCTAAAAGCATACTCATAAAACTCCATAAATGCGTAATCAATTTCAAAACACAGCACGTGGATAAAACAAGCAGTCCGAATGATATGCACTGGGTTGCCCCAAACACACACCTCTCTATTAAGGCTTGTGCACACATGTGAAGGAGAGTGCTCTACAGAGGCTTTACCTTACTCAAAAAGTGTAACAAGCATACTCATGGAATCCTTACGAAGTATAAAATCCATTGCAAGTGGCAGCATGTGGAATTAAAAAGCAGCCCGGGAGATATGCACTGGGTAGCTGCATACTCACAACACCTCTCTATTAAGGCATGTGCACCCAGGTGAAGGAGAGTGACCTAGAAATGCACAACCTGACTCACAGAGTGCTCTACGCACACTTCTGTAACCCTAATATTTGAAATAATCATTTTCAACAGACAGCACGTGAAGGAAAGGAGCGTCCTGGAAGTCATGCCCTGAGTTGCTCAATGCACGCGCCTCTATTAAGAAGCTGGTGCACCCAGACGAATGAAAGTGCTCAAGAAATGTATTAACTTATCCACACACTGTTACAGGCCGACTCCTGGACAATTATCCATTATTTTATTAATTGTATAAGACATGATGTGGAGGAAAGTAATAGCCTTAAAGATATGCACTGGTTTGCTGGATACACACACCTCCTGTTTAAGGCGTGTGCACCCTGGTGAAGGAAAGTTCTCTAGAAATGCATTAAATTACTTATAAGCATACGCCAGGAACCCTTATGAATTTGGTAATCGATTACTGGTGACAGCATGTGGGGGAAAGCAGCATTCTGGAAGATATGCACTTGGTTGCTTCATACACACACATCTATATTCAGGGTTGTGCACCCAGGTGAAGTAAAGTGCTCTAGAAGTGCATACTCACATAGTGTTACACGCACACTCCTGGAAAGATCATGATTTACATAATCAATTACATCATACAGCATGTGGAGGACATGAACATCCCGAAAATCATGCAATGGCTTGATTCATGCACACACCTCTGTAATAAGGCTAGTGCACCAAGTTGAAGAAAATGGCTCAAGACATGCATAACCTTACTCACATAATGTTGAAAGCATACTCATAAAACCCTCATAAATGCATAATCAATTTCAAAATACAGCACGTGGATAAAAGAAGCAGTCCTAATGATATGCACTGAGTTGCCCCAAACACACACCTCTCTATTAAGGCTTGTGCACACATGTGAAGGAGAGTGCTCTACAGAGGCTCTACCTTACTCAAAAAGTGTAAAAGCATACTCCCGGAGCCCTCGTGCAGTATATAAGTCATTGTCAATGTCATCATGTGGAAAGAATAAGCAGCCCAAAAGATATGCACTGGATAGCTCCATACTCACACCAATGTATTTAGGCTTGTGCACCCAGGTGAACGAAAGTGTTCTAGAAATGCACAAGCTTACTCAAACAGTGTAATGAGCATACTCATGGAACTCTCATGAAAACAAAAATCCATTAAAAATAACAGCATGTGGAAGAAAGTAGCAGCCTGAAAGATATGCACTGGGTTGCTGCATACACACACCTCTTTATTGAGGCGTGTGCACCCTGGTAAAGGAAAGTGCTCTAGAAATGCATTAAATTACTTATAAGCATACGCCAGGAACCCTTCTAAATTTGATAATCGATTACAGGTGACAGCATGTGGGGGAAAGCAGCATTCTGGAAGATATGCACTTGGTTGCTTTATACACACACATCTATATTCAGGGTTGTGCACCCAGGTGAAGTCAAGTGCTCTAGAAAAGCATACTCACATAGTGTTACACGCACACTCATGGAACGTTCATGATGTGCATAATCAATTACATCATACAGCATGTGGAGGACATGAGCATCCCGAAAATCATGCAATGGCTTGATCCATGCACACACCTCTGTAATAAGGCTAGTGCACCAAGGTGAAGGAAATAGCTCAAGACTTGCATAACCTTACATAATTCTAAAAGCATACTCATAAAACTCCATAAATGCGTAATCAATTTCAAAACACAGCACGTGGATAAAACAAGCAGTCCGAATGATATGCACTGGGTTGCCCCAAACACACACCTCTCTATTAAGGCTTGTGCACACATGTGAAGGAGAGTGCTCTACAGAGGCTTTACCTTACTCAAAAAGTGTAACAAGCATACTCATGGAATCCTTACGAAGTATAAAATCCATTGCAAGTGGCAGCATGTGGAATTAAAAAGCAGCCCGGGAGATATGCACTGGGTAGCTGCATACTCACAACACCTCTCTATTAAGGCATGTGCACCCAGGTGAAGGAGAGTGACCTAGAAATGCACAACCTTACTCACAGAGTGCTCTACGCACACTTCTGTAACCCTAATATTTGAAATAATCATTTTCAACAGACAGCACGTGAAGGAAAGGAGCGTCCTGGAAGTCATGCCCTGAGTTGCTCAATGCACGCGCCTCTATTAAGAAGCTGGTGCACCCAGACGAATGAAAGTGCTCAAGAAATGTATTAACTTATCCACACACTGTTACAGGCCGACTCCTGGACAATTATCCATTATTTTATTAATTGTATAAGACATGATGTGGAGGAAAGTAATAGCCTTAAAGATATGCACTGGTTTGCTGGATACACACACCTCCTGTTTAAGGCGTGTGCACCCTGGTGAAGGAAAGTTCTCTAGAAATGCATTAAATTACTTATAAGCATACGCCAGGAACCCTTATGAATTTGGTAATCGATTACTGGTGACAGCATGTGGGGGAAAGCAGCATTCTGGAAGATATGCACTTGGTTGCTTCATACACACACATCTATATTCAGGGTTGTGCACCCAGGTGAAGTCAAGTGCTCTAGAAGTGCATACTCACATAGTGTTACACGCACACTCCTGGAAAGATCATGATTTACATAATCAATTACATCATACAGCATGTGGAGGACATGAACATCCCGAAAATCATGCAATGGCTTGATTCATGCACACACCTCTGTAATAAGGCTAGTGCACCAAGTTGAAGAAAATGGCTCAAGACATGCATAACCTTACTCACATAATGTTGAAAGCATACTCATAAAACCCTCATAAATGCATAATCAATTTCAAAATACAGCACGTGGATAAAAGAAGCAGTCCTAATGATATGCACTGAGTTGCCCCAAACACACACCTCTCTATTAAGGCTTGTGCACACATGTGAAGGAGAGTGCTCTACAGAGGCTCTACCTTACTCAAAAAGTGTAAAAGCATACTCCCGGAGCCCTCGTGCAGTATATAAGTCATTGTCAATGTCATCATGTGGAAAGAATAAGCAGCCCAAAAGATATGCACTGGATAGCTCCATACTCACACCAATGTATTTAGGCTTGTGCACCTAGGTGAACGAAAGTGTTCTAGAAATGCACAAGCTTACTCAAACAGTGTAATGAGCATACTCATGGAACTCTCATGAAAACAATAATCCATTAAAAATAACAGCATGTGGAAGAAAGTAGCAGCCTGAAAGATATGCACTGGGTTGCTGCATACACACACCTCTTTATTGAGGCGTGTGCACCCTGGTAAAGGAAAGTGCTCTAGAAATGCATTAAATTACTTATAAGCATACGCCAGGAACCCTTCTAAATTTGATAATCGATTACAGGTGACAGCATGTGGGGGAAAGCAGCATTCTGGAAGATATGCACTTGGTTGCTTTATACACACACATCTATATTCAGGGTTGTGCACCCAGGTGAAGTCAAGTGCTCTAGAAAAGCATACTCACATAGTGTTACACGCACACTCATGGAACGTTCATGATGTGCATAATCAATTACATCATACAGCATGTGGAGGACATGAGCATCCCGAAAATCATGCAATGGCTTGATCCATGCACACACCTCTGTAATAAGGCTAGTGCACCAAGGTGAAGGAAATAGCTCAAGACTTGCATAACCTTACATAATTCTAAAAGCATACTCATAAAACTCCATAAATGCGTAATCAATTTCAAAACACAGCACGTGGATAAAACAAGCAGTCCGAATGATATGCACTGGGTTGCCCCAAACACACACCTCTCTATTAAGGCTTGTGCACACATGTGAAGGAGAGTGCTCTACAGAGGCTTTACCTTACTCAAAAAGTGTAACAAGCATACTCATGGAATCCTTACGAAGTATAAAATCCATTGCAAGTGGCAGCATGTGGAATTAAAAAGCAGCCCGGGAGATATGCACTGGGTAGCTGCATACTCACAACACCTCTCTATTAAGGCATGTGCACCCAGGTGAAGGAGAGTGACCTAGAAATGCACAACCTTACTCACAGAGTGCTCTACGCACACTTCTGTAACCCTAATATTTGAAATAATCATTTTCAACAGACAGCACGTGAAGGAAAGGAGCGTCCTGGAAGTCATGCCCTGAGTTGCTCAATGCACGCGCCTCTATTAAGAAGCTGGTGCACCCAGACGAATGAAAGTGCTCAAGAAATGTATTAACTTATCCACACACTGTTACAGGCCGACTCCTGGACAATTATCCATTATTTTATTAATTGTATAAGACATGATGTGGAGGAAAGTAATAGCCTTAAAGATATGCACTGGTTTGCTGGATACACACACCTCCTGTTTAAGGCGTGTGCACCCTGGTGAAGGAAAGTTCTCTAGAAATGCATTAAATTACTTATAAGCATACGCCAGGAACCCTTATGAATTTGGTAATCGATTACTGGTGACAGCATGTGGGGGAAAGCAGCATTCTGGAAGATATGCACTTGGTTGCTTCATACACACACATCTATATTCAGGGTTGTGCACCCAGGTGAAGTCAAGTGCTCTAGAAGTGCATACTCACATAGTGTTACACGCACACTCCTGGAAAGTTCATGATTTACATAATCAATTACATCATACAGCATGTGGAGGACATGAACATCCCGAAAATCATGCAATGGCTTGATTCATGCACACACCTCTGTAATAAGGCTAGTGCACCAAGTTGAAGGAAATGGCTCAAGACATGCATAACCTTACTCACATAATGTTGAAAGCATACTCATAAAACCCTCATAAATGCATAATCAATTTCAAAATACAGCACGTGGATAAAAGAAGCAGTCCTAATGATATGCACTGAGTCGCCCCAAACACACACCTCTCTATTAAGGCTTGTGCACACATGTGAAGGAGAGTGCTCTACAGAGGCTCTACCTTACTCAAAAAGTGTAAAAGCATACTCCCGGAGCCCTCGTGCAGTATATAAGTCATTGTCAATGTCATCATGTGGAAAGAATAAGCAGCCCAAAAGATATGCACTGGATAGCTCCATACTCACACCAATGTATTTAGGCTTGTGCACCCAGGTGAACGAAAGTGTTCTAGAAATGCACAAGCTTACTCAAACAGTGTAATGAGCATACTCATGGAACTCTCATGAAAACAATAATCCATTAAAAATAACAGCATGTGGAAGAAAGTAGCAGCCTGAAAGATATGCACTGGGTTGCTGCATACACACACCTCTTTATTGAGGCGTGTGCACCCTGGTAAAGGAAAGTGCTCTAGAAATGCATTAAATTACTTATAAGCATACGCCAGGAACCCTTCTAAATTTGATAATCGATTACAGGTGACAGCATGTGGGGGAAAGCAGCATTCTGGAAGATATGCACTTGGTTGCTTTATACACACACATCTATATTCAGGGTTGTGCACCCAGGTGAAGTCAAGTGCTCTAGAAAAGCATACTCACATAGTGTTACACGCACACTCATGGAACGTTCATGATGTGCATAATCAATTACATCATACAGCATGTGGAGGACATGAGCATCCCGAAAATCATGCAATGGCTTGATCCATGCACACACCTCTGTAATAAGGCTAGTGCACCAAGGTGAAGGAAATAGCTCAAGACTTGCATAACCTTACATAATTCTAAAAGCATACTCATAAAACCCTCATAATTGCGTAATCAATTTCAAAACACAGCACGTGGATAAAACAAGCAGTCCGAATGATATGCACTGGGTTGCCCCAAACACACACCTCTCTATTAAGGCTTGTGCACACATGTGAAGGAGAGTGCTCTACAGAGGCTTTACCTTACTCAAAAAGTGTAACAAGCATACTCATGGAATCCTTACGAAGTATAAAATCCATTGCAAGTGGCAGCATGTGGAATTAAAAAGCAGCCCGGGAGATATGCACTGGGTAGCTGCATACTCACAACACCTCTCTATTAAGGCATGTGCACCCAGGTGAAGGAGAGTGACCTAGAAATGCACAACCTTACTCACAGAGTGCTCTACGCACACTTCTGTAACCCTAATATTTGAAATAATCATTTTCAACAGACAGCACGTGAAGGAAAGGAGCGTCCTGGAAGTCATGCCCTGAGTTGCTCAATGCACGCGCCTCTATTAAGAAGCTGGTGCACCCAGACGAATGAAAGTGCTCAAGAAATGTATTAACTTATCCACACACTGTTACAGGCCGACTCCTGGACAATTATCCATTATTTTATTAATTGTATAAGACATGATGTGGAGGAAAGTAATAGCCTTAAAGATATGCACTGGTTTGCTGGATACACACACCTCCTGTTTAAGGCGTGTGCACCCTGGTGAAGGAAAGTTCTCTAGAAATGCATTAAATTACTTATAAGCATACGCCAGGAACCCTTATGAATTTGGTAATCGATTACAGGTGACAGCATGTGGGGGAAAGCAGCATTCTGGAAGATATGCACTTGGTTGCTTCATACACACACATCTATATTCAGGGTTGTGCACCCAGGTGAAGTCAAGTGCTCTAGAAGTGCATACTCACATAGTGTTACACGCACACTCCTGGAAAGTTCATGATGTGCATAATCAATTACATCATACAGCATGTGGAGGACATGAGCATCCCGAAAATCATGCAATGGCTTGATCCATGCACACACCTCTGTAATGAGGCTAGTGCACCAAGGTGAAAGAAATAGCTCAAGAAATGCATTACCTTACATAATTCTAAAAGCATACTCATAAAACCCTCATAAATGCATAATCAATTTCAAAACACAGCACGTGGATAAAACAAGCAGTCCGAATGATATGCACTGGATTGCCCCAAACACACACCTCTCTATTAAGGCTTGTGCACACATGTGAAGGAGAGTGCTCTACAGAGGCTTTACCTTACTCAAAAAGTGTAACAAGCATACTCATGGAATCCTTACAAAGTATAAAATCCATTGCAAGTGGCAGCATGTGGAATTAAAAAGCAGCCCGGGAGATATGCACTGGGTAGCTGCATACTCACAACACCTCTCTATTAAGGCATGTGCACCCAGGTGAAGGAGAGTGACCTAGAAATGCACAACCTTACTCACAGAGTGCTCTACGCACACTTCTGTAACCCTAATATTTGAAATAATCATTTTCAACAGACAGCACGTGAAGGAAAGGAGCGTCCTGGAAGTCATGCCCTGAGTTGCTCAATGCACGCGCCTCTATTAAGAAGCTGGTGCACCCAGACGAATGAAAGTGCTCAAGAAATGTATTAACTTATCCACACACTGTTACAGGTCGACTCCTGGACAATTATCCATTATTTTATTAATTGTATAAGACATGATGTGGAGGAAAGTAATAGCCTTAAAGATATGCACTGGTTTGCTGGATACACACACCTCCTGTTTAAGGCGTGTGCACCCTGGTGAAGGAAAGTTCTCTAGAAATGCATTAAATTACTTATAAGCATACGCCAGGAACCCTTATGAATTTGGTAATCGATTACTGGTGACAGCATGTGGGGGAAAGCAGCATTCTGGAAGATATGCACTTGGTTGCTTCATACACACACATCTATATTCAGGGTTGTGCACCCAGGTGAAGTAAAGTGCTCTAGAAGTGCATACTCACATAGTGTTACACGCACACTCCTGGAAAGTTCATGATTTACATAATCAATTACATCATACAGCATGTGGAGGACATGAACATCCCGAAAATCATGCAATGGCTTGATTCATGCACACACCTCTGTAATAAGGCTAGTGCACCAAGTTGAAGGAAATGGCTCAAGACATGCATAACCTTACTCACATAATGTTGAAAGCATACTCATAAAACCCTCATAAATGCATAATCAATTTCAAAATACAGCACGTGGATAAAAGAAGCAGTCCTAATGATATGCACTGAGTTGCCCCAAACACACACCTCTCTATTAAGGCTTGTGCACACATGTGAAGGAGAGTGCTCTACAGAGGCTCTACCTTACTCAAAAAGTGTAAAAGCATACTCCCGGAGCCCTCGTGCAGTATATAAGTCATTGTCAATGTCATCATGTGGAAAGAATAAGCAGCCCAAAAGATATGCACTGGATAGCTCCATACTCACACCAATGTATTTAGGCTTGTGCACCCAGGTGAACGAAAGTGTTCTAGAAATGCACAAGCTTACTCAAACAGTGTAATGAGCATACTCATGGAACTGTCATGAAAACAATAATCCATTAAAAATAACAGCATGTGGAAGAAAGTAGCAGCCTGAAAGATATGCACTGGGTTGCTGCATACACACACCTCTTTATTGAGGCGTGTGCACCCTGGTAAAGGAAAGTGCTCTAGAAATGCATTAAATTACTTATAAGCATACGCCAGGAACCCTTCTATATTTGATAATCGATTACAGGTGACAGCATGTGGGGGAAAGCAGCATTCTGGAAGATATGCACTTGGTTGCTTTATACACACACATCTATATTCAGGGTTGTGCACCCAGGTGAAGTAAAGTGCTCTAGAAAAGCATACTCACATAGTGTTACACGCACACTCATGGAACGTTCATGATGTGCATAATCAATTACATCATACAGCATGTGGAGGACATGAGCATCCCGAAAATCATGCAATGGCTTGATCCATGCACACACCTCTGTAATAAGGCTAGTGCACCAAGGTGAAGGAAATAGCTCAAGACTTGCATAACCTTACATAATTCTAAAAGCATACTCATAAAACTCCATAAATGCGTAATCAATTTCAAAACACAGCACGTGGATAAAACAAGCAGTCCGAATGATATGCACTGGGTTGCCCCAAACACACACCTCTCTATTAAGGCTTGTGCACACATGTGAAGGAGAGTGCTCTACAGAGGCTTTACCTTACTCAAAAAGTGTAACAAGCATACTCATGGAATCCTTACGAAGTATAAAATCCATTGCAAGTGGCAGCATGTGGAATTAAAAAGCAGCCCGGGAGATATGCACTGGGTAGCTGCATACTCACAACACCTCTCTATTAAGGCATGTGCACCCAGGTGAAGGAGAGTGACCTAGAAATGCACAACCTTACTCACAGAGTGCTCTACGCACACTTCTGTAACCCTAATATTTGAAATAATCATTTTCAACAGACAGCACGTGAAGGAAAGGAGCGTCCTGGAAGTCATGCCCTGAGTTGCTCAATGCACGCGCCTCTATTAAGAAGCTGGTGCACCCAGACGAATGAAAGTGCTCAAGAAATGTATTAACTTATCCACACACTGTTACAGGCCGAAACCTGGACAATTATCCATTATTTTATTAATTGTATAAGACATGATGTGGAGGAAAGTAATAGCCTTAAAGATATGCACTGGTTTGCTGGATACACACACCTCCTGTTTAAGGCGTGTGCACCCTGGTGAAGGAAAGTTCTCTAGAAATGCATTAAATTACTTATAAGCATACGCCAGGAACCCTTATGAATTTGGTAATCGATTACTGGTGACAGCATGTGGGGGAAAGCAGCGTTCTGGAAGATATGCACTTGGTTGCTTCATACACACACATCTATATTCAGGGTTGTGCACCCAGGTGAAGTCAAGTGCTCTAGAAGTGCATACTCACATAGTGTTACACGCACACTCCTGGAAAGTTCATGATTTACATAATCAATTACATCATACAGCATGTGGAGGACATGAACATCCCGAAAATCATGCAATGGCTTGATTCATGCACACACCTCTGTAATAAGGCTAGTGCACCAAGTTGAAGGAAATGGCTCAAGACATGCATAACCTTACTCACATAATGTTGAAAACATACTCATAAAACCCTCATAAATGCATAATCAATTTCAAAATACAGCACGTGGATAAAAGAAGCAGTCCTAATGATATGCACTGAGTCGCCCCAAACACACACCTCTCTATTAAGGCTTGTGCACACATGTGAAGGAGAGTGCTCTACAGAGGCTCTACCTTACTCAAAAAGTGTAAAAGCATACTCCCGGAGCCCTCGTGCAGTATATAAGTCATTGTCAATGTCATCATGTGGAAAGAATAAGCAGCCCAAAAGATATGCACTGGATAGCTCCATACTCACACCAATGTATTTAGGCTTGTGCACCCAGGTGGACGAAAGTGTTCTAGAAATGCACAAGCTTACTCAAACAGTGTAATGAGCATACTCATGGAACTCTCATGAAAACAATAATCCATTAAAAATAACAGCATGTGGAAGAAAGTAGCAGCCTGAAAGATATGCACTGGGTTGCTGCATACACACACCTCTTTATTGAGGCGTGTGCACCCTGGTAAAGGAAAGTGCTCTAGAAATGCATTAAATTACTTATAAGCATACGCCAGGAACCCTTCTGAATTTGATAATCGATTACAGGTGACAGCATGTGGGGGAAAGCAGCATTCTGGAAGATATGCACTTGGTTGCTTTATACACACACATCTATATTCAGGGTTGTGCACCCAGGTGAAGTCAAGTGCTCTAGAAAAGCATACTCACATAGTGTTACACGCACACTCATGGAACGTTCATGATGTGCATAATCAATTACATCATACAGCATGTGGAGGACATGAGCATCCCGAAAATCATGCATTGGCTTGATCCATGCACACACCTCTGTAATAAGGCTAGTGCACCAAGGTGAAAGAAATAGCTCAAGAAATGCATAACCTTACATAATTCTAAAAGCATACTCATAAAACCCTCATAAATGCATATATATACATCAATTTCAAAACACAGCACGTGGATAAAACAAGCAGTCCGAATGATATGCACTGGGTTGCCCCAAACACACACCTCTCTATTAAGGCTTGTGCACACATGTGAAGGAGAGTGCTCTACAGAGGCTTTACCTTACTCAAAAAGTGTAACAAGCATACTCATGGAATCCTTACGAAGTAAAAAAATCCACTGCAAGTGGCAGCATGTGGAATTAAAAAGCAGCCCGGAAGATATACACTGGGTAGCTGCATACTCACAACACCTCTCCATTAAGGCATGTGCACCCAGGTGAAGGAGAGTGACCTAGAAATGCACAACCTGACCCACAGAGTGCTCTACGCACACTTCTGTAACCCTAATATTTGAAATAATCATTTTCAACAGACAGCACGTGAAGGAAAGGAGCGTCCTGGAAGTCATGCCCTGAGTTGCTCAATGCACGCACCTCTATTAAGAAGCTGGTGCACCCAGACGAATGAAAGTGCTCAAGAAATGTATTAACTTATCCACACACTGTTACAGGCCGACTCCTGGACAATTATCCATTATTTTATTAATTGTATAAGACATTGTGTGGAGGAAAGTAACATCCTTAAAGATATGCACTGGGTTGCTGCATACACACACCTCTTTATTGAGGCGTGTGCACCCTGGTAAAGGAAAGTGCTCTAGAAATGCATTAAATTACTTATAAGCATACGCCAGGAACCCTTCTAAATTTGATAATCGATTACAGGTGACAGCATGTGGGGGAAAGCAGCATTCTGGAAGATATGCACTTGGTTGCTTTATACACACACATCTATATTCAGGGTTGTGCACCCAGGTGAAGTCAAGTGCTCTAGAAAAGCATACTCACATAGTGTTACACGCACACTCATGGAACGTTCATGATGTGCATAATCAATTACATCATACAGCATGTGGAGGACATGAGCATCCCGAAAATCATGCAATGGCTTGATCCATGCACACACCTCTGTAATAAGGCTAGTGCACCAAGGTGAAGGAAATAGCTCAAGACTTGCATAACCTTACATAATTCTAAAAGCATACTCATAAAACCCTCATAATTGCGTAATCAATTTCAAAACACAGCACGTGGATAAAACAAGCAGTCCGAATGATATGCACTGGGTTGCCCCAAACACACACCTCTCTATTAAGGCTTGTGCACACATGTGAAGGAGAGTGCTCTACAGAGGCTTTACCTTACTCAAAAAGTGTAACAAGCATACTCATGGAATCCTTACGAAGTATAAAATCCATTGCAAGTGGCAGCATGTGGAATTAAAAAGCAGCCCGGGAGATATGCACTGGGTAGCTGCATACTCACAACACCTCTCTATTAAGGCATGTGCACCCAGGTGAAGGAGAGTGACCTAGAAATGCACAACCTTACTCACAGAGTGCTCTACGCACACTTCTGTAACCCTAATATTTGAAATAATCATTTTCAACAGACAGCACGTGAAGGAAAGGAGCGTCCTGGAAGTCATGCCCTGAGTTGCTCAATGCACGCGCCTCTATTAAGAAGCTGGTGCACCCAGACGAATGAAAGTGCTCAAGAAATGTATTAACTTATCCACACACTGTTACAGGCCGACTCCTGGACAATTATCCATTATTTTATTAATTGTATAAGACATGATGTGGAGGAAAGTAATAGCCTTAAAGATATGCACTGGTTTGCTGGATACACACACCTCCTGTTTAAGGCGTGTGCACCCTGGTGAAGGAAAGTTCTCTAGAAATGCATTAAATTACTTATAAGCATACGCCAGGAACCCTTATGAATTTGGTAATCGATTACAGGTGACAGCATGTGGGGGAAAGCAGCATTCTGGAAGATATGCACTTGGTTGCTTCATACACACACATCTATATTCAGGGTTGTGCACCCAGGTGAAGTAAAGTGCTCTAGAAGTGCATACTCACATAGTGTTACACGCACACTCCTGGAAAGTTCATGATTTACATAATCAATTACATCATACAGCATGTGGAGGACATGAGCATCCCGAAAATCATGCAATGGCTTGATCCATGCACACACCTCTGTAATGAGGCTAGTGCACCAAGGTGAAAGAAATAGCTCAAGAAATGCATTACCTTACATAATTCTAAAAGCATACTCATAAAACCCTCAAAAATGCATAATCAATTTCAAAACACAGCACGTGGATAAAACAAGCAGTCCGAATGATATGCACTGGATTGCCCCAAACACACACCTCTCTATTAAGGCTTGTGCACACATGTGAAGGAGAGTGCTCTACAGAGGCTTTACCTTACTCAAAAAGTGTAACAAGCATACTCATGGAATCCTTACAAAGTATAAAATCCATTGCAAGTGGCAGCATGTGGAATTAAAAAGCAGCCCGGGAGATATGCACTGGGTAGCTGCATACTCACAACACCTCTCTATTAAGGCATGTGCACCCAGGTGAAGGAGAGTGACCTAGAAATGCACAACCTTACTCACAGAGTGCTCTACGCACACTTCTGTAACCCTAATATTTGAAATAATCATTTTCAACAGACAGCACGTGAAGGAAAGGAGCGTCCTGGAAGTCATGCCCTGAGTTGCTCAATGCACGCGCCTCTATTAAGAAGCTGGTGCACCCAGACGAATGAAAGTGCTCAAGAAATGTATTAACTTATCCACACACTGTTACAGGCCGACTCCTGGACAATTATCCATTATTTTATTAATTGTATAAGACATGATGTGGAGGAAAGTAATAGCCTTAAAGATATGCACTGGTTTGCTGGATACACACACCTCCTGTTTAAGGCGTGTGCACCCTGGTGAAGGAAAGTTCTCTAGAAATGCATTAAATTACTTATAAGCATACGCCAGGAACCCTTATGAATTTGGTAATCGATTACTGGTGACAGCATGTGGGGGAAAGCAGCGTTCTGGAAGATATGCACTTGGTTGCTTCATACACACACATCTATATTCAGGGTTGTGCACCCAGGTGAAGTCAAGTGCTCTAGAAGTGCATACTCACATAGTGTTACACGCACACTCCTGGAAAGTTCATGATTTACATAATCAATTACATCATACAGCATGTGGAGGACATGAACATCCCGAAAATCATGCAATGGCTTGATTCATGCACACACCTCTGTAATAAGGCTAGTGCACCAAGTTGAAGGAAATGGCTCAAGACATGCATAACCTTACTCACATAATGTTGAAAGCATACTCATAAAACCCTCATAAATGCATAATCAATTTCAAAATACAGCACGTGGATAAAAGAAGCAGTCCTAATGATATGCACTGAGTTGCCCCAAACACACACCTCTCTATTAAGGCTTGTGCACACATGTGAAGGAGAGTGCTCTACAGAGGCTCTACCTTACTCAAAAAGTGTAAAAGCATACTCCCGGAGCCCTCGTGCAGTATATAAGTCATTGTCAATGTCATCATGTGGAAAGAATAAGCAGCCCAAAAGATATGCACTGGATAGCTCCATACTCACACCAATGTATTTAGGCTTGTGCACCCAGGTGAACGAAAGTGTTCTAGAAATGCACAAGCTTACTCAAACAGTGTAATGAGCATACTCATGGAACTCTCATGAAAACAATAATCCATTAAAAATAACAGCATGTGGAAGAAAGTAGCAGCCTGAAAGATATGCACTGGGTTGCTGCATACACACACCTCTTTATTGAGGCGTGTGCACCCTGGTAAAGGAAAGTGCTCTAGAAATGCATTAAATTACTTATAAGCATACGCCAGGAACCCTTCTAAATTTGATAATCGATTACAGGTGACAGCATGTGGGGGAAAGCAGCATTCTGGAAGATATGCACTTGGTTGCTTTATACACACACATCTATATTCAGGGTTGTGCACCCAGGTGAAGTCAAGTGCTCTAGAAAAGCATACTCACATAGTGTTACACGCACACTCATGGAACGTTCATGATGTGCATAATCAATTACATCATACAGCATGTGGAGGACATGAGCATCCCGAAAATCATGCAATGGCTTGATCCATGCACACACCTCTGTAATAAGGCTAGTGCACCAAGGTGAAGGAAATAGCTCAAGACTTGCATAACCTTACATAATTCTAAAAGCATACTCATAAAACCCTCATAATTGCGTAATCAATTTCAAAACACAGCACGTGGATAAAACAAGCAGTCCGAATGATATGCACTGGGTTGCCCCAAACACACACCTCTCTATTAAGGCTTGTGCACACATGTGAAGGAGAGTGCTCTACAGAGGCTTTACCTTACTCAAAAAGTGTAACAAGCATACTCATGGAATCCTTACGAAGTATAAAATCCATTGCAAGTGGCAGCATGTGGAATTAAAAAGCAGCCCGGGAGATATGCACTGGGTAGCTGCATACTCACAACACCTCTCTATTAAGGCATGTGCACCCAGGTGAAGGAGAGTGACCTAGAAATGCACAACCTTACTCACAGAGTGCTCTACGCACACTTCTGTAAACCTAATATTTGAAATAATCATTTTCAACAGACAGCACGTGAAGGAAAGGAGCGTCCTGGAAGTCATGCCCTGAGTTGCTCAATGCACGCGCCTCTATTAAGAAGCTGGTGCACCCAGACGAATGAAAGTGCTCAAGAAATGTATGAACTTATCCACACACTGTTACAGGCCGACTCCTGGACAATTATCCATTATTTTATTAATTGTATAAGACATGATGTGGAGGAAAGTAATAGCCTTAAAGATATGCACTGGTTTGCTGGATACACACACCTCCTGTTTAAGGCGTGTGCACCCTGGTGAAGGAAAGTTCTCTAGAAATGCATTAAATTACTTATAAGCATACGCCAGGAACCCTTATGAATTTGGTAATCGATTACAGGTGACAGCATGTGGGGGAAAGCAGCATTCTGGAAGATATGCACTTGGTTGCTTCATACACACACATCTATATTCAGGGTTGTGCACCCAGGTGAAGTAAAGTGCTCTAGAAGTGCATACTCACATAGTGTTACACGCACACTCCTGGAAAGTTCATGATTTACATAATCAATTACATCATACAGCATGTGGAGGACATGAGCATCCCGAAAATCATGCAATGGCTTGATCCATGCACACACCTCTGTAATGAGGCTAGTGCACCAAGGTGAAAGAAATAGCTCAAGAAATGCATTACCTTACATAATTCTAAAAGCATACTCATAAAACCCTCATAAATGCATAATCAATTTCAAAACACAGCATGTGGATAAAACAAGCAGTCCGAATGATATGCACTGGATTGCCCCAAACACACACCTCTCTATTAAGGCTTGTGCACACATGTGAAGGAGAGTGCTCTACAGAGGCTTTACCTTACTCAAAAAGTGTAACAAGCATACTCATGGAATCCTTACAAAGTATAAAATCCATTGCAAGTGGCAGCATGTGGAATTAAAAAGCAGCCCGGGAGATATGCACTGGGTAGCTGCATACTCACAACACCTCTCTATTAAGGCATGTGCACCCAGGTGAAGGAGAGTGACCTAGAAATGCACAACCTTACTCACAGAGTGCTCTACGCACACTTCTGTAACCCTAATATTTGAAATAATCATTTTCAACAGACAGCACGTGAAGGAAAGGAGCGTCCTGGAAGTCATGCCCTGAGTTGCTCAATGCACGCACCTCTATTAAGAAGCTGGTGCACCCAGACGAATGAAAGTGCTCAAGAAATGTATTAACTTATCCACACACTGTTACAGGCCGACTCCTGGACAATTATCCATTATTTTATTAATTGTATAAGACATGATGTGGAGGAAAGTAACATCCTTAAAGATATGCACTGGTTTGCTGGATACACACACCTCCTGTTTAAGGCGTGTGCACCCTGGTGAAGGAAAGTGCTCTAGAAATGCATTAAATTACTTATAAGCATACGCCAGGAACCCTTCTAAATTTGGTAATCGATTACAGGTGACAGCATGTGGGGGAAAGCAGCATTCTGGAAGATATGCACTTGGTTGCTTCATACACACACATCTATATTCAGGGTTGTGCACCCAGGTGAAGTCAAGTGCTCTAGAAAAGCATACTCACATAGTGTTACACGCACACTCCTGGAAAGTTCATGATGTGCATAATCAATTACATCATACAGCATGTGGAGGACATGAGCATCCCGAAAATCATGCAATGGCTTGATTCATGCACACACCTCTGTAATAAGGCTAGTGCACCAAGTTGAAGGAAATGGCTCAAGACATGCATAACCTTACTCACATAATGTTGAAAGCATACTCATAAAACCCTCATAAATGCATAATCAATTTCAAAATACAGCACGTGGATAAAAGAAGCAGTCCTAATGATATGCACTGAGTTGCCCCAAACACACACCTCTCTATTAAGGCTTGTGCACACATGTGAAGGAGAGTGCTCTACAGAGGCTCTACCTTACTCAAAAAGTGTAAAAGCATACTCCCGGAGCCCTCGTGCAGTATATAAGTCATTGTCAATGTCATCATGTGGAAAGAATAAGCAGCCCAAAAGATATGCACTGGATAGCTCCATACTCACACCAATGTATTTAGGCTTGTGCACCCAGGTGAACGAAAGTGTTCTAGAAATGCACAAGCTTACTCAAACAGTGTAATGAGCATACTCATGGAACTCTCATGAAAACAATAATCCATTAAAAATAACAGCATGTGGAAGAAAGTAGCAGCCTGAAAGATATGCACTGGGTTGCTGCATACACACACCTCTTTATTGAGGCGTGTGCACCCTGGTAAAGGAAAGTGCTCTAGAAATGCATTAAATTACTTATAAGCATACGCCAGGAACCCTTCTAAATTTGATAATCGATTACAGGTGACAGCATGTGGGGGAAAGCAGCATTCTGGAAGATATGCACTTGGTTGCTTTATACACACACATCTATATTCAGGGTTGTGCACCCAGGTGAAGTAAAGTGCTCTAGAAAAGCATACTCACATAGTGTTACACGCACACTCATGGAACGTTCATGATGTGCATAATCAATTACATCATACAGCATGTGGAGGACATGAGCATCCCGAAAATCATGCAATGGCTTGATCCATGCACACACCTCTGTAATAAGGCTAGTGCACCAAGGTGAAGGAAATAGCTCAAGACTTGCATAACCTTACATAATTCTAAAAGCATACTCATAAAACCCTCATAAATGCGTAATCAATTTCAAAACACAGCACGTGGATAAAACAAGCAGTCCGAATGATATGCACTGGGTTGCCCCAAACACACACCTCTCTATTAAGGCTTGTGCACACATGTGAAGGAGAGTGCTCTACAGAGGCTTTACCTTACTCACAAAGTGTAACAAGCATACTCATGGAATCCTTACGAAGTATAAAATCCATTGCAAGTGGCAGCATGTGGAATTAAAAAGCAGCCCGGGAGATATGCACTGGGTAGCTGCATACTCACAACACCTCTCTATTAAGGCATGTGCACCCAGGTGAAGGAGAGTGACCTAGAAATGCACAACCTTACTCACAGAGTGCTCTACGCACACTTCTGTAACCCTAATATTTGAAATAATCATTTTCAACAGACAGCACGTGAAGGAAAGGAGCGTCCTGGAAGTCATGCCCTGAGTTGCTCAATGCACGCACCTCTATTAAGAAGCTGGTGCACCCAGACGAATGAAAGTGCTCAAGAAATGTATTAACTTATCCACACACTGTTACAGGCCGACTCCTGGACAATTATCCATTATTTTATTAATTGTATAAGACATGATGTGGAGGAAAGTAATAGCCTTAAAGATATGCACTGGTTTGCTGGATACACACACCTCCTGTTTAAGGCGTGTGCACCCTGGTGAAGGAAAGTTCTCTAGAAATGCATTAAATTACTTATAAGCATACGCCAGGAACCCTTATGAATTTGGTAATCGATTACAGGTGACAGCATGTGGGGGAAAGCAGCATTCTGGAAGATATGCACTTGGTTGCTTCATACACACACATCTATATTCAGGGTTGTGCACCCAGGTGAAGTCAAGTGCTCTAGAAGTGCATACTCACATAGTGTTACACGCACACTCCTGGAAAGTTCATGATTTACATAATCAATTACATCATACAGCATGTGGAGGACATGAGCATCCCGAAAATCATGCAATGGCTTGATCCATGCACACACCTCTGTAATAAGGCTAGTGCACCAAGGTGAAAGAAATAGCTCAAGAAATGCATTACCTTACATAATGTTAAAAGCATACTCATAAAACCCTCATAAATGCATAATCAATTTCAAAACACAGCACGTGGATAAAACAAGCAGTCCGAATGATATGCACTGGGTTGTTCCAAACACACACCTCTCTATTAAGGCTTGTGCACACATGTGAAGGAGAGTGCTCTACAGAGGCTTTACCTTACTCAAAAAGTGTAACAAGCATACTCATGGAATCCTTACGAAGTATAAAATCCATTGCAAGTGGCAGCATGTAGAATTAAAAAGCAGCCCGGGAGATATGCACTGGGTAGCTGCATACTCACAACACCTCTCTATTAAGGCATGTGCACCCAGGTGAAGGAGAGTGACCTAGAAATGCACAACCTTACTCACAGAGTGCTCTACGCACACTTCTGTAACCCTAATATTTGAAATAATCATTTTCAACAGACAGCACGTGAAGGGAAGGAGCGTCCTGAAAGTCATGCCCTGAGTTGCTCAATGCACGCACCTCTATTAAGAAGCTGGTGCACCCAGACGAATGAAAGTGCTCAAGAAATGTATTAACTTATCCACACACTGTTACAGGCCGACTCCTGGACAATTATCCATTATTTTATTAATTGTATAAGACATGATGTGGAGGAAAGTAATAGCCTTAAAGATATGCACTGGTTTGCTGGATACACACACCTCCTGTTTAAGGCGTGTGCACCCTGGTGAAGGAAAGTTCTCTAGAAATGCATTAAATTACTTATAAGCATACGCCAGGAACCCTTATGAATTTGGTAATCGATTACAGGTGACAGCATGTGGGGGAAAGCAGCATTCTGGAAGATATGCACTTGGTTGCTTCATACACACACATCTATATTCAGGGTTGTGCACCCAGGTGAAGTAAAGTGCTCTAGAAGTGCATACTCACATAGTGTTACACGCACACTCCTGGAAAGTTCATGATTTACATAATCAATTACATCATACAGCATGTGGAGGACATGAGCATCCCGAAAATCATGCAATGGCTTGATCCATGCACACACCTCTGTAATGAGGCTAGTGCACCAAGGTGAAAGAAATAGCTCAAGAAATGCATTACCTTACATAATTCTAAAAGCATACTCATAAAACCCTCATAAATGCATAATCAATTTCAAAACACAGCACGTGGATAAAACAAGCAGTCCGAATGATATGCACTGGATTGCCCCAAACACACACCTCTCTATTAAGGCTTGTGCACACATGTGAAGGAGAGTGCTCTACAGAGGCTTTACCTTACTCAAAAAGTGTAACAAGCATACTCATGGAATCCTTACAAAGTATAAAATCCATTGCAAGTGGCAGCATGTGGAATTAAAAAGCAGCCCGGGAGATATGCACTGGGTAGCTGCATACTCACAACACCTCTCTATTAAGGCATGTGCACCCAGGTGAAGGAGAGTGACCTAGAAATGCACAACCTTACTCACAGAGTGCTCTACGCACACTTCTGTAACCCTAATATTTGAAATAATCATTTTCAACAGACAGCACGTGAAGGAAAGGAGCGTCCTGGAAGTCATGCCCTGAGTTGCTCAATGCACGCACCTCTATTAAGAAGCTGGTGCACCCAGACGAATGAAAGTGCTCAAGAAATGTATTAACTTATCCACACACTGTTACAGGCCGACTCCTGGACAATTATCCATTATTTTATTAATTGTATAAGACATGATGTGGAGGAAAGTAACATCCTTAAAGATATGCACTGGTTTGCTGGATACACACACCTCCTGTTTAAGGCGTGTGCACCCTGGTGAAGGAAAGTGCTCTAGAAATGCATTAAATTACTTATAAGCATACGCCAGGAACCCTTCTAAATTTGGTAATCGATTACAGGTGACAGCATGTGGGGGAAAGCAGCATTCTGGAAGATATGCACTTGGTTGCTTCATACACACACATCTATATTCAGGGTTGTGCACCCAGGTGAAGTCAAGTGCTCTAGAAAAGCATACTCACATAGTGTTACACGCACACTCCTGGAAAGTTCATGATGTGCATAATCAATTACATCATACAGCATGTGGAGGACATGAGCATCCCGAAAATCATGCAATGGCTTGATTCATGCACACACCTCTGTAATAAGGCTAGTGCACCAAGTTGAAGGAAATGGCTCAAGACATGCATAACCTTACTCACATAATGTTGAAAGCATACTCATAAAACCCTCATAAATGCATAATCAATTTCAAAATACAGCACGTGGATAAAAGAAGCAGTCCTAATGATATGCACTGAGTTGCCCCAAACACACACCTCTCTATTAAGGCTTGTGCACACATGTGAAGGAGAGTGCTCTACAGAGGCTCTACCTTACTCAAAAAGTGTAAAAGCATACTCCCGGAGCCCTCGTGCAGTATATAAGTCATTGTCAATGTCATCATGTGGAAAGAATAAGCAGCCCAAAAGATATGCACTGGATAGCTCCATACTCACACCAATGTATTTAGGCTTGTGCACCCAGGTGAACGAAAGTGTTCTAGAAATGCACAAGCTTACTCAAACAGTGTAATGAGCATACTCATGGAACTCTCATGAAAACAATAATCCATTAAAAATAACAGCATGTGGAAGAAAGTAGCAGCCTGAAAGATATGCACTGGGTTGCTGCATACACCCACCTCTTTATTGAGGCGTGTGCACCCTGGTAAAGGAAAGTGCTCTAGAAATGCATTAAATTACTTATAAGCATACGCCAGGAACCCTTCTAAATTTGATAATCGATTACAGGTGACAGCATGTGGGGGAAAGCAGCATTTTGGAAGATATGCACTTGGTTGCTTTATACACACACATCTATATTCAGGGTTGTGCACCCAGGTGAAGTAAAGTGCTCTAGAAAAGCATACTCACATAGTGTTACACGCACACTCATGGAACGTTCATGATGTGCATAATCAATTACATCATACAGCATGTGGAGGACATGAGCATCCCGAAAATCATGCAATGGCTTGATCCATGCACACACCTCTGTAATAAGGCTAGTGCACCAAGGTGAAAGAAATAGCTCAAGAAATGCATTACCTTACATAATGTTAAAAGCATACTCATAAAACCCTCATAAATGCATAATCAATTTCAAAACACAGCACGTGGATAAAACAAGCAGTCCGAATGATATGCACTGGATTGCCCCAAACACACACCTCTCTATTAAGGCTTGTGCACACATGTGAAGGAGAGTGCTCTACAGAGGCTTTACCTTACTCAAAAAGTGTAACAAGCATACTCATGGAATCCTTACGAAGTATAAAATCCATTGCAAGTGGCAGCATGTGGAATTAAAAAGCAGCCCGGGAGATATGCACTGGGTAGCTGCATACTCACAACACCTCTCTATTAAGGCATGTGCACCCAGGTGAAGGAGAGTGACCTAGAAATGCACAACCTTACTCACAGAGTGCTCTACGCACACTTCTGTAACCCTAATATTTGAAATAATCATTTTCAACAGACAGCACGTGAAGGAAAGGAGCGTCCTGGAAGTCATGCCCTGAGTTGCTCAATGCACGCACCTCTATTAAGAAGCTGGTGCACCCAGACGAATGAAAGTGCTCAAGAAATGTATTAACTTATCCACACACTGTTACAGGCCGACTCCTGGACAATTATCCATTATTTTATTAATTGTATAAGACATGATGTGGAGGAAAGTAATAGCCTTAAAGATATGCACTGGTTTGCTGGATACACACACCTCCTGTTTAAGGCGTGTGCACCCTGGTGAAGGAAAGTTCTCTAGAAATGCATTAAATTACTTATAAGCATACGCCAGGAACCCTTATGAATTTGGTAATCGATTACAGGTGACAGCATGTGGGGGAAAGCAGCATTCTGGAAGATATGCACTTGGTTGCTTCATACACACACATCTATATTCAGGGTTGTGCACCCAGGTGAAGTAAAGTGCTCTAGAAGTGCATACTCACATAGTGTTACACGCACACTCCTGGAAAGTTCATGATTTACATAATCAATTACATCATACAGCATGTGGAGGACATGAGCATCCCGAAAATCATGCAATGGCTTGATCCATGCACACACCTCTGTAATAAGGCTAGTGCACCAAGGTGAAAGAAATAGCTCAAGAAATGCATTACCTTACATAATGTTAAAAGCATACTCATAAAACCCTCATAAATGCATAATCAATTTCAAAACACAGCACGTGGATAAAACAAGCAGTCCGAATGATATGCACTGGGTTGTTCCAAACACACACCTCTCTATTAAGGCTTGTGCACACATGTGAAGGAGAGTGCTCTACAGAGGCTTTACCTTACTCAAAAAGTGTAACAAGCATACTCATGGAATCCTTACGAAGTATAAAATCCATTGCAAGTGGCAGCATGTAGAATTAAAAAGCAGCCCGGGAGATATGCACTGGGTAGCTGCATACTCACAACACCTCTCTATTAAGGCATGTGCACCCAGGTGAAGGAGAGTGACCTAGAAATGCACAACCTTACTCACAGAGTGCTCTACGCACACTTCTGTAACCCTAATATTTGAAATAATCATTTTCAACAGACAGCACGTGAAGGGAAGGAGCGTCCTGGAAGTCATGCCCTGAGTTGCTCAATGCACGCACCTCTATTAAGAAGCTGGTGCACCCAGACGAATGAAAGTGCTCAAGAAATGTATTAACTTATCCACACACTGTTACAGGCCGACTCCTGGACAATTATCCATTATTTTATTAATTGTATAAGACATGATGTGGAGGAAAGTAATAGCCTTAAAGATATGCACTGGTTTGCTGGATACACACACCTCCTGTTTAAGGCGTGTGCACCCTGGTGAAGGAAAGTTCTCTAGAAATGCATTAAATTACTTATAAGCATACGCCAGGAACCCTTATGAATTTGATAATCGATTACAGGTGACAGCATGTGGGGGAAAGCAGCATTCTGGAAGATATGCACTTGGTTGCTTCATACACACACATCTATATTCAGGGTTGTGCACCCAGGTGAAGTAAAGTGCTCTAGAAGTGCATACTCACATAGTGTTACACGCACACTCCTGGAAAGTTCATGATTTACATAATCAATTACATCATACAGCATGTGGAGGACATGAGCATCCCGAAAATCATGCAATGGCTTGATCCATGCACACACCTCTGTAATAAGGCTAGTGCACCAAGGTGAAAGAAATAGCTCAAGAAATGCATTACCTTACATAATGTTAAAAGCATACTCATAAAACCCTCATAAATGCATAATCAATTTCAAAACACAGCACGTGGATAAAACAAGCAGTCCGAATGCTATGCACTGGATTGCCCCAAACACACACCTCTCTATTAAGGCTTGTGCACACATGTGAAGGAGAGTGCTCTACAGAGGCTTTACCTTACTCAAAAAGTGTAACAAGCATACTCATGGAATCCTTACGAAGTATAAAATCCATTGCAAGTGGCAGCATGTGGAATTAAAAAGCAGCCCGGGAGATATGCACTGGGTAGCTGCATACTCACAACACCTCTCTATTAAGGCATGTGCACCCAGGTGAAGGAGAGTGACCTAGAAATGCACAACCTTACTCACAGAGTGCTCCACGCACACTTCTGTAACCCTAATATTTGAAATAATCATTTTCAACAGACAGCACGTGAAGGAAAGGAGCGTCCTGGAAGTCATGCCCTGAGTTGCTCAATGCACGCACCTCTATTAAGAAGCTGGTGCACCCAGACGAATGAAAGTGCTCAAGAAATGTATTAACTTATCCACACACTGTTACAGGCCGACTCCTGGACAATTATCCATTATTTTATTAATTGTATAAGACATGATGTGGAGGAAAGTAATAGCCTTAAAGATATGCACTGGTTTGCTGGATACACACACCTCCTGTTTAAGGCGTGTGCACCCTGGTGAAGGAAAGTTCTCTAGAAATGCATTAAATTACTTATAAGCATACGCCAGGAACCCTTATGAAGTTGGTAATCGATTACAGGTGACAGCATGTTGGGGAAAGCAGCATTCTGGAAGATATGCACTTGGTTGCTTCATACACACACATCTATATTCAGGGTTGTGCACCCAGGTGAAGTAAAGTGCTCTAGAAGTGCATACTCACATAGTGTTACACGCACACTCCTGGAAAGTTCATGATTTACATAATCAATTACATCATACAGCATGTGGAGGACATGAGCATCCCGAAAATCATGCAATGGCTTGATCCATGCACACACCTCTGTAATAAGGCTAGTGCACCAAGTTGAAGGAAATGGCTCAAGACATGCATAACCTTACTCACATAATGTTGAAAGCATACTCATAAAACCCTCATAAATGCATAACCAATTTCAAAATACAGCACGTGGATAAAAGAAGCAGTCCTAATGATATGCACTGAGTTGCCCCAAACACACACCTCTCTATTAAGGCTTGTGCACACATGTGAAGGAGAGTGCTCTACAGAGGCTCTACCTTACTCAAAAAGTGTAAAAGCATATTCCCGGAGCCCTCGTGCAGTATATAAGTCATTGTCAATGTCATCATGTGGAAAGAATAAGCAGCCCAAAAGATATGCACTGGATAGCTCCATACTCACACCAATGTATTTAGGCTTGTGCACCCAGGTGAACGAAAGTGTTCTAGAAATGCACAAGCTTACTCAAACAGTGTAATGAGCATACTCATGGAACTCTCATGAAAACAATAATCCATTAAAAATAACAGCATGTGGAAGAAAGTAGCAGCCTGAAAGATATGCACTGGGTTGCTGCATACACACACCTCTTTATTGAGGCGTGTGCACCCTGGTAAAGGAAAGTGCTCTAGAAATGCATTAAATTACTTATAAGCATACGCCAGGAACCCTTCTGAATTTGATAATCGATTACAGGTGACAGCATGTGGGGGAAAGCAGCATTCTGGAAGATATGCACTTGGTTGCTTTATACACACACATCTATATTCAGGGTTGTGCACCCAGGTGAAGTAAAGTGCTCTAGAAAAGCATACTCACATAGTGTTACACGCACACTCATGGAACGTTCATGATGTGCATAATCAATTACATCATACAGCATGTGGAGGACATGAGCATCCCGAAAATCATGCATTGGCTTGATCCATGCACACACCTCTGTAATAAGGCTAGTGCACCAAGGTGAAAGAAATAGCTCAAGAAATGCATTACCTTACATAATGTTAAAAGCATACTCATAAAACCCTCATAAATGCATATATATACATCAATTTCAAAACACAGCACGTGGATAAAACAAGCAGTCCGAATGATATGCACTGGGTTGCCCCAAACACACACCTCTCTATTAAGGCTTGTGCACACATGTGAAGGAGAGTGCTCTACAGAGGCTTTACCTTACTCAAAAAGTGTAACAAGCATACTCATGGAATCCTTACGAAGTATAAAATCCACTGCAAGTGGCAGCATGTGGAATTAAAAAGCAGCCCGGAAGATATACACTGGGTAGCTGCATACTCACAACACCTCTCTATTAAGGCATGTGCACCCAGGTGAAGGAGAGTGACCTAGAAATGCACAACCTTACTCACAGAGTGCTCTACGCACACTTCTGTAACCCTAATATTTGAAATAATTATTTTCAACAGACAGCACGTGAAGGAAAGGAGCGTCCTGGAAGTCATGCCCTGAGTTGCTCAATGCACGCACCTCTATTAAGAAGCTGGTGCACCCAGACGAATGAGAGTGCTCAAGAAATGTATTAACTTATCCACACACTGTTACAGGCCGACTCCTGGACAATTATCCATTATTTTTTTAATTGTATAAGACATGATGTGGAGGAAAGTAATAGCCTTAAAGATATGCACTGGTTTGCTGGATACACACACCTCCTGTTTAAGGCGTGTGCACCCTGGTGAAGGAAAGTTCTCTAGAAATGCATTAAATTACTTATAAGCATACGCCAGGAACCCTTATGAATTTGGTAATCGATTACAGGTGACAGCATGTGGGGGAAAGCAGCATTCTGGAAGATATGCACTTGGTTGCTTCATACACACACATCTATATTCAGGGTTGTGCACCCAGGTGAAGTAAAGTGCTCTAGAAGTGCATACTCACATAGTGTTACACGCACACTCCTGGAAAGTTCATGATTTACATAATCAATTACATCATACAGCATGTGGAGGACATGAGCATCCCGAAAATCATGCAATGGCTTGATCCATGCACACACCTCTGTAATAAGGCTAGTGCACCAAGGTGAAAGAAATAGCTCAAGAAATGCATTACCTTACATAATGTTAAAAGCATACTCATAAAACCCTCATAAATGCATAATCAATTTCAAAACACAGCACGTGGATAAAACAAGCAGTCCGAATGATATGCACTGGATTGCCCCAAACACACACCTCTCTATTAGGGCTTGTGCACACATGTGAAGGAGAGTGCTCTACAGAGGCTTTACCTTACTCAAAAAGTGTAACAAGCATACTCATGGAATCCTTACGAAGTATAAAATCCATTGCAAGTGGCAGCATGTGGAATTAAAAAGCAGCCCGGGAGATATGCACTGGGTAGCTGCATACTCACAACAACTCTCTATTAAGGCATGTGCACCCAGGTGAAGGAGAGTGACCTAGAAATGCACAACCTTACTCACAGAGTGCTCCACGCACACTTCTGTAACCCTAATATTTGAAATAATCATTTTCAACAGACAGCACGTGAAGGAAAGGAGCGTCCTGGAAGTCATGCCCTGAGTTGCTCAATGCACGCACCTCTATTAAGAAGCTGGTGCACCCAGACGAATGAAAGTGCTCAAGAAATGTATTAACTTATCCACACACTGTTACAGGCCGACTCCTGGACAATTATCCATTATTTTATTAATTGTATAAGACATGATGTGGAGGAAAGTAACATCCTTAAAGATATGCACTGGTTTGCTGGATACACACACCTCCTGTTTAAGGCGTGTGCACCCTGGTGAAGGAAAGTTCTCTAGAAATGCATTAAATTACTTATAAGCATACGCCAGGAACCCTTATGAATTTGGTAATCGATTACAGGTGACAGCATGTTGGGGAAAGCAGCATTCTGGAAGATATGCACTTGGTTGCTTCATACACACACATCTATATTCAGGGTTGTGCACCCAGGTGAAGTAAAGTGCTCTAGAAGTGCATACTCACATAGTGTTACACGCACACTCCTGGAAAGTTCATGATTTACATAATCAATTACATCATACAGCATGTGGAGGACATGAGCATCCCGAAAATCATGCAATGGCTTGATCCATGCACACACCTCTGTAATAAGGCTAGTGCACCAAGGTGAAAGAAATAGCTCAAGAAATGCATTACCTTACATAATGTTAAAAGCATACTCATAAAAACCTCATAAATGCATAATCAATTTCAAAACACAGCACGTGGATAAAACAAGCAGTCCGAATGATATGCACTGGGTTGTTCCAAACACACACCTCTCTATTAAGGCTTGTGCACACATGTGAAGGAGAGTGCTCTACAGAGGCTTTACCTTACTCAAAAAGTGTAACAAGCATACTCATGGAATCCTTACGAAGTATAAAATCCATTGCAAGTGGCAGCATGTAGAATTAAAAAGCAGCCCGGGAGATATGCACTGGGTAGCTGCATACTCACAACACCTCTCTATTAAGGCATGTGCACCCAGGTGAAGGAGAGTGACCTAGAAATGCACAACCTTACTCACAGAGTGCTCCACGCACACTTCTGTAACCCTAATATTTGAAATAATCATTTTCAACAGACAGCACGTGAAGGAAAGGAGCGTCCTGGAAGTCATGCCCTGAGTTGCTCAATGCACGCACCTCTATTAAGAAGCTGGTGCACCCAGACGAATGAAAGTGCTCAAGAAATGTATTAACTTATCCACACACTGTTACAGGCCGACTCCTGGACAATTATCCATTATTTTATTAATTGTATAAGACATGATGTGGAGGAAAGTAATAGCCTTAAAGATATGCACTGGTTTGCTGGATACACACACCTCCTGTTTAAGGCGTGTGCACCCTGGTGAAGGAAAGTTCTCTAGAAATGCATTAAATTACTTATAAGCATACGCCAGGAACCCTTATGAATTTGGTAATCGATTACAGGTGACAGCATGTGGGGGAAAGCAGCATTCTGGAAGATATGCACTTGGTTGCTTCATACACACACATCTATATTCAGGGTTGTGCACCCAGGTGAAGTAAAGTGCTCTAGAAGTGCATACTCACATAGTGTTACACGCACACTCCTGGAAAGTTCATGATTTACATAATCAATTACATCATACAGCATGTGGAGGACATGAGCATCCCGAAAATCATGCAATGGCTTGATCCATGCACACACCTCTGTAATAAGGCTAGTGCACCAAGGTGAAAGAAATAGCTCAAGAAATGCATTACCTTACATAATGTTAAAAGCATACTCATAAAACCCTCATAAATGCATAATCAATTTCAAAACACAGCACGTGGATAAAACAAGCAGTCCGAATGCTATGCACTGGATTGCCCCAAACACACACCTCTCTATTAAGGCTTGTGCACACATGTGAAGGAGAGTGCTCTACAGAGGCTTTACCTTACTCAAAAAGTGTAACAAGCATACTCATGGAATCCTTACGAAGTATAAAATCCATTGCAAGTGGCAGCATGTGGAATTAAAAAGCAGCCCGGGAGATATGCATTGGGTAGCTGCATACTCACAACACCTCTCTATTAAGGCATGTGCACCCAGGTGAAGGAGAGTGACCTAGAAATGCACAACCTTACTCACAGAGTGCTCCACGCACACTTCTGTAACCCTAATATTTGAAATAATCATTTTCAACAGACAGCACGTGAAGGAAAGGAGCGTCCTGGAAGTCATGCCCTGAGTTGCTCAATGCACGCACCTCTATTAAGAAGCTGGTGCACCCAGACGAATGAAAGTGCTCAAGAAATGTATTAACTTATCCACACACTGTTACAGGCCGACTCCTGGACAGTTATCCATTATTTTATTAATTGTATAAGACATGATGTGGAGGAAAGTAATAGCCTTAAAGATATGCACTGGTTTGCTGGATACACACACCTCCTGTTTAAGGCGTGTGCACCCTGGTGAAGGAAAGTTCTCTAGAAATGCATTAAATTACTTATAAGCATACGCCAGGAACCCTTATGAATTTGGTAATCGATTACTGGTGACAGCATGTGGGGGAAAGCAGCATTCTGGAAGATATGCACTTGGTTGCATCATACACACACATCTATATTCAGGGTTGTGCACCCAGGTGAAGTAAAGTGCTCTAGAAGTGCATACTCACATAGTGTTACACGCACACTCCTGGAAAGTTCATGATTTACATAATCAATTACATCATACAGCATGTGGAGGACATGAACATCCCGAAAATCATGCAATGGCTTGATTCATGCACACACCTCTGTAATAAGGCTAGTGCACCAAGTTGAAGGAAATGGCTCAAGACATGCATAACCTTACTCACATAATGTTGAAAGCATACTCATAAAACCCTCATAAATGCATAACCAATTTCAAAATACAGCACGTGGATAAAAGAAGCAGTCCTAATGATATGCACTGAGTTGCCCCAAACACACACCTCTCTATTAAGGCTTGTGCACACATGTGAAGGAGAGTGCTCTACAGAGGCTCTACCTTACTCAAAAAGTGTAAAAGCATACTCCCGGAGCCCTCGTGCAGTATATAAGTCATTGTCAATGTCATCATGTGGAAAGAATAAGCAGCCCAAAAGATATGCACTGGATAGCTCCATACTCACACCAATGTATTTAGGCTTGTGCACCCAGGTGAACGAAAGTGTTCTAGAAATGCACAAGCTTACTCAAACAGTGTAATGAGCATACTCATGGAACTCTCATGAAAACAATAATCCATTAAAAATAACAGCATGTGGAAGAAAGTAGCAGCCTGAAAGATATGCACTGGGTTGCTGCATACACACACCTCTTTATTGAGGCGTGTGCACCCTGGTAAAGGAAAGTGCTCTAGAAATGCATTAAATTACTTATAAGCATACGCCAGGAACCCTTCTGAATTTGATAATCGATTACAGGTGACAGCATGTGGGGGAAAGCAGCATTCTGGAAGATATGCACTTGGTTGCTTTATACACACACATCTATATTCAGGGTTGTGCACCCAGGTGAAGTAAAGTGCTCTAGAAAAGCATACTCACATAGTGTTACACGCACACTCATGGAACGTTCATGATGTGCATAATCAATTACATCATACAGCATGTGGAGGACATGAGCATCCCGAAAATCATGCATTGGCTTGATCCATGCACACACCTCTGTAATAAGGCTAGTGCACCAAGGTGAAAGAAATAGCTCAAGAAATGCATAACCTTACATAATTCTAAAAGCATACTCATAAAACCCTCATAAATGCATATATATACATCAATTTCAAAACACAGCACGTGGATAAAACAAGCAGTCCGAATGATATGCACTGGGTTGCCCCAAACACACACCTCTCTATTAAGGCTTGTGCACACATGTGAAGGAGAGTGCTCTACAGAGGCTTTACCTTACTCAAAAAGTGTAACAAGCATACTCATGGAATCCTTACGAAGTATAAAATCCACTGCAAGTGGCAGCATGTGGAATTAAAAAGCAGCCCGGAAGATATACACTGGGTAGCTGCATACTCACAACACCTCTCTATTAAGGCATGTGCACCCAGGTGAAGGAGAGTGACCTAGAAATGCACAACCTTACTCACAGAGTGCTCTACGCACACTTCTGTAACCCTAATATTTGAAATAGTTATTTTCAACAGACAGCACGTGAAGGAAAGGAGCGTCCTGGAAGTCATGCCCTGAGTTGCTCAATGCACGCACCTCTATTAAGAAGCTGGTGCACCCAGACGAATGAGAGTGCTCAAGAAATGTATTAACTTATCCACACACTGTTACAGGCCGACTCCTGGACAATTATCCATTATTTTTTTAATTGTATAAGACATGATGTGGAGGAAAGTAATAGCCTTAAAGATATGCACTGGTTTGCTGGATACACACACCTCCTGTTTAAGGCGTGTGCACCCTGGTGAAGGAAAGTTCTCTAGAAATGCATTAAATTACTTATAAGCATACGCCAGGAACCCTTATGAATTTGGTAATCGATTACAGGTGACAGCATGTTGGGGAAAGCAGCATTCTGGAAGATATGCACTTGGTTGCTTCATACACACACATCTATATTCAGGGTTGTGCACCCAGGTGAAGTAAAGTGCTCTAGAAGTGCATACTCACATAGTGTTACACGCACACTCCTGGAAAGTTCATGATTTACATAATCAATTACATCATACAGCATGTGGAGGACATGAGCATCCCGAAAATCATGCAATGGCTTGATCCATGCACACACCTCTGTAATAAGGCTAGTGCACCAAGGTGAAAGAAATAGCTCAAGAAATGCATTACCTTACATAATGTTAAAAGCATACTCATAAAACCCTCATAAATGCATAATCAATTTCAAAACACAGCACGTGGATAAAACAAGCAGTCCGAATGCTATGCACTGGATTGCCCCAAACACACACCTCTCTATTAAGGCTTGTGCACACATGTGAAGGAGAGTGCTCTACAGAGGCTTTACCTTACTCAAAAAGTGTAACAAGCATACTCATGGAATCCTTACGAAGTATAAAATCCATTGCAAGTGGCAGCATGTGGAATTAAAAAGCAGCCCGGGAGATATGCATTGGGTAGCTGCATACTCACAACACCTCTCTATTAAGGCATGTGCACCCAGGTGAAGGAGAGTGACCTAGAAATGCACAACCTTACTCACAGAGTGCTCCACGCACACTTCTGTAACCCTAATATTTGAAATAATCATTTTCAACAGACAGCACGTGAAGGAAAGGAGCGTCCTGGAAGTCATGCCCTGAGTTGCTCAATGCACGCACCTCTATTAAGAAGCTGGTGCACCCAGACGAATGAAAGTGCTCAAGAAATGTATTAACTTATCCACACACTGTTACAGGCCGACTCCTGGACAGTTATCCATTATTTTATTAATTGTATAAGACATGATGTGGAGGAAAGTAATAGCCTTAAAGATATGCACTGGTTTGCTGGATACACACACCTCCTGTTTAAGGCGTGTGCACCCTGGTGAAGGAAAGTTCTCTAGAAATGCATTAAATTACTTATAAGCATACGCCAGGAACCCTTATGAATTTGGTAATCGATTACTGGTGACAGCATGTGGGGGAAAGCAGCATTCTGGAAGATATGCACTTGGTTGCATCATACACACACATCTATATTCAGGGTTGTGCACCCAGGTGAAGTAAAGTGCTCTAGAAGTGCATACTCACATAGTGTTACACGCACACTCCTGGAAAGTTCATGATTTACATAATCAATTACATCATACAGCATGTGGAGGACATGAACATCCCGAAAATCATGCAATGGCTTGATTCATGCACACACCTCTGTAATAAGGCTAGTGCACCAAGTTGAAGGAAATGGCTCAAGACATGCATAACCTTACTCACATAATGTTGAAAGCATACTCATAAAACCCTCATAAATGCATAACCAATTTCAAAATACAGCACGTGGAT
This sequence comes from Dunaliella primolecta, assembly GCA_914767535.2. NCBI lineage: Eukaryota > Viridiplantae > Chlorophyta > Chlorophyceae > Chlamydomonadales > Dunaliellaceae > Dunaliella > Dunaliella primolecta. Next base: position 745,821 of record CAJZBB020000003.1, read on the forward strand.
AAAAGAAGCAGTCCTAATGATATGCACTGAGTTGCCCCAAACACACACCTCTCTATTAAGGCTTGTGCACACATGTGAAGGAGAGTGCTCTACAGAGGCTCTACCTTACTCAAAAAGTGTAAAAGCATACTCCCGGAGCCCTCGTGCAGTATATAAGTCATTGTCAATGTCATCATGTGGAAAGAATAAGCAGCCCAAAAGATATGCACTGGATAGCTCCATACTCACACCAATGTATTTAGGCTTGTGCACCCAGGTGAACGAAAGTGTTCTAGAAATGCACAAGCTTACTCAAACAGTGTAATGAGCATACTCATGGAACTCTCATGAAAACAATAATCCATTAAAAATAACAGCATGTGGAAGAAAGTAGCAGCCTGAAAGATATGCACTGGGTTGCTGCATACACACACCTCTTTATTGAGGCGTGTGCACCCTGGTAAAGGAAAGTGCTCTAGAAATGCATTAAATTACTTATAAGCATACGCCAGGAACCCTTCTGAATTTGATAATCGATTACAGGTGACAGCATGTGGGGGAAAGCAGCATTCTGGAAGATATGCACTTGGTTGCTTTATACACACACATCTATATTCAGGGTTGTGCACCCAGGTGAAGTAAAGTGCTCTAGAAAAGCATACTCACATAGTGTTACACGCACACTCATGGAACGTTCATGATGTGCATAATCAATTACATCATACAGCATGTGGAGGACATGAGCATCCCGAAAATCATGCATTGGCTTGATCCATGCACACACCTCTGTAATAAGGCTAGTGCACCAAGGTGAAAGAAATAGCTCAAGAAATGCATAACCTTACATAATTCTAAAAGCATACTCATAAAACCCTCATAAATGCATATATATACATCAATTTCAAAACACAGCACGTGGATAAAACAAGCAGTCCGAATGATATGCACTGGGTTGCCCCAAACACACACCTCTCTATTAAGGCTTGTGCACACATGTGAAGGAGAGTGCTCTACAGAGGCTTTACCTTACTCAAAAAGTGTAACAAGCATACTCATGGAATCCTTACGAAGTATAAAATCCACTGCAAGTGGCAGCATGTGGAATTAAAAAGCAGCCCGGAAGATATACACTGGGTAGCTGCATACTCACAACACCTCTCTATTAAGGCATGTGCACCCAGGTGAAGGAGAGTGACCTAGAAATGCACAACCTTACTCACAGAGTGCTCTACGCACACTTCTGTAACCCTAATATTTGAAATAGTTATTTTCAACAGACAGCACGTGAAGGAAAGGAGCGTCCTGGAAGTCATGCCCTGAGTTGCTCAATGCACGCACCTCTATTAAGAAGCTGGTGCACCCAGACGAATGAGAGTGCTCAAGAAATGTATTAACTTATCCACACACTGTTACAGGCCGACTCCTGGACAATTATCCATTATTTTTTTAATTGTATAAGACATGATGTGGAGGAAAGTAATAGCCTTAAAGATATGCACTGGTTTGCTGGATACACACACCTCCTGTTTAAGGCGTGTGCACCCTGGTGAAGGAAAGTTCTCTAGAAATGCATTAAATTACTTATAAGCATACGCCAGGAACCCTTATGAATTTGGTAATCGATTACAGGTGACAGCATGTGGGGGAAAGCAGCATTCTGGAAGATATGCACTTGGTTGCTTCATACACACACATCTATATTCAGGGTTGTGCACCCAGGTGAAGTAAAGTGCTCTAGAAGTGCATACTCACATAGTGTTACACGCACACTCCTGGAAAGTTCATGATTTACATAATCAATTACATCATACAGCATGTGGAGGACATGAGCATCCCGAAAATCATGCAATGGCTTGATCCATGCACACACCTCTGTAATAAGGCTAGTGCACCAAGGTGAAAGAAATAGCTCAAGAAATGCATTACCTTACATAATGTTAAAAGCATACTCATAAAACCCTCATAAATGCATAATCAATTTCAAAACACAGCACGTGGATAAAACAAGCAGTCCGAATGATATGCACTGGATTGCCCCAAACACACACCTCTCTATTAGGGCTTGTGCACACATGTGAAGGAGAGTGCTCTACAGAGGCTTTACCTTACTCAAAAAGTGTAACAAGCATACTCATGGAATCCTTACGAAGTACAAAATCCATTGCAAGTGGCAGCATGTGGAATTAAAAAGCAGCCCGGGAGATATGCACTGGGTAGCTGCATACTCACAACACCTCTCTATTAAGGCATGTGCACCCAGGTGAAGGAGAGTGACCTAGAAATGCACAACCTTACTCACAGAGTGCTCCACGCACACTTCTGTAACCCTAATATTTGAAATAATCATTTTCAACAGACAGCACGTGAAGGAAAGGAGCGTCCTGGAAGTCATGCCCTGAGTTGCTCAATGCACGCACCTCTATTAAGAAGCTGGTGCACCCAGACGAATGAAAGTGCTCAAGAAATGTATTAACTTATCCACACACTGTTACAGGCCGACTCCTGGACAATTATCCATTATTTTATTAATTGTATAAGACATGATGTGGAGGAAAGTAATAGCCTTAAAGATATGCACTGGTTTGCTGGATACACACACCTCCTGTTTAAGGCGTGTGCACCCTGGTGAAGGAAAGTTCTCTAGAAATGCATTAAATTACTTATAAGCATACGCCAGGAACCCTTATGAATTTGGTAATCGATTACAGGTGACAGCATGTTGGGGAAAGCAGCATTCTGGAAGATATGCACTTGGTTGCTTCATACACACACATCTATATTCAGGGTTGTGCACCCAGGTGAAGTAAAGTGCTCTAGAAGTGCATACTCACATAGTGTTACACGCACACTCCTGGAAAGTTCATGATTTACATAATCAATTACATCATACAGCATGTGGAGGACATGAGCATCCCGAAAATCATGCAATGGCTTGATCCATGCACACACCTCTGTAATAAGGCTAGTGCACCAAGGTGAAAGAAATAGCTCAAGAAATGCATTACCTTACATAATGTTAAAAGCATACTCATAAAAACCTCATAAATGCATAATCAATTTCAAAACACAGCACGTGGATAAAACAAGCAGTCCGAATGATATGCACTGGGTTGTTCCAAACACACACCTCTCTATTAAGGCTTGTGCACACATGTGAAGGAGAGTGCTCTACAGAGGCTTTACCTTACTCAAAAAGTGTAACAAGCATACTCATGGAATCCTTACGAAGTATAAAATCCATTGCAAGTGGCAGCATGTAGAATTAAAAAGCAGCCCGGGAGATATGCACTGGGTAGCTGCATACTCACAACACCTCTCTATTAAGGCATGTGCACCCAGGTGAAGGAGAGTGACCTAGAAATGCACAACCTTACTCACAGAGTGCTCCACGCACACTTCTGTAACCCTAATATTTGAAATAATCATTTTCAACAGACAGCACGTGAAGGAAAGGAGCGTCCTGGAAGTCATGCCCTGAGTTGCTCAATGCACGCACCTCTATTAAGAAGCTGGTGCACCCAGACGAATGAAAGTGCTCAAGAAATGTATTAACTTATCCACACACTGTTACAGGCCGACTCCTGGACAATTATCCATTATTTTATTAATTGTATAAGACATGATGTGGAGGAAAGTAATAGCCTTAAAGATATGCACTGGTTTGCTGGATACACACACCTCCTGTTTAAGGCGTGTGCACCCTGGTGAAGGAAAGTTCTCTAGAAATGCATTAAATTACTTATAAGCATACGCCAGGAACCCTTATGAATTTGGTAATCGATTACAGGTGACAGCATGTGGGGGAAAGCAGCATTCTGGAAGATATGCACTTGGTTGCTTCATACACACACATCTATATTCAGGGTTGTGCACCCAGGTGAAGTAAAGTGCTCTAGAAGTGCATACTCACATAGTGTTACACGCACACTCCTGGAAAGTTCATGATTTACATAATCAATTACATCATACAGCATGTGGAGGACATGAGCATCCCGAAAATCATGCAATGGCTTGATCCATGCACACACCTCTGTAATAAGGCTAGTGCACCAAGGTGAAAGAAATAGCTCAAGAAATGCATTACCTTACATAATGTTAAAAGCATACTCATAAAACCCTCATAAATGCATAATCAATTTCAAAACACAGCACGTGGATAAAACAAGCAGTCCGAATGATATGCACTGGATTGCCCCAAACACACACCTCTCTATTAGGGCTTGTGCACACATGTGAAGGAGAGTGCTCTACAGAGGCTTTACCTTACTCAAAAAGTGTAACAAGCATACTCATGGAATCCTTACGAAGTATAAAATCCATTGCAAGTGGCAGCATGTGGAATTAAAAAGCAGCCCGGGAGATATGCACTGGGTAGCTGCATACTCACAACACCTCTCTATTAAGGCATGTGCACCCAGGTGAAGGAGAGTGACCTAGAAATGCACAACCTTACTCACAGAGTGCTCCACGCACACTTCTGTAACCCTAATATTTGAAATAATCATTTTCAACAGACAGCACGTGAAGGAAAGGAGCGTCCTGGAAGTCATGCCCTGAGTTGCTCAATGCACGCACCTCTATTAAGAAGCTGGTGCACCCAGACGAATGAAAGTGCTCAAGAAATGTATTAACTTATCCACACACTGTTACAGGCCGACTCCTGGACAATTATCCATTATTTTATTAATTGTATAAGACATGATGTGGAGGAAAGTAATAGCCTTAAAGATATGCACTGGTTTGCTGGATACACACACCTCCTGTTTAAGGCGTGTGCACCCTGGTGAAGGAAAGTTCTCTAGAAATGCATTAAGTTACTTATAAGCATACGCCAGGAACCCTTATGAATTTGGTAATCGATTACAGGTGACAGCATGTTGGGGAAAGCAGCATTCTGGAAGATATGCACTTGGTTGCTTCATACACACACATCTATATTCAGGGTTGTGCACCCAGGTGAAGTAAAGTGCTCTAGAAGTGCATACTCACATAGTGTTACACGCACACTCCTGGAAAGTTCATGATTTACATAATCAATTACATCATACAGCATGTGGAGGACATGAGCATCCCGAAAATCATGCAATGGCTTGATCCATGCACACACCTCTGTAATAAGGCTAGTGCACCAAGGTGAAAGAAATAGCTCAAGAAATGCATTACCTTACATAATGTTAAAAGCATACTCATAAAACCCTCATAAATGCATAATCAATTTCAAAACACAGCACGTGGATAAAACAAGCAGTCCGAATGATATGCACTGGGTTGTTCCAAACACACACCTCTCTATTAAGGCTTGTGCACACATGTGAAGGAGAGTGCTCTACAGAGGCTTTACCTTACTCAAAAAGTGTAACAAGCATACTCATGGAATCCTTACGAAGTATAAAATCCATTGCAAGTGGCAGCATGTAGAATTAAAAAGCAGCCCGGGAGATATGCACTGGGTAGCTGCATACTCACAACACCTCTCTATTAAGGCATGTGCACCCAGGTGAAGGAGAGTGACCTAGAAATGCACAACCTTACTCACAGAGTGCTCCACGCACACTTCTGTAACCCTAATATTTGAAATAATCATTTTCAACAGACAGCACGTGAAGGAAAGGAGCGTCCTGGAAGTCATGCCCTGAGTTGCTCAATGCACGCACCTCTATTAAGAAGCTGGTGCACCCAGACGAATGAAAGTGCTCAAGAAATGTATTAACTTATCCACACACTGTTACAGGCCGACTCCTGGACAATTATCCATTATTTTATTAATTGTATAAGACATGATGTGGAGGAAAGTAATAGCCTTAAAGATATGCACTGGTTTGCTGGATGCACACACCTCCTGTTTAAGGCGTGTGCACCCTGGTGAAGGAAAGTTCTCTAGAAATGCATTAAATTACTTATAAGCATACGCCAGGAACCCTTATGAATTTGGTAATCGATTACAGGTGACAGCATGTGGGGGAAAGCAGCATTCTGGAAGATATGCACTTGGTTGCTTCATACACACACATCTATATTCAGGGTTGTGCACCCAGGTGAAGTAAAGTGCTCTAGAAGTGCATACTCACATAGTGTTACACGCACACTCCTGGAAAGTTCATGATTTACATAATCAATTACATCATACAGCATGTGGAGGACATGAGCATCCCGAAAATCATGCAATGGCTTGATCCATGCACACACCTCTGTAATAAGGCTAGTGCACCAAGGTGAAAGAAATAGCTCAAGAAATGCATTACCTTACATAATGTTAAAAGCATACTCATAAAACCCTCATAAATGCATAATCAATTTCAAAACACAGCACGTGGATAAAACAAGCAGTCCGAATGATATGCACTGGATTGCCCCAAACACACACCTCTCTATTAGGGCTTGTGCACACATGTGAAGGAGAGTGCTCTACAGAGGCTTTACCTTACTCAAAAAGTGTAACAAGCATACTCATGGAATCCTTACGAAGTATAAAATCCATTGCAAGTGGCAGCATGTGGAATTAAAAAGCAGCCCGGGAGATATGCACTGGGTAGCTGCATACTCACAACACCTCTCTATTAAGGCATGTGCACCCAGGTGAAGGAGAGTGACCTAGAAATGCACAACCTTACTCACAGAGTGCTCCACGCACACTTCTGTAACCCTAATATTTGAAATAATCATTTTCAACAGACAGCACGTGAAGGAAAGGAGCGTCCTGGAAGTCATGCCCTGAGTTGCTCAATGCACGCACCTCTATTAAGAAGCTGGTGCACCCAGACGAATGAAAGTGCTCAAGAAATGTATTAACTTATCCACACACTGTTACAGGCCGACTCCTGGACAATTATCCATTATTTTATTAATTGTATAAGACATGATGTGGAGGAAAGTAATAGCCTTAAAGATATGCACTGGTTTGCTGGATACACACACCTCCTGTTTAAGGCGTGTGCACCCTGGTGAAGGAAAGTTCTCTAGAAATGCATTAAGTTACTTATAAGCATACGCCAGGAACCCTTATGAATTTGGTAATCGATTACAGGTGACAGCATGTGGGGGAAAGCAGCATTCTGGAAGATATGCACTTGGTTGCTTCATACACACACATCTATATTCAGGGTTGTGCACCCAGGTGAAGTAAAGTGCTCTAGAAGTGCATACTCACATAGTGTTACACGCACACTCCTGGAAAGTTCATGATTTACATAATCAATTACATCATACAGCATGTGGAGGACATGAGCATCCCGAAAATCATGCAATGGCTTGATCCATGCACACACCTCTGTAATAAGGCTAGTGCACCAAGGTGAAAGAAATAGCTCAAGAAATGCATTACCTTACATAATGTTAAAAGCATACTCATAAAACCCTCATAAATGCATAATCAATTTCAAAACACAGCACGTGGATAAAACAAGCAGTCCGAATGATATGCACTGGGTTGTTCCAAACACACACCTCTCTATTAAGGCTTGTGCACACATGTGAAGGAGAGTGCTCTACAGAGGCTTTACCTTACTCAAAAAGTGTAACAAGCATACTCATGGAATCCTTACGAAGTATAAAATCCATTGCAAGTGGCAGCATGTAGAATTAAAAAGCAGCCCGGGAGATATGCACTGGGTAGCTGCATACTCACAACACCTCTCTATTAAGGCATGTGCACCCAGGTGAAGGAGAGTGACCTAGAAATGCACAACCTTACTCACAGAGTGCTCCACGCACACTTCTGTAACCCTAATATTTGAAATAATCATTTTCAACAGACAGCACGTGAAGGAAAGGAGCGTCCTGGAAGTCATGCCCTGAGTTGCTCAATGCACGCACCTCTATTAAGAAGCTGGTGCACCCAGACGAATGAAAGTGCTCAAGAAATGTATTAACTTATCCACACACTGTTACAGGCCGACTCCTGGACAATTATCCATTATTTTATTAATTGTATAAGACATGATGTGGAGGAAAGTAATAGCCTTAAAGATATGCACTGGTTTGCTGGATACACACACCTCCTGTTTAAGGCGTGTGCACCCTGGTGAAGGAAAGTTCTCTAGAAATGCATTAAATTACTTATAAGCATACGCCAGGAACCCTTATGAATTTGGTAATCGATTACAGGTGACAGCATGTGGGGGAAAGCAGCATTCTGGAAGATATGCACTTGGTTGCTTCATACACACACATCTATATTCAGGGTTGTGCACCCAGGTGAAGTAAAGTGCTCTAGAAGTGCATACTCACATAGTGTTACACGCACACTCCTGGAAAGTTCATGATTTACATAATCAATTACATCATACAGCATGTGGAGGACATGAGCATCCCGAAAATCATGCAATGGCTTGATCCATGCACACACCTCTGTAATAAGGCTAGTGCACCAAGGTGAAAGAAATAGCTCAAGAAATGCATTACCTTACATAATGTTAAAAGCATACTCATAAAAACCTCATAAATGCATAATCAATTTCAAAACACAGCACGTGGATAAAACAAGCAGTCCGAATGATATGCACTGGGTTGTTCCAAACACACACCTCTCTATTAAGGCTTGTGCACACATGTGAAGGAGAGTGCTCTACAGAGGCTTTACCTTACTCAAAAAGTGTAACAAGCATACTCATGGAATCCTTACGAAGTATAAAATCCATTGCAAGTGGCAGCATGTAGAATTAAAAAGCAGCCCGGGAGATATGCACTGGGTAGCTGCATACTCACAACACCTCTCTATTAAGGCATGTGCACCCAGGTGAAGGAGAGTGACCTAGAAATGCACAACCTTACTCACAGAGTGCTCCACGCACACTTCTGTAACCCTAATATTTGAAATAATCATTTTCAACAGACAGCACGTGAAGGAAAGGAGCGTTATGGAAGTCATGCCCTGAGTTGCTCAATGCACGCACCTCTATTAAGAAGCTGGTGCACCCAGACGAATGAAAGTGCTCAAGAAATGTATTAACTTATCCACACACTGTTACAGGCCGACTCCTGGACAATTATCCATTATTTTATTAATTGTATAAGACATGATGTGGAGGAAAGTAATAGCCTTAAAGATATGCACTGGTTTGCTGGATACACACACCTCCTGTTTAAGGCGTGTGCACCCTGGTGAAGGAAAGTTCTCTAGAAATGCATTAAATTACTTATAAGCATACGCCAGGAACCCTTATGAATTTGGTAATCGATTACAGGTGACAGCATGTGGGGGAAAGCAGCATTCTGGAAGATATGCACTTGGTTGCTTCATACACACACATCTATATTCAGGGTTGTGCACCCAGGTGAAGTAAAGTGCTCTAGAAGTGCATACTCACATAGTGTTACACGCACACTCCTGGAAAGTTCATGATTTACATAATCAATTACATCATACAGCATGTGGAGGACATGAGCATCCCGAAAATCATGCAATGGCTTGATCCATGCACACACCTCTGTAATAAGGCTAGTGCACCAAGGTGAAAGAAATAGCTCAAGAAATGCATTACCTTACATAATGTTAAAAGCATACTCATAAAACCCTCATAAATGCATAATCAATTTCAAAACACAGCACGTGGATAAAACAAGCAGTCCGAATGATATGCACTGGGTTGTTCCAAACACACACCTCTCTATTAAGGCTTGTGCACACATGTGAAGGAGAGTGCTCTACAGAGGCTTTACCTTACTCAAAAAGTGTAACAAGCATACTCATGGAATCCTTACGAAGTATAAAATCCATTGCAAGTGGCAGCATGTAGAATTAAAAAGCAGCCCGGGAGATATGCACTGGGTAGCTGCATACTCACAACACCTCTCTATTAAGGCATGTGCACCCAGGTGAAGGAGAGTGACCTAGAAATGCACAACCTTACTCACAGAGTGCTCCACGCACACTTCTGTAACCCTAATATTTGAAATAATCATTTTCAACAGACAGCACGTGAAGGAAAGGAGCGTCCTGGAAGTCATGCCCTGAGTTGCTCAATGCACGCACCTCTATTAAGAAGCTGGTGCACCCAGACGAATGAAAGTGCTCAAGAAATGTATTAACTTATCCACACACTGTTACAGGCCGACTCCTGGACAATTATCCATTATTTTATTAATTGTATAAGACATGATGTGGAGGAAAGTAATAGCCTTAAAGATATGCACTGGTTTGCTGGATACACACACCTCCTGTTTAAGGCGTGTGCACCCTGGTGAAGGAAAGTTCTCTAGAAATGCATTAAATTACTTATAAGCATACGCCAGGAACCCTTATGAATTTGGTAATCGATTACAGGTGACAGCATGTGGGGGAAAGCAGCATTCTGGAAGATATGCACTTGGTTGCTTCATACACACACATCTATATTCAGGGTTGTGCACCCAGGTGAAGTAAAGTGCTCTGGAAGTGCATACTCACATAGTGTTACACGCACACTCCTGGAAAGTTCATGATTTACATAATCAATTACATCATACAGCATGTGGAGGACATGAGCATCCCGAAAATCATGCAATGGCTTGATCCATGCACACACCTCTGTAATAAGGCTAGTGCACCAAGGTGAAAGAAATAGCTCAAGAAATGCATTACCTTACATAATGTTAAAAGCATACTCATAAAACCCTCATAAATGCATAATCAATTTCAAAACACAGCACGTGGATAAAACAAGCAGTCCGAATGATATGCACTGGATTGCCCCAAACACACACCTCTCTATTAAGGCTTGTGCACACATGTGAAGGAGAGTGCTCTACAGAGGCTTTACCTTACTCAAAAAGTGTAACAAGCATACTCATGGAATCCTTACGAAGTATAAAATCCATTGCAAGTGGCAGCATGTGGAATTAAAAAGCAGCCCGGGAGATATGCACTGGGTAGCTGCATACTCACAACACCTCTCTATTAAGGCATGTGCACCCAGGTGAAGGAGAGTGACCTAGAAATGCACAACCTTACTCACACAGTGCTCCACGCACACTTCTGTAACCCTTATATTTGAAATAATCATTTTCAACAGACAGCACGTGAAGGAAAGGAGCGTCCTGGAAGTCATGCCCTGAGTTGCTCAATGCACGCACCTCTATTAAGAAGCTGGTGCACCCAGACGAATGAAAGTGCTCAAGAAATGTATTAACTTATCCACACACTGTTACAGGCCGACTCCTGGACAATTATCCATTATTTTATTAATTGTATAAGACATGATGTGGAGGAAAGTAATAGCCTTAAAGATATGCACTGGTTTGCTGGATACACACACCTCCTGTTTAAGGCGTGTGCACCCTGGTGAAGGAAAGTTCTCTAGAAATGCATTAAATTACTTATAAGCATACGCCAGGAACCCTTATGAATTTGGTAATCGATTACAGGTGACAGCATGTGGGGGAAAGTAGCATTCTGGAAGATATGCACTTGGTTGCTTCATACACACACATCTATATTCAGGGTTGTGCACCCAGGTGAAGTAAAGTGCTCTAGAAGTGCATACTCACATAGTGTTACACGCACACTCCTGGAAAGTTCATGATTTACATAATCAATTACATCATACAGCATGTGGAGGACATGAGCATCCCGAAAATCATGCAATGGCTTGATCCATGCACACACCTCTGTAATAAGGCTAGTGCACCAATGTGAAAGAAATAGCTCAAGAAATGCATTACCTTACATAATTTTAAAAGCATACTCATAAAACCCTCATAAATGCATAATCAATTTCAAAACACAGCACGTGGATAAAACATGCAGTCCGAATGATATGCACTGGATTGCCCCAAACACACACCTCTCTATTAAGGCTTGTGCACACATGTGAAGGAGAGTGCTCTACAGAGGCTTTACCTTACTCAAAAAGTGTAACAAGCATACTCATGGAATCCTTACGAAGTATAAAATCCATTGCAAGTGGCAGCATGTGGAATTAAAAAGCAGCCCGGGAGATATGCACTGGGTAGCTGCATACTCACCACACCTCTCTATTAAGGCATGTGCACCCAGGTGAAGGAGAGTGACCTAGAAATGCACAACCTTACTCACAGAGTGCTCCACGCACACTTCTGTAACCCTAATATTTGAAATAATCATTTTCAACAGACAGCACGTGAAGGAAAGGAGCGTCCTGGAAGTCATGCCCTGAGTTGCTCAATGCACGCACCTCTATTAAGAAGCTGGTGCACCCAGACGAATGAAAGTGCTCAAGAAATGTATTAACTTATCCACACACTGTTACAGGCCGACTCCTGGACAATTATCCATTATTTTATTAATTGTATAAGACATGATGTGGAGGAAAGTAATAGCCTTAAAGATATGCACTGGTTTGCTGGATACACACACCTCCTGTTTAAGGCGTGTGCACCCTGGTGAAGGAAAGTTCTCTAGAAATGCATTAAATTACTTATAAGCATACGCCAGGAACCCTTATGAATTTGGTAATCGATTACAGGTGACAGCATGTGGGGGAAAGTAGCATTCTGGAAGATATGCACTTGGTTGCTTCATACACACACATCTATATTCAGGGTTGTGCACCCAGGTGAAGTAAAGTGCTCTAGAAGTGCATACTCACATAGTGTTACACGCACACTCCTGGAAAGTTCATGATTTACATAATCAATTACATCATACAGCATGTGGAGGACATGAGCATCCCGAAAATCATGCAATGGCTTGATCCATGCACACACCTCTGTAATAAGGCTAGTGCACCAATGTGAAAGAAATAGCTCAAGAAATGCATTACCTTACATAATGTTAAAAGCATACTCATAAAACCCTCATAAATGCATAATCAATTTCAAAACACAGCACGTGGATAAAACATGCAGTCCGAATGATATGCACTGGATTGCCCCAAACACACACCTCTCTATTAAGGCTTGTGCACACATGTGAAGGAGAGTGCTCTACAGAGGCTTTACCTTACTCAAAAAGTGTAACAAGCATACTCATGGAATCCTTACGAAGTATAAAATCCATTGCAAGTGGCAGCATGTGGAATTAAAAAGCAGCCCGGGAGATATGCACTGGGTAGCTGCATACTCACAACACCTCTCTATTAAGGCATGTGCACCCAGGTGAAGGAGAGTGACCTAGAAATGCACAACCTTACTCACAGAGTGCTCCACGCACACTTCTGTAACCCTAATATTTGAAATAATCATTTTCAACAGACAGCACGTGAAGGAAAGGAGCGTCCTGGAAGTCATGCCCTGAGTTGCTCAATGCACGCACCTCTATTAAGAAGCTGGTGCACCCAGACGAATGAAAGTGCTCAAGAAATGTATTAACTTATCCACACACTGTTACAGGCCGACTCCTGGACAATTATCCATTATTTTATTAATTGTATAAGACATGATGTGGAGGAAAGTAATAGCCTTAAAGATATGCACTGGTTTGCTGGATACACACACCTCCTGTTTAAGGCGTGTGCACCCTGGTGAAGGAAAGTTCTCTAGAAATGCATTAAATTACTTATAAGCATACGCCAGGAACCCTTATGAATTTGGTAATCGATTACAGGTGACAGCATGTGGGGGAAAGTAGCATTCTGGAAGATATGCACTTGGTTGCTTCATACACACACATCTATATTCAGGGTTGTGCACCCAGGTGAAGTAAAGTGCTCTAGAAGTGCATACTCACATAGTGTTACACGCACACTCCTGGAAAGTTCATGATTTACATAATCAATTACATCATACAGCATGTGGAGGACATGAGCATCCCGAAAATCATGCAATGGCTTGATCCATGCACACACCTCTGTAATAAGGCTAGTGCACCAAGGTGAAAGAAATAGCTCAAGAAATGCATTACCTTACATAATGTTAAAAGCATACTCATAAAACCCTCATAAATGCATAATCAATTTCAAAACACAGCACGTGGATAAAACATGCAGTCCGAATGATATGCACTGGATTGCCCCAAACACACACCTCTCTATTAAGGCTTGTGCACACATGTGAAGGAGAGTGCTCTACAGAGGCTTTACCTTACTCAAAAAGTGTAACAAGCATACTCATGGAATCCTTACGAAGTATAAAATCCATTGCAAGTGGCAGCATGTGGAATTAAAAAGCAGCCCGGGAGATATGCACTGGGTAGCTGCATACTCACAACACCTCTCTATTAAGGCATGTGCACCCAGGTGAAGGAGAGTGACCTAGAAATGCACAACCTTACTCACAGAGTGCTCCACGCACACTTCTGTAACCCTAATATTTGAAATAATCATTTTCAACAGACAGCACGTGAAGGAAAGGAGCGTCCTGGAAGTCATGCCCTGAGTTGCTCAATGCACGCACCTCTATTAAGAAGCTGGTGCACCCAGACGAATGAAAGTGCTCAAGAAATGTATTAACTTATCCACACACTGTTACAGGCCGACTCCTGGACAATTATCCATTATTTTATTAATTGTATAAGACATGATGTGGAGGAAAGTAATAGCCTTAAAGATATGCACTGGTTTGCTGGATACACACACCTCCTGTTTAAGGCGTGTGCACCCTGGTGAAGGAAAGTTCTCTAGAAATGCATTAAATTACTTATAAGCATACGCCAGGAACCCTTATGAATTTGGTAATCGATTACAGGTGACAGCATGTGGGGGAAAGTAGCATTCTGGAAGATATGCACTTGGTTGCTTCATACACACACATCTATATTCAGGGTTGTGCACCCAGGTGAAGTAAAGTGCTCTAGAAGTGCATACTCACATAGTGTTACACGCACACTCCTGGAAAGTTCATGATTTACATAATCAATTACATCATACAGCATGTGGAGGACATGAGCATCCCGAAAATCATGCAATGGCTTGATCCATGCACACACCTCTGTAATAAGGCTAGTGCACCAATGTGAAAGAAATAGCTCAAGAAATGCATTACCTTACATAATGTTAAAAGCATACTCATAAAACCCTCATAAATGCATAATCAATTTCAAAACACAGCACGTGGATAAAACATGCAGTCCGAATGATATGCACTGGATTGCCCCAAACACACACCTCTCTATTAAGGCTTGTGCACACATGTGAAGGAGAGTGCTCTACAGAGGCTTTACCTTACTCAAAAAGTGTAACAAGCATACTCATGGAATCCTTACGAAGTATAAAATCCATTGCAAGTGGCAGCATGTGGAATTAAAAAGCAGCCCGGGAGATATGCACTGGGTAGCTGCATACTCACAACACCTCTCTATTAAGGCATGTGCACCCAGGTGAAGGAGAGTGACCTAGAAATGCACAACCTTACTCACAGAGTGCTCCACGCACACTTCTGTAACCCTAATATTTGAAATAATCATTTTCAACAGACAGCACGTGAAGGAAAGGAGCGTCCTGGAAGTCATGCCCTGAGTTGCTCAATGCACGCACCTCTATTAAGAAGCTGGTGCACCCAGACGAATGAAAGTGCTCAAGAAATGTATTAACTTATCCACACACTGTTACAGGCCGACTCCTGGACAATTATCCATTATTTTATTAATTGTATAAGACATGATGTGGAGGAAAGTAATAGCCTTAAAGATATGCACTGGTTTGCTGGATACACACACCTCCTGTTTAAGGCGTGTGCACCCTGGTGAAGGAAAGTTCTCTAGAAATGCATTAAATTACTTATAAGCATACGCCAGGAACCCTTATGAATTTGGTAATCGATTACAGGTGACAGCATGTGGGGGAAAGTAGCATTCTGGAAGATATGCACTTGGTTGCTTCATACACACACATCTATATTCAGGGTTGTGCACCCAGGTGAAGTAAAGTGCTCTAGAAGTGCATACTCACATAGTGTTACACGCACACTCCTGGAAAGTTCATGATTTACATAATCAATTACATCATACAGCATGTGGAGGACATGAGCATCCCGAAAATCATGCAATGGCTTGATCCATGCACACACCTCTGTAATAAGGCTAGTGCACCAAGGTGAAAGAAATAGCTCAAGAAATGCATTACCTTACATAATGTTAAAAGCATACTCATAAAACCCTCATAAATGCATAATCAATTTCAAAACACAGCACGTGGATAAAACATGCAGTCCGAATGATATGCACTGGATTGCCCCAAACACACACCTCTCTATTAAGGCTTGTGCACACATGTGAAGGAGAGTGCTCTACAGAGGCTTTACCTTACTCAAAAAGTGTAACAAGCATACTCATGGAATCCTTACGAAGTATAAAATCCATTGCAAGTGGCAGCATGTGGAATTAAAAAGCAGCCCGGGAGATATGCACTGGGTAGCTGCATACTCACAACACCTCTCTATTAAGGCATGTGCACCCAGGTGAAGGAGAGTGACCTAGAAATGCACAACCTTACTCACAGAGTGCTCCACGCACACTTCTGTAACCCTTATATTTGAAATAATCATTTTCAACAGACAGCACGTGAAGGAAAGGAGCGTCCTGGAAGTCATGCCCTGAGTTGCTCAATGCACGCACCTCTATTAAGAAGCTGGTGCACCCAGACGAATGAAAGTGCTCAAGAAATGTATTAACTTATCCACACACTGTTACAGGCCGACTCCTGGACAATTATCCATTATTTTATTAATTGTATAAGACATGATGTGGAGGAAAGTAATAGCCTTAAAGATATGCACTGGTTTGCTGGATACACACACCTCCTGTTTAAGGCGTGTGCACCCTGGTGAAGGAAAGTTCTCTAGAAATGCATTAAATTACTTATAAGCATACGCCAGGAACCCTTATGAATTTGGTAATCGATTACAGGTGACAGCATGTGGGGGAAAGCAGCATTCTGGAAGATATGCACTTGGTTGCTTCATACACACACATCTATATTCAGGGTTGTGCACCCAGGTGAAGTAAAGTGCTCTGGAAGTGCATACTCACATAGTGTTACACGCACACTCCTGGAAAGTTCATGATTTACATAATCAATTACATCATACAGCATGTGGAGGACATGAGCATCCCGAAAATCATGCAATGGCTTGATCCATGCACACACCTCTGTAATAAGGCTAGTGCACCAAGGTGAAAGAAATAGCTCAAGAAATGCATTACCTTACATAATGTTAAAAGCATACTCATAAAACCCTCATAAATGCATAATCAATTTCAAAACACAGCACGTGGATAAAACAAGCAGTCCGAATGATATGCACTGGATTGCCCCAAACACACACCTCTCTATTAAGGCTTGTGCACACATGTGAAGGAGAGTGCTCTACAGAGGCTTTACCTTACTCAAAAAGTGTAACAAGCATACTCATGGAATCCTTACGAAGTATAAAATCCATTGCAAGTGGCAGCATGTGGAATTAAAAAGCAGCACGGGAGATATGCACTGGGTAGCTGCATACTCACAACACCTCTCTATTAAGGCATGTGCACCCAGGTGAAGGAGAGTGACCTAGAAATGCACAACCTTACTCACACAGTGCTCCACGCACACTTCTGTAACCCTTATATTTGAAATAATCATTTTCAACAGACAGCACGTGAAGGAAAGGAGCGTCCTGGAAGTCATGCCCTGAGTTGCTCAATGCACGCACCTCTATTAAGAAGCTGGTGCACCCAGACGAATGAAAGTGCTCAAGAAATGTATTAACTTATCCACACACTGTTACAGGCCGACTCCTGGACAATTATCCATTATTTTATTAATTGTATAAGACATGATGTGGAGGAAAGTAATAGCCTTAAAGATATGCACTGGTTTGCTGGATACACACACCTCCTGTTTAAGGCGTGTGCACCCTGGTGAAGGAAAGTTCTCTAGAAATGCATTAAATTACTTATAAGCATACGCCAGGAACCCTTATGAATTTGGTAATCGATTACAGGTGACAGCATGTGGGGGAAAGTAGCATTCTGGAAGATATGCACTTGGTTGCTTCATACACACACATCTATATTCAGGGTTGTGCACCCAGGTGAAGTAAAGTGCTCTAGAAGTGCATACTCACATAGTGTTACACGCACACTCCTGGAAAGTTCATGATTTACATAATCAATTACATCATACAGCATGTGGAGGACATGAGCATCCCGAAAATCATGCAATGGCTTGATCCATGCACACACCTCTGTAATAAGGCTAGTGCACCAATGTGAAAGAAATAGCTCAAGAAATGCATTACCTTACATAATTTTAAAAGCATACTCATAAAACCCTCATAAATGCATAATCAATTTCAAAACACAGCACGTGGATAAAACATGCAGTCCGAATGATATGCACTGGATTGCCCCAAACACACACCTCTCTATTAAGGCTTGTGCACACATGTGAAGGAGAGTGCTCTACAGAGGCTTTACCTTACTCAAAAAGTGTAACAAGCATACTCATGGAATCCTTACGAAGTATAAAATCCATTGCAAGTGGCAGCATGTGGAATTAAAAAGCAGCCCGGGAGATATGCACTGGGTAGCTGCATACTCACCACACCTCTCTATTAAGGCATGTGCACCCAGGTGAAGGAGAGTGACCTAGAAATGCACAACCTTACTCACAGAGTGCTCCACGCACACTTCTGTAACCCTAATATTTGAAATAATCATTTTCAACAGACAGCACGTGAAGGAAAGGAGCGTCCTGGAAGTCATGCCCTGAGTTGCTCAATGCACGCACCTCTATTAAGAAGCTGGTGCACCCAGACGAATGAAAGTGCTCAAGAAATGTATTAACTTATCCACACACTGTTACAGGCCGACTCCTGGACAATTATCCATTATTTTATTAATTGTATAAGACATGATGTGGAGGAAAGTAATAGCCTTAAAGATATGCACTGGTTTGCTGGATACACACACCTCCTGTTTAAGGCGTGTGCACCCTGGTGAAGGAAAGTTCTCTAGAAATGCATTAAATTACTTATAAGCATACGCCAGGAACCCTTATGAATTTGGTAATCGATTACAGGTGACAGCATGTGGGGGAAAGTAGCATTCTGGAAGATATGCACTTGGTTGCTTCATACACACACATCTATATTCAGGGTTGTGCACCCAGGTGAAGTAAAGTGCTCTAGAAGTGCATACTCACATAGTGTTACACGCACACTCCTGGAAAGTTCATGATTTACATAATCAATTACATCATACAGCATGTGGAGGACATGAGCATCCCGAAAATCATGCAATGGCTTGATCCATGCACACACCTCTGTAATAAGGCTAGTGCACCAATGTGAAAGAAATAGCTCAAGAAATGCATTACCTTACATAATGTTAAAAGCATACTCATAAAACCCTCATAAATGCATAATCAATTTCAAAACACAGCACGTGGATAAAACATGCAGTCCGAATGATATGCACTGGATTGCCCCAAACACACACCTCTCTATTAAGGCTTGTGCACACATGTGAAGGAGAGTGCTCTACAGAGGCTTTACCTTACTCAAAAAGTGTAACAAGCATACTCATGGAATCCTTACGAAGTATAAAATCCATTGCAAGTGGCAGCATGTGGAATTAAAAAGCAGCCCGGGAGATATGCACTGGGTAGCTGCATACTCACAACACCTCTCTATTAAGGCATGTGCACCCAGGTGAAGGAGAGTGACCTAGAAATGCACAACCTTACTCACAGAGTGCTCCACGCACACTTCTGTAACCCTAATATTTGAAATAATCATTTTCAACAGACAGCACGTGAAGGAAAGGAGCGTCCTGGAAGTCATGCCCTGAGTTGCTCAATGCACGCACCTCTATTAAGAAGCTGGTGCACCCAGACGAATGAAAGTGCTCAAGAAATGTATTAACTTATCCACACACTGTTACAGGCCGACTCCTGGACAATTATCCATTATTTTATTAATTGTATAAGACATGATGTGGAGGAAAGTAATAGCCTTAAAGATATGCACTGGTTTGCTGGATACACACACCTCCTGTTTAAGGCGTGTGCACCCTGGTGAAGGAAAGTTCTCTAGAAATGCATTAAATTACTTATAAGCATACGCCAGGAACCCTTATGAATTTGGTAATCGATTACAGGTGACAGCATGTGGGGGAAAGTAGCATTCTGGAAGATATGCACTTGGTTGCTTCATACACACACATCTATATTCAGGGTTGTGCACCCAGGTGAAGTAAAGTGCTCTAGAAGTGCATACTCACATAGTGTTACACGCACACTCCTGGAAAGTTCATGATTTACATAATCAATTACATCATACAGCATGTGGAGGACATGAGCATCCCGAAAATCATGCAATGGCTTGATCCATGCACACACCTCTGTAATAAGGCTAGTGCACCAAGGTGAAAGAAATAGCTCAAGAAATGCATTACCTTACATAATGTTAAAAGCATACTCATAAAACCCTCATAAATGCATAATCAATTTCAAAACACAGCACGTGGATAAAACATGCAGTCCGAATGATATGCACTGGATTGCCCCAAACACACACCTCTCTATTAAGGCTTGTGCACACATGTGAAGGAGAGTGCTCTACAGAGGCTTTACCTTACTCAAAAAGTGTAACAAGCATACTCATGGAATCCTTACGAAGTATAAAATCCATTGCAAGTGGCAGCATGTGGAATTAAAAAGCAGCCCGGGAGATATGCACTGGGTAGCTGCATACTCACAACACCTCTCTATTAAGGCATGTGCACCCAGGTGAAGGAGAGTGACCTAGAAATGCACAACCTTACTCACAGAGTGCTCCACGCACACTTCTGTAACCCTTATATTTGAAATAATCATTTTCAACAGACAGCACGTGAAGGAAAGGAGCGTCCTGGAAGTCATGCCCTGAGTTGCTCAATGCACGCACCTCTATTAAGAAGCTGGTGCACCCAGACGAATGAAAGTGCTCAAGAAATGTATTAACTTATCCACACACTGTTACAGGCCGACTCCTGGACAATTATCCATTATTTTATTAATTGTATAAGACATGATGTGGAGGAAAGTAATAGCCTTAAAGATATGCACTGGTTTGCTGGATACACACACCTCCTGTTTAAGGCGTGTGCACCCTGGTGAAGGAAAGTTCTCTAGAAATGCATTAAATTACTTATAAGCATACGCCAGGAACCCTTATGAATTTGGTAATCGATTACAGGTGACAGCATGTGGGGGAAAGTAGCATTCTGGAAGATATGCACTTGGTTGCTTCATACACACACATCTATATTCAGGGTTGTGCACCCAGGTGAAGTAAAGTGCTCTAGAAGTGCATACTCACATAGTGTTACACGCACACTCCTGGAAAGTTCATGATTTACATAATCAATTACATCATACAGCATGTGGAGGACATGAGCATCCCGAAAATCATGCAATGGCTTGATCCATGCACACACCTCTGTAATAAGGCTAGTGCACCAAGGTGAAAGAAATAGCTCAAGAAATGCATTACCTTACATAATGTTAAAAGCATACTCATAAAACCCTCATAAATGCATAATCAATTTCAAAACACAGCACGTGGATAAAACATGCAGTCCGAATGATATGCACTGGATTGCCCCAAACACACACCTCTCTATTAAGGCTTGTGCACACATGTGAAGGAGAGTGCTCTACAGAGGCTTTACCTTACTCAAAAAGTGTAACAAGCATACTCATGGAATCCTTACGAAGTATAAAATCCATTGCAAGTGGCAGCATGTGGAATTAAAAAGCAGCCCGGGAGATATGCACTGGGTAGCTGCATACTCACAACACCTCTCTATTAAGGCATGTGCACCCAGGTGAAGGAGAGTGACCTAGAAATGCACAACCTTACTCACAGAGTGCTCCACGCACACTTTTGTAACCCTAATATTTGAAATAATCATTTTCAACAGACAGCACGTGAAGGAAAGGAGCGTCCTGGAAGTCATGCCCTGAGTTGCTCAATGCACGCACCTCTATTAAGAAGCTGGTGCACCCAGACGAATGAAAGTGCTCAAGAAATGTATTAACTTATCCACACACTGTTACAGGCCGACTCCTGGACAATTATCCATTATTTTATTAATTGTATAAGACATGATGTGGAGGAAAGTAATAGCCTTAAAGATATGCACTGGTTTGCTGGATACACACACCTCCTGTTTAAGGCGTGTGCACCCTGGTGAAGGAAAGTTCTCTAGAAATGCATTAAATTACTTATAAGCATACGCCAGGAACCCTTATGAATTTGGTAATCGATTACAGGTGACAGCATGTGGGGGAAAGCAGCATTCTGGAAGATATGCACTTGGTTGCTTCATACACACACATCTATATTCAGGGTTGTGCACCCAGGTGAAGTAAAGTGCTCTAGAAGTGCATACTCACATAGTGTTACACGCACACTCCTGGAAAGTTCATGATTTACATAATCAATTACATCATACAGCATGTGGAGGACATGAGCATCCCGAAAATCATGCAATGGCTTGATCCATGCACACACCTCTGTAATAAGGCTAGTGCACCAATGTGAAAGAAATAGCTCAAGAAATGCATTACCTTACATAATGTTAAAAGCATACTCATAAAACCCTCATAAATGCATAATCAATTTCAAAACACAGCACGTGGATAAAACAAGCAGTCCGAATGATATGCACTGGATTGCCCTAAACACACACCTCTCTATTAAGGCTTGTGCACACATGTGAAGGAGAGTGCTCTACAGAGGCTTTACCTTACTCAAAAAGTGTAACAAGCATACTCATGGAATCCTTACGAAGTATAAAATCCATTGCAAGTGGCAGCATGTGAAATTAAAAAGCAGCCCGGGAGATATGCACTGGGTAGCTGCATACTCACAACACCTCTCTATTAAGGCATGTGCACCCAGGTGAAGGAGAGTGACCTAGAAATGCACAACCTTACTCACAGAGTGCTCTACGCACACTTCTGTAACCCTAATATTTGTAATAATCATTTTCAACAGACAGCACGTGAAGGAAAGGAGCGCCCTGGAAGTCATGCCCTGAGTTGCTCAATGCACGCACCTCTATTAAGAAGCTGGTGCACCCAGACGAATGAAAGTGCTCAAGAAATGTATTAACTTATCCACACACTGTTACAGGCCGACTCCTGGACAATTATCCATTATTTTATTAATTGTATAAGACATGATGTGGAGGAAAGTAATAGCCTTAAAGATATGCACTGGTTTGCTGGATACACACACCTCCTGTTTAAGGCGTGTGCACCCTGGTGAAGGAAAGTTCTCTAGAAATGCATTAAATTACTTATAAGCATACGCCAGGAACCCTTATGAATTTGGTAATCGATTACAGGTGACAGCATGTGGGGGAAAGCAGCATTCTGGAAGATATGCACTTGGTTGCTTCATACACACACATCTATATTCAGGGTTGTGCACCCAGGTGAAGTAAAGTGCTCTAGAAGTGCATACTCACATAGTGTTACACGCACACTCCTGGAAAGTTCATGATTTACATAATCAATTACATCATACAGCATGTGGAGGACATGAGCATCCCGAAAATCATGCAATGGCTTGATCCATGCACACACCTCTGTAATAAGGCTAGTGCACCAAGGTGAAAGAAATAGCTCAAGAAATGCATTACCTTACATAATGTTAAAAGCATACTCATAAAACCCTCATAAATGCATAATCAATTTCAAAACATAGCACGTGGATAAAACAAGCAGTCCGAATGATATGCACTGGATTGCCCTAAACACACACCTCTCTATTAAGGCTTGTGCACACATGTGAAGGAGAGTGCTCTACAGAGGCTTTACCTTACTCAAAAAGTGTAACAAGCATACTCATGGAATCCTTACGAAGTATAAAATCCATTGCAAGTGGCAGCATGTGAAATTAAAAAGCAGCACGGGAGATATGCACTGGGTAGCTGCATACTCACAACACCTCTCTATTAAGGCATGTGCACCCAGGTGAAGGAGAGTGACCTAGAAATGCACAACCTTACTCACAGAGTGCTCTACGCACACTTCTGTAACCCTAATATTTGAAATAATCATTTTCAACAGACAGCACGTGAAGGAAAGGAGCGCCCTGGAAGTCATGCCCTGAGTTGCTCAATGCACGCACCTCTATTAAGAAGCTGGTGCACCCAGACGAATGAAAGTGCTCAAGAAATGTATTAACTTATCCACACACTGTTACAGGCCGACTCCTGGACAATTATCCATTATTTTATTAATTGTATAAGACATGATGTGGAGGAAAGTAATAGCCTTAAAGATATGCACTGGTTTGCTGGATACACACACCTCCTGTTTAAGGCGTGTGCACCCTGGTGAAGGAAAGTTCTCTAGAAATGCATTAAATTACTTATAAGCATACGCCAGGAACCCTTATGAATTTGGTAATCGATTACAGGTGACAGCATGTGGGGGAAAGCAGCATTCTGGAAGATATGCACTTGGTTGCTTCATACACACACATCTATATTCAGGGTTGTGCACCCAGGTGAAGTAAAGTGCTCTAGAAGTGCATACTCACATAGTGTTACACGCACACTCCTGGAAAGTTCATGATTTACATAATCAATTACATCATACAGCATGTGGAGGACATGAGCATCCCGAAAATCATGCAATGGCTTGATCCATGCACACACCTCTGTAATAAGGCTAGTGCACCAAGGTGAAAGAAATAGCTCAAGAAATGCATTACCTTACATAATGTTAAAAGCATACTCATAAAACCCTCATAAATGCATAATCAATTTCAAAACATAGCACGTGGATAAAACAAGCAGTCCGAATGATATGCACTGGATTGCCCTAAACACACACCTCTCTATTAAGGCTTGTGCACACATGTGAAGGAGAGTGCTCTACAGAGGCTTTACCTTACTCAAAAAGTGTAACAAGCATACTCATGGAATCCTTACGAAGTATAAAATCCATTGCAAGTGGCAGCATGTGAAATTAAAAAGCAGCCCGGGAGATATGCACTGGGTAGCTGCATAATCACAACACCTCTCTTTTAAGGCATGTGCACCCAGGTGAAGGAGAGTGACCTAGAAATGCACAACCTTACTCACAGAGTGCTCTACGCACACTTCTGTAACCCTAATATTTGAAATAATCATTTTCAACAGACAGCACGTGAAGGAAAGGAGCGTCCTGGAAGTCATGCCCTGAGTTGCTCAATGCACGCACCTCTATTAAGAAGCTGGTGCACCCAGACGAATGAAAGTGCTCAAGAAATGTATTAACTTATCCACACACTGTTACAGGCCGACTCCTGGACAATTATCCATTATTTTATTAATTGTATAAGACATGATGTGGAGGAAAGTAATAGCCTTAAAGATATGCACTGGTTTGCTGGATACACACACCTCCTGTTAAAGGCGTGTGCACCCTGGAGAAGGAAAGTTCTCTAGAAATGCATTAAATTACTTATAAGCATACGCCAGGAACCCTTATGAATTTGATAATCGATTACAGGTGACAGCATGTGGGGGAAAGCAGCATTCTGGAAGATATGCACTTGGTTGCTTCATACACACACATCTATATTCAGGGTTGTGCACCCAGGTAAAGTAAAGTGCTCTAGAAGTGCATACTCACATAGTGTTACACGCACACTCCTGGAAAGTTCATGATTTACATAATCAATTGCATCATACAGCATGTGGAGGACATGAGCATCCCGAGAATCATGCAATGGCTTGATCCATGCACACACCTCTGTAATAAGGCTAGTGCACCAAGGTGAAAGAAATAGCTCAAGAAATGCATAACCTTACATAATTCTAAAAGCATACTCATAAAACCCTCATAAATGCATAATCAATTTCAAAACACAGCACGTGGATAAAACAAGCAGTCCGAATGATATGCACTGGATTGCCCCAAACACACACCTCTCTATTAAGGCTTGTGCACACATGTGAAGGAGAGTGCTCTACAGAGGCTTTACCTTACTCAAAAAGTGTAACAAGCATACTCATGGAATCCTTACGAAGTATAAAATCCATTGCAAGTGGCAGCATGTGAAATTGAAAAGCAGCCCGGGAGATATGCACTGGGTAGCTGCATACTCACAACACCTCTCTATTAAGGCATGTGCACCCAGGTGAAGGAGAGTGACCTAGAAATGCACAACCTTACTCACAGAGTGCTCTACGCACACTTCTGTAACCCTTATATTTGAAATAATCATTTTCAACAGACAGCACGTGAAGGAAAGGAGCGTCCTGGAATTCATGCCCTGAGTTGCTCAATGCACGCACCTCTATTAAGAAGCTGGTGCACCCAGACGAATGAAAGTGCTCAAGAAATGTATTAACTTATCCACACACTGTTACAGGCCGACTCCTGGACAATTATCCATTATTTTATTAATTGTATAAGACATGATGTGGAGGAAAGTAATAGCCTTAAAGATATGCACTGGTTTGCTGGATACACACACCTCCTGTTTAAGGCGTGTGCACCCTGGTGAAGGAAAGTTCTCTAGAAATGCATTAAATTACTTATAAGCATACGCCAGGAACCCTTATGAATTTGGTAATCGATTACTGGTGACAGCATGTGGGGGAAAGCAGCATTCTGGAAGATATGCACTTGGTTGCTTCATACACACACATCTATATTCAGGGTTGTGCACCCAGGTAAAGTAAAGTGCTCTAGAAATGCATACTCACATAGTGTTACACGCACACTCCTGGAAAGTTCATGATTTACATAATCAATTACATCATACAGCATGTGGAGGACATGAGCATCCCGAAAATCATGCAATGGCTTGATCCATGCACACACCTCTGTAATAAGGCTAGTGCACCAAGGTGAAAGAAATAGCTCAAGAAATGCATTACCTTACATAATTCTAAAAGCATACTCATAAAAACCTCATAAATGCATAATCAATTTCAAAACACAGCACGTGGATAAAACAAGCAGTGCGAATGATATGCACTGGATTGCCCCAAACACACACCTCTCTATTAAGGCTTGTGCACACATGTGAAGGAGAGTGCTCTACAGAGGCTTTACCTTACTCAAAAAGTGTAACAAGCATACTCATGGAATCCTTACGAAGTATAAAATCCATTGCAAGTGGCAGCATGTGAAATTGAAAAGCAGCCCGGGAGATATGCACTGGGTAGCTGCATACTCACAACACCTCTCTATTAAGGCATGTGCACCCAGGTGAAGGAGAGTGACCTAGAAATGCACAACCTTACTCACAGAGTGCTCTACGCACACTTCTGTAACCCTAATATTTGAAATAATCATTTTCAACAGACAGCACGTGAAGGAAAGGAGCGTCCTGGAAGTCATGCCCTGAGTTGCTCAATGCACGCACCTCTATTAAGAAGCTGGTGCACCCAGACGAATGAGAGTGCTCAAGAAATGTATTAACTTATCCACACACTGTTACAGGCCGACTCCTGGACAATTATCCATTATTTTATTAATTGTTTAAGACATGATGTGGAGGAAAGTAATAGCCTTAAAGATATGCACTGGTTTGCTGGATACACACACCTCCTGTTTAAGGCGTGTGCACCCTGGTGAAGGAAAGTTCTCTAGAAATGCATTAAATTACTTATAAGCATACGCCAGGAACCCTTATGAATTTAATAATCGATTACTGGTGACAGCATGTGGGGGAAAGCAGCATTCTGGAAGATATGCACTTGGTTGCTTCATACACACACATCTATATTCAGGGTTGTGCACCCAGGTAAAGTAAAGTGCTCTAGAAATGCATACTCACATAGTGTTACACGCACACTCCTGGAAAGTTCATGATTTACATAATCAATTACATCATACAGCATGTGGAGGACATGAGCATCCCGAAAATCATGCAATGGCTTGATCCATGCACACACCTCTGTAATAAGGCTAGTGCACCAAGGTGAAAGAAATAGCTCAAGAAATGCATTACCTTAGATAATGTTAAAAGCATACTCATAAAACCCTCATAAATGCATAATCAATTTCAAAACACAGCACGTGGATAAAACAAGCAGTCCGAATGATATGCACTGGATTGCCCCAAACACACACCTCTCTATTAAGGCATGTGCACACATGTGAAGGAGAGTGCTCTACAGAGGCTTTACCTTACTCAAAAAGTATAACAAGCATACTCATGGAATCCTTACGAAGTATAAAATCAATTGCAAGTGGCAGCATGTGGAATTAAAAAGCAGCCCGGGAGATATGCACTGGGTAGCTGCATACTCACAACACCTCTCTATTAAGGCATGTGCACCCAGGTGAAGGAGAGTGACCTAGAAATGCACAACCTTACTCACAGAGTGCTCTACGCACACTTCTGTAACCCTAATATTTGAAATAATCATTTTCAACAGACAGCACGTGAAGGAAAGGAGCGTCCTGGAAGTCATGCCCTGAGTTGCTCAATGCACGCACCTCTATTAAGAAGCTGGTGCACCCAGACGAATGAAAGTGCTCAAGAAATGTATTAACTTATCCACACACTGTTACAGGCCGACTCCTGGACAATTATCCATTATTTTATTAATTGTATAAGACATGATGTGGAGGAAAGTAATAGCCTTAAAGATATGCACTGGTTTGCTGGATACACACACCTCCTGTTTAAGGCGTGTGCACCCTGGTGAAGGAAAGTTCTCTAGAAATGCATTAAATTACTTGTAAGCATACGCCAGGAACCCTTATGAATTTGGTAATCGATTACAGGTGACAGCATGTGGGGGAAAGCAGCATTCTGGAAGATATGCACTTGGTTGCTTCATACACACACATCTATATTCAGGGTTGTGCACCCAGGTGAAGTAAAGTGCTCTAGAAGTGCATACTCACATAGTGTTACACGCACACTCCTGGAAAGTTCATGATTTACATAATCAATTACATCATACAGCATGTGGAGGACATGAGCATCCCAAAAATCATGCAATGGCTTGATCCATGCACACACCTCTGTAATAAGGCTAGTGCACCAAGGTGAAAGAAATAGCTCAAGAAATGCATTACCTTACATAATTCTAAAAGCATACTCATAAAAACCTCATAAATGCATAATCAATTTCAAAACACAGCACGTGGATAAAACAAGCAGTCCGAATGAAATGCACTGGATTGCCCCAAACACACACCTCTCTATTAAGGCTTGTGCACACATGTGAAGGAGAGTGCTCTACAGAGGCTTTACCTTACTCAAAAAGTGTAACAAGCATACTCATGGAATCCTTACGAAGTATAAAATCCATTGCAAGTGGCAGCATGTGAAATTGAAAAGCAGCCCGGGAGATATGCACTGGGTAGCTGCATACTCACAACACCTCTCTATTAAGGCATGTGCACCCAGGTGAAGGAGAGTGACCTAGAAATGCACAACCTTACTCACAGAGTGCTCTACGCACACTTCTGTAACCCTAATATTTGAAATAATCATTTTCAACAGACAGCACGTGAAGGAAAGGAGCGTCCTGGAAGTCATGCCCTGAGTTGCTCAATGCACGCACCTCTATTAAGAAGCTGGTGCACCCAGACGAATGAAAGTGCTCAAGAAATGTATTAACTTATCCACACACTGTTACAGGCCGACTCCTGGACAATTATCCATTATTTTATTAATTGTATAAGACATGATGTGGAGGAAAGTAATAGCCTTAAAGATATGCACTGGTTTGCTGGATACACACACCTCCTGTTAAAGGCGTGTGCACCCTGGTGAAGGAAAGTTCTCTAGAAATGCATTAAATTACTTATAAGCATACGCCAGGAACCCTTATGAATTTGATAATCGATTACAGGTGACAGCATGTGGGGGAAAGCAGCATTCTGGAAGATATGCACTTGGTTGCTTCATACACACACATCTATATTCAGGGTTGTGCACCCAGGTAAAGTAAAGTGCTCTAGAAGTGCATACTCACATAGTGTTACACGCACACTCCTGGAAAGTTCATGATTTACATAATCAATTGCATCATACAGCATGTGGAGGACATGAGCATCCCGAGAATCATGCAATGGCTTGATCCATGCACACACCTCTGTAATAAGGCTAGTGCACCAAGGTGAAAGAAATAGCTCAAGAAATGCATAACCTTACATAATTCTAAAAGCATACTCATAAAACCCTCATAAATGCATAATCAATTTCAAAACACAGCACGTGGATAAAACAAGCAGTCCGAATGATATGCACTGGGTTGCCCCAAACACACACCTCTCTATTAAGGCTTGTGCACACATGTGAAGGAGAGTGCTCTACAGAGGCTTTACCTTACTCAAAAAGTGTAACAAGCATACTCATGGAATCCTTACGAAGTATAAAATCCATTGCAAGTGGCAGCATGTGAAATTGAAAAGCAGCCCGGGAGATATGCACTGGGTAGCTGCATACTCACAACACCTCTCTATTAAGGCATGTGCACCCAGGTGAAGGAGAGTGACCTAGAAATGCACAACCTTACTCACAGAGTGCTCTACGCACACTTCTGTAACCCTAATATTTGAAATAATCATTTTCAACAGACAGCACGTGAAGGAAAGGAGCGTCCTGGAAGTCATGCCCTGAGTTGCTCAATGCACGCACCTCTATTAAGGAGCTGGTGCACCCAGACGAATGAAAGTGCTCAAGAAATGTATTAACTTATCCACACACTGTTACAGGCCGACTCCTGGACAATTATCCATTATTTTATTAATTGTATAAGACATGATGTGGAGGAAAGTAATAGCCTTAAAGATATGCACTGGTTTGCTGGATACACACACCTCCTGTTAAAGGCGTGTGCACCCTGGTGAAGGAAAGTTCTCTAGAAATGCATTAAATTACTTATAAGCATACGCCAGGAACCCTTATGAATTTGATAATCGATTACAGGTGACAGCATGTGGGGGAAAGCAGCATTCTGGAAGATATGCACTTGGTTGCTTCATACACACACATCTATATTCAGGGTTGTGCACCCAGGTGAAGTAAAGTGCTCTAGAAGTGCATACTCACATAGTGTTACACGCACACTCCTGGAAAGTTCATGATTTACATAATCAATTGCATCATACAGCATGTGGAGGACATGAGCATCCCGAAAATCATGCAATGGCTTGATCCATGCACACACCTCTGTAATAAGGCTAGTGCACCAAGGTGAAAGAAATAGCTCAAGAAATGCATAACCTTACATAATTCTAAAAGCATACTCATAAAACCCTCATAAATGCATAATCAATTTCAAAACACAGCACGTGGATAAAACAAGCAGTCCGAATGATATGCACTGGATTGCCCCAAACACACACCTCTCTATTAAGGCATGTGCACACATGTGAAGGAGAGTGCTCTACAGAGGCTTTACCTTACTCAAAAAGTGTAACAAGCATACTCATGGAATCCTTACGAAGTATAAAATCCATTGCAAGTGGCAGCATGTGGAATTAAAAAGCAGCCCGGGAGATATGCACTGGGTAGCTGCATACTCACAACACCTCTCTATTAAGGCATGTGCACCCAGGTGAAGGAGAGTGACCTAGAAATGCACAACCTTACTCACAGAGTGCTCTACGCACACTTCTGTAACCCTAATATTTGAAATAATCATTTTCAACAGACAGCACGTGAAGGAAAGGAGCGTCCTGGAAGTCATGCCCTGAGTTGCTCAATGCACGCACCTCTATTAAGAAGCTGGTGCACCCAGACGAATGAAAGTGCTCAAGAAATGTATTAACTTATCCACACACTGTTACAGGCCGACTCCTGGACAATTATCCATTATTTTATTAATTGTATAAGACATGATGTGGAGGAAAGTAATAGCCTTAAAGATATGCACTGGTTTGCTGGATGCTGGAGGGGTATTACAAGCATACTGCTGACATCTGACATGCTGGAGGACATGAGCATCCCGAAAATCATGCAATGGCTTGATCCATGCACACACCTCTGTAATAAGGCTAGTGCACCAAGTTGAAGGAAATAGCTCAAGACATACATAACCTTACTCACATAATGTTGAAAGCATACTCATAAAACCCTCATAAATGCATAATCAATTTCAAAATACAGCATGTGGAAGAAAGTAGCAGCCTGAAAGATATGCACTGGGTTGCTGCAAACACACACCTCTTTATTAAGGCGTGTGCACCCTGGTGAAGGAAAGTGCTCTAGAAATGCATTAAATTACTTATAAGCATACGCCAGGAACCCTTATGAATTTGATAATCGATTACAGGTGACAGCATGTGGGGGAAAGCAGCATTCTGGAAGATATGCACTTGGTTGCTTCATACACACACATCTATATTTAGGGTTGTGCACCCAGGTAAAGTAAAGTGCTCTAGAAATGCATACTCACATAGTGTTACACGCACACTCCTGGAAAGTTCATGATGTACAAAATCAATTACATCATACAGCATGTGGAGGACATGAGCATCCCGAAAATCATGCAATGGCTTGATCCATGCACACACCTCTGTAATAAGGCTAGTGCACCAAGGTGAAAGAAATAGCTCAAGAAATGCATAACCTTACATAATTCTAAAAGCATACTCATAAAACCCTCATAAATGCATAATCAATTTCAAAACACAGCACGTGGATAAAACAAGCAGTCCGAATGATATGCACTGGGTTGCCCCAAACACACACCTCTCTATTAAGGCTTGTGCACACATGTGAAGGAGAGTGCTCTACAGAGGCTTTACCTTACTCAAAAAGTGAAACAAGCATACTCATGGAATCCTTATGAAGTATCAAATCCACTGCAAGTGGCAGCATGTGGAATTAAAAAGCAGCCCGGAAGATATACACTGGGTAGCTGCATACTCACAACACCTCTCTATTGAGGCATGTGCACCCAGGTGAAGGAGAGTGACCTAGAAATGCACAACCTGACTCACAGAGTGCTCTACGCACACTTCTGTAACCCTAATATTTGAAATAATTATTTTCAACAGACAGCACGTGAAGGAAAGTAGCGTCCTGGAAGTCATGCCCTGAGTTGCTCCATGTACGCACCTCTATTAAGAAGCTGGTGCACCCAGACGAATGGAAGTGCTCAAGAAATGTATTAACTTATCCACACACTGTTACAGGCCGACTCCTGGACAATTATCCATTATTTTATTAATTGTATAAGACATGATGTGGAGGAAAGTAATAGCCTTAAAGATATGCACTGGTTTGCTGGATACACACACCTCCTGTTAAAGGCGTGTGCACCCTGGTGAAGGAAAGTTCTCTAGAAATGCATTAAATTACTTATAAGCATACGCCAGGAACCCTTATGAATTTGATAATCGATTACAGGTGACAGCATGTGGGGGAAAGCAGCATTCTGGAAGATATGCACTTGGTTGCTTCATACACACACATCTATATTCAGGGTTGTGCACCCAGGTGAAGTAAAGTGCTCTAGAAGTGCATACTCACATAGTGTTACACGCACACTCCTGGAAAGTTCATGATTTACATAATCAATTGCATCATACAGCATGTGGAGGACATGAGCATCCCGAAAATCATGCAATGGCTTGATCCATGCACACACCTCTGTAATAAGGCTAGTGCACCAAGGTGAAAGAAATAGCTCAAGAAATGCATAACCTTACATAATTCTAAAAGCATACTCATAAAACCCTCATAAATGCATAATCAATTTCAAAACACAGCACGTGGATAAAACAAGCAGTCCGAATGATATGCACTGGATTGCCCCAAACACACACCTCTCTATTAAGGCATGTGCACACATGTGAAGGAGAGTGCTCTACAGAGGCTTTACCTTACTCAAAAAGTGTAACAAGCATACTCATGGAATCCTTACGAAGTATAAAATCCATTGCAAGTGGCAGCATGTGGAATTAAAAAGCAGCCCGGGAGATATGCACTGGGTAGCTGCATACTCACAACACCTCTCTATTAAGGCATGTGCACCCAGGTGAAGGAGAGTGACCTAGAAATGCACAACCTTACTCACAGAGTGCTCTACGCACACTTCTGTAACCCTAATATTTGAAATAATCATTTTCAACAGACAGCACGTGAAGGAAAGGAGCGTCCTGGAAGTCATGCCCTGAGTTGCTCAATGCACGCACCTCTATTAAGAAGCTGGTGCACCCAGACGAATGAAAGTGCTCAAGAAATGTATTAACTTATCCACACACTGTTACAGGCCGACTCCTGGACAATTATCCATTATTTTATTAATTGTATAAGACATGATGTGGAGGAAAGTAATAGCCTTAAAGATATGCACTGGTTTGCTGGATGCTGGAGGGGTATTACAAGCATACTGCTGACATCTGACATGCTGGAGGACATGAGCATCCCGAAAATCATGCAATGGCTTGATCCATGCACACACCTCTGTAATAAGGCTAGTGCACCAAGTTGAAGGAAATAGCTCAAGACATACATAACCTTACTCACATAATGTTGAAAGCATACTCATAAAACCCTCATAAATGCATAATCAATTTCAAAATACAGCACGTGGATAAAAGAAGCAGTCCGAATGATATGCACTGGGTTGCCCCAAACACACACCTCTCTATTAAGGCTTGTGCACACATGTGAAGGAGAGTGCTCTACAGAGGCTTTACCTTACTCAAAAAGTGTAAAAGCATACTCCCGGAGCCCTCATGCAGTATATAAGTCATTGTCAATGTCAGCATGTGGAAAGAATAAGCAGCCCAAAAGATATGCACTGGATTGCTCCATACTCACACCAATGTATTTAGGCTTGTGCACCCAGGTGAACGAAAGTGTTCTAGAAATGCACAAGCTTACTCAAACAGTGTATTGAGCATACTCATGGAACTCTCATGAAAACAATAATCCATTAAAAATAACAGCATGTGGAAGAAAGTAGCAGCCTGAAAGATATGCACTGGGTTGCTGCAAACACACACCTCTTTATTAAGGCGTGTGCACCCTGGTGAAGGAAAGTGCTCTAGAAATGCATTAAATTACTTATAAGCATACGCCAGGAACCCTTATGAATTTGATAATCGATTACAGGTGACAGCATGTGGGGGAAAGCAGCATTCTGGAAGATATGCACTTGGTTGCTTCATACACACACATCTATATTCAGGGTTGTGCACCCAGGTAAAGTAAAGTGCTCTAGAAAAGCATACTCACATAGTGTTACAAGCACAATCCTGGAAAGTTCATGATGTACATAATCAATTACATCATACAGCATGTGGAGGACATGAGCATCCCGAAAATCATGCAATGGCTTGATCCATGCACACACCTCTGTAATAAGGCTAGTGCACCAAGGTGAAAGAAATAGCTCAAGAAATGCATAACCTTACATAATTCTAAAAGCATACTCATAAAACCCTCATAAATGCATAATCAATTTCAAAACACAGCACGTGGATAAAACAAGCAGTCCGAATGATATGCACTGGGTTGCCCCAAACACACACCTCTCTATTAAGGCTTGTGCACACATGTGAAGGAGAGTGCTCTACAGAGGCTTTACCTTACTCAAAAAGTGTAAAAGCATACTCCCGGAGCCCTCATGCAGTATATAAGTCATTGTCAATGTCAGCATGTGGAAAGAATAAGCAGCCCAAAAGATATGCACTGGATTGCTCCATACTCACACCAATGTATTTAGGCTTGTGCACCCAGGTGAAGGAAAGTGTTCTAGAAATGCACAAGCTTACTAAAACAGTGTATTGAGCATACTCATGGAACTCTCATGAAAACAATAATCCATTAAAAATAACAGCATGTGGAAGAAAGTAGCAGCCTGAAAGATATGCACTGGGTTGCTGCATACACACACCTTTTTATTAAGGCGTGTGCACCCTGGTGAAGGAAAGTGCTCTAGAAATGCATTAAATTACTTATAAGCATACGCCAGGAACCCTTCTGAATTTGATAATCGATTACAGGTGACAGCATGTGGGGGAAAGCAGCATTCTGGAAGATATGCACTTGGTTGCTTCATACACACACATCTATATTCAGGGTTGTGCACCCAGGTGAAGTCAAGTGCTCTAGAAAAGCATACTCACATAGTGTTACACGCACACTCATGGAACGTTCATGATGTACATAATCAATTACATCATACAGCATGTGGAGGACATGAGCATCCCGAAAATCATGCAATGGCTTGATCCATGCACACACCTCTGTAATAAGGCTAGTGCACCAAGGTGAAAGAAATAGCTCAAGAAATGCATAACCTTACATAATTCTAAAAGCATACTCATAAAACCCTCATAAATGCATAATCAATTTCAAAACACAGCACGTGGATAAAACAAGCAGTCCGAATGATATGCACTGGGTTGCCCCAAACACACACCTCTCTATTAAGGCTTGTGCACACATGTGAAGGAGAGTGCTCTACAGAGGCTTTACCTTACTCAAAAAGTGTAACAAGCATACTCATGGAATCCTTATGAAGTATCAAATCCACTGCAAGTGGCAGCATGTGGAATTAAAAAGCAGCCCGGAAGATATACACTGGGTAGCTGCATACTCACAACACCTCTCTATTAAGGCATGTGCACCCAGGTGAAGGAGAGTGACCTAGAAATGCACAACCTGACTCACAGAGTGCTCTACGCACACTTCTGTAACCCTAATATTTGAAATAATTATTTTCAACAGACAGCACGTGAAGGAAAGGAGCGTCCTGGAAGTCATGCCCTGAGTTGCTCCATGCACGCACCTCTATTGAGAAGCTGGTGCACCCAGACGAATGAAAGTGCTCAAGAAATGTATTAACTTATCCACACACTGTTACAGGCCGACTCCTGGACAATTATCCATTATTTTATTAATTGTATAAGACATGATGTGGAGGAAAGGAGCAGCCTTAAAGATATGCACTGGTTTGCTGGATACACACACCTCCTGTTTAAGGCGTGTGCACCCTGGTGAAGGAAAGTGCTCTAGAAATGCATTAAATTACTTATAAGCATACGCCAGGAACCCTTCTGAATTTGATAATCGATTACAGGTGACAGCATGTGGGGGAAAGCAGCA
The DNA here is from genome assembly GCA_914767535.2 of Dunaliella primolecta. Taxonomy (NCBI): domain Eukaryota; kingdom Viridiplantae; phylum Chlorophyta; class Chlorophyceae; order Chlamydomonadales; family Dunaliellaceae; genus Dunaliella; species Dunaliella primolecta. Next base: position 782,700 of record CAJZBB020000003.1, read on the forward strand.
TTCTGGAAGATATGCACTTGGTTGCTTCATACACACACATCTATATTCAGGGTTGTGCACCCAGGTGAAGTCAAGTGCTCTAGAAAAGCATACTCACATAGTGTTACACGCACACTCATGGAACGTTCATGATGTACATAATCAATTACATCATACAGCATGTGGAGGACATGAGCATCCCGAAAATCATGCAATGGCTTGATCCATGCACACACCTCTGTAATAAGGCTAGTGCACCAAGGTGAAAGAAATAGCTCAAGAAATGCATAACCTTACATAATTCTAAAAGCATACTCATAAAACCCTCATAAATGCATAATCAATTTCAAAACACAGCACGTGGATAAAACAAGCAGTCCGAATGATATGCACTGGGTTGCCCCAAACACACACCTCTCTATTAAGGCTTGTGCACACATGTGAAGGAGAGTGCTCTACAGAGGCTTTACCTTACTCAAAAAGTGTAACAAGCATACTCATGGAATCCTTATGAAGTATCAAATCCACTGCAAGTGGCAGCATGTGGAATTAAAAAGCAGCCCGGAAGATATACACTGGGTAGCTGCATACTCACAACACCTCTCTATTAAGGCATGTGCACCCAGGTGAAGGAGAGTGACCTAGAAATGCACAACCTGACTCACAGAGTGCTCTACGCACACTTCTGTAACCCTAATATTTGAAATAATTATTTTCAACAGACAGCACGTGAAGGAAAGGAGCGTCCTGGAAGTCATGCCCTGAGTTGCTCCATGCACGCACCTCTATTAAGAAGCTGGTGCACCCAGACGAATGGAAGTGCTCAAGAAATGTATTAACTTATCCACACACTGTTACAGGCCGACTCCTGGACAATTATCCATTATTTTATTAATTGTATAAGACATGATGTGGAGGAAAGGAGCAGCCTTAAAGATATGCACTGGTTTGCTGGATACACACACCTCCTGTTTAAGGCGTGTGCACCCTGGTGAAGGAAAGTGCTCTAGAAATGCATTAAATTACTTATAAGCATACGCCAGGAACCCTTCTGAATTTGATAATCGATTACAGGTGACAGCATGTGGGGGAAAGCAGCATTCTGGAAGATATGCACTTGGTTGCTTCATACACACACATCTATATTCAGGGTTGTGCACCCAGGTGAAGTCAAGTGCTCTAGAAAAGCATACTCACATAGTGTTACACGCACACTCATGGAACGTTCATGATGTACATAATCAATTACATCATACAGCATGTGGAGGACATGAGCATCCCGAAAATCATGCAATGGCTTGATCCATGCACACACCTCTGTAATAAGGCTAGTGCACCAAGGTGAAAGAAATAGCTCAAGAAATGCATAACCTTACATAATTCTAAAAGCATACTCATAAAACCCTCATAAATGCATAATCAATTTCAAAACACAGCACGTGGATAAAACAAGCAGTCCGAATGATATGCACTGGGTTGCCCCAAACACACACCTCTCTATTAAGGCTTGTGCACACATGTGAAGGAGAGTGCTCTACAGAGGCTTTACCTTACTCAAAAAGTGTAACAAGCATACTCATGGAATCCTTATGAAGTATCAAATCCACTGCAAGTGGCAGCATGTGGAATTAAAAAGCAGCCCGGAAGATATACACTGGGTAGCTGCATACTCACAACACCTCTCTATTAAGGCATGTGCACCCAGGTGAAGGAGAGTGACCTAGAAATGCACAACCTGACTCACAGAGTGCTCTACGCACACTTCTGTAACCCTAATATTTGAAATAATTATTTTCAACAGACAGCACGTGAAGGAAAGGAGCGTCCTGGAAGTCATGCCCTGAGTTGCTCCATGCACGCACCTCTATTAAGAAGCTGGTGCACCCAGACGAATGGAAGTGCTCAAGAAATGTATTAACTTATCCACACACTGTTACAGGCCGACTCCTGGACAATTATCCATTTTTTTATTAATTGTATAAGACATGATGTGGAGGAAAGGAGCAGCCTTAAAGATATGCACTGGTTTGCTGGATACACACACCTCTTTATTAAGGCGTGTGCACGCTGGTGAAGGAAAGTGCTCTAGAAATGCATTAGATTACTTATAAGCATACGCCAGGAACCCTTCTGAATTTGATAATCGATTACAGGTGACAGCATGTGGGGGAAAGCAGCATTCTGGAAGATATGCACTTGGTTGCTTCATACACACACATCTATATTCAGGGTTGTGCACCCAGGTGAAGTCAAGTGCTCTAGAAAAGCATACTCACATAGTGTTACACGCACACTCATGGAACGTTCATGATGTGCATAATCAATTACATCATACAGCATGTGGAGGACATGAGCATCCCGAAAATCATGCAATGGCTTGATCCATGCACACACCTCTGTAATAAGGCTAGTGCACCAAGGTGAAAGAATTAGCTCAAGAAATGCCTAACCTTACATAATTCTAAAAGCATACTCATAAAACCCTCATAAATGCATAATCAATTTCAAAACACAGCACGTGGATAAAACAAGCAGTCCGAATGATATGCACTGGGTTGCCCCAAACACACACCTCTCTATTAAGGCTTGTGCACACATGTGAAGGAGAGTGCTCTACAGAGGCTTTACCTTACTCAAAAAGTGTAACAAGCATACTCATGGAATCCTTATGAAGTATCAAATCCACTGCAAGTGGCAGCATGTGGAATTAAAAAGCAGCCCGGAAGATATACACTGGGTAGCTGCATACTCACAACACCTCTCTATTAAGGCATGTGCACCCAGGTGAAGGAGAGTGACCTAGAAATGCACAACCTGACTCACAGAGTGCTCTACGCACACTTCTGTAACCCTAATATTTGAAATAATTATTTTCAACAGACAGCACGTGAAGGAAAGGAGCGTCCTGGAAGTCATGCCCTGAGTTGCTCCATGCACGCACCTCTATTAAGAAGCTGGTGCACCCAGACGAATGGAAGTGCTCAAGAAATGTATTAACTTATCCACACACTGTTACAGGCCGACTCCTGGACAATTATCCATTATTTTATTAATTGTATAAGACATGATGTGGAGGAAAGGAGCAGCCTTAAAGATATGCACTGGTTTGCTGGATACACACACCTCCTGTTTAAGGCGTGTGCACCCTGGTGAAGGAAAGTGCTCTAGAAATGCATTAGATTACTTATAAGCATACGCCAGGAACCCTTCTGAATTTGATAATCGATTACAGGTGACAGCATGTGGGGGAAAGCAGCATTCTGGAAGATATGCACTTGGTTGCTTCATACACACACATCTATATTCAGGGTTGTGCACCCAGGTGAAGTCAAGTGCTCTAGAAAAGCATACTCACATAGTGTTACACGCACACTCATGGAACGTTCATGATGTACATAATCAATTACATCATACAGCATGTGGAGGACATGAGCATCCCGAAAATCATGCAATGGCTTGATCCATGCACACACCTCTGTAATAAGGCTAGTGCACCAAGGTGAAAGAAATAGCTCAAGAAATGCATAACCTTACATAATTCTAAAAGCATACTCATAAAACCCTCATAAATGCATAATCAATTTCAAAACACAGCACGTGGATAAAACAAGCAGTCCGAATGATATGCACTGGGTTGCCCCAAACACACACCTCTCTATTAAGGCTTGTGCACACATGTGAAGGAGAGTGCTCTACAGAGGCTTTACCTTACTCAAAAAGTGTAACAAGCATACTCATGGAATCCTTATGAAGTATCAAATCCACTGCAAGTGGCAGCATGTGGAATTAAAAAGCAGCCCGGAAGATATACACTGGGTAGCTGCATACTCACAACACCTCTCTATTAAGGCATGTGCACCCAGGTGAAGGAGAGTGACCTAGAAATGCACAACCTGACTCACAGAGTGCTCTACGCACACTTCTGTAACCCTAATATTTGAAATAATTATTTTCAACAGACAGCACGTGAAGGAAAGGAGCGTCCTGGAAGTCATGCCCTGAGTTGCTCCATGCACGCACCTCTATTAAGAAGCTGGTGCACCCAGACGAATGGAAGTGCTCAAGAAATGTATTAACTTATCCACACACTGTTACAGGCCGACTCCTGGACAATTATCCATTATTTTATTAATTGTATAAGACATGATGTGGAGGAAAGGAGCAGCCTTAAAGATATGCACTGGTTTGCTGGATACACACACCTCCTGTTTAAGGCGTGTGCACCCTGGTGAAGGAAAGTGCTCTAGAAATGCATTAGATTACTTATAAGCATACGCCAGGAACCCTTCTGAATTTGATAATCGATTACAGGTGACAGCATGTGGGGGAAAGCAGCATTCTGGAAGATATGCACTTGGTTGCTTCATACACACACATCTATATTCAGGGTTGTGCACCCAGGTGAAGTCAAGTGCTCTAGAAAAGCATACTCACATAGTGTTACACGCACACTCATGGAACGTTCATGATGTGCACAATCAATTACATCATACAGCATGTGGAGGACATGAGCATCCCGAAAATCATGCAATGGCTTGATCCATGCACACACCTCTGTAATAAGGCTAGTGCACCAAGGTGAAAGAATTAGCTCAAGAAATGCCTAACCTTACATAATTCTAAAAGCATACTCATAAAACCCTCATAAATGCATAATCAATTTCAAAACACAGCACGTGGATAAAACAAGCAGTCCGAATGATATGCACTGGGTTGCCCCAAACACACACCTCTCTATTAAGGCTTGTGCACACATGTGAAGGAGAGTGCTCTACAGAGGCTTTACCTTACTCAAAAAGTGTAACAAGCATACTCATGGAATCCTTATGAAGTATCAATTCCACTGCAAGTGGCAGCATGTGGAATTAAAAAGCAGCCCGGAAGATATACACTGGGTAGCTGCATACTCACAACACCTCTCTATTAAGGCATGTGCACCCAGGTGAAGGAGAGTGACCTAGAAATGCACAACCTGACTCACAGAGTGCTCTACGCACACTTCTGTAACCCTAATATTTGAAATAATTATTTTCAACAGACAGCACGTGAAGGAAAGGAGCGTCCTGGAAGTCATGCCCTGAGTTGCTCCATGCACGCACCTCTATTAAGAAGCTGGTGCACCCAGACGAATGGAAGTGCTCAAGAAATGTATTAACTTATCCACACACTGTTACAGGCCGACTCCTGGACAATTATCCATTATTTTATTAATTGTATAAGACATGATGTGGAGGAAAGGAGCAGCCTTAAAGATATGCACTGGTTTGCTGGATACACACACCTCCTGTTTAAGGCGTGTGCACCCTGGTGAAGGAAAGTGCTCTAGAAATGCATTAGATTACTTATAAGCATACGCCAGGAACCCTTCTGAATTTGATAATCGATTACAGGTGACAGCATGTGGGGGAAAGCAGCATTCTGGAAGATATGCACTTGGTTGCTTCATACACACACATCTATATTCAGGGTTGTGCACCCAGGTGAAGTCAAGTGCTCTAGAAAAGCATACTCACATAGTGTTACACGCACACTCATGGAACGTTCATGATGTGCATAATCAATTACATCATACAGCATGTGGATGACATGAGCATCCCGAAAATCATGCAATGGCTTGATCCATGCACACACCTCTGTAATAAGGCTAGTGCACCAAGGTGAAAGAATTAGCTCAAGAAATGCCTAACCTTACATAATTCTAAAAGCATACTCATAAAACCCTCATAAATGCATAATCAATTTCAAAACACAGCACGTGGATAAAACAAGCAGTCCGAATGATATGCACTGGGTTGCCCCAAACACACACCTCTCTATTAAGGCTTGTGCACACATGTGAAGGAGAGTGCTCTACAGAGGCTTTACCTTACTCAAAAAGTGTAACAAGCATACTCATGGAATCCTTATGAAGTATCAAATCCACTGCAAGTGGCAGCATGTGGAATTAAAAAGCAGCCCGGAAGATATACACTGGGTAGCTGCATACTCACAACACCTCTCTATTAAGGCATGTGCACCCAGGTGAAGGAGAGTGACCTAGAAATGCACAACCTGACTCACAGAGTGCTCTACGCACACTTCTGTAACCCTAATATTTGAAATAATTATTTTCAACAGACAGCACGTGAAGGAAAGGAGCGTCCTGGAAGTCATGCCCTGAGTTGCTCCATGCACGCACCTCTATTAAGAAGCTGGTGCACCCAGACGAATGGAAGTGCTCAAGAAATGTAGTAACTTATCCACACACTGTTACAGGCCGACTCCTGGACAATTATCCATTATTTTATTAATTGTATAAGACATGATGTGGAGGAAAGGAGCAGCCTTAAAGATATGCACTGGTTTGCTGGATACACACACCTCCTGTTTAAGGCGTGTGCACCCTGGTGAAGGAAAGTGCTCTAGAAATGCATTAAATTACTTATAAGCATACGCCAGGAACCCTTCTGAATTTGATAATCGATTACAGGTGACAGCATGTGGGGGAAAGCAGCATTCTGGAAGATATGCACTTGGTTGCTTCATACACACACATCTATATTCAGGGTTGTGCACCCAGGTGAAGTCAAGTGCTCTAGAAAAGCATACTCACATAGTGTTACACGCACACTCATGGAACGTTCATGATGTACATAATCAATTACATCATACAGCATGTGGAGGACATGAGCATCCCGAAAATCATGCAATGGCTTGATCCATGCACACACCTCTGTAATAAGGCTAGTGCACCAAGGTGAAAGAAATAGCTCAAGAAATGCATAACCTTACATAATTCTAAAAGCATACTCATAAAACCCTCATAAATGCATAATCAATTTCAAAACACAGCACGTGGATAAAACAAGCAGTCCGAATGATATGCACTGGGTTGCCCCAAACACACACCTCTCTATTAAGGCTTGTGCACACATGTGAAGGAGAGTGCTCTACAGAGGCTTTACCTTACTCAAAAAGTGTAACAAGCATACTCATGGAATCCTTATGAAGTATCAAATCCACTGCAAGTGGCAGCATGTGGAATTAAAAAGCAGCCCGGAAGATATACACTGGGTAGCTGCATACTCACAACACCTCTCTATTAAGGCATGTGCACCCAGGTGAAGGAGAGTGACCTAGAAATGCACAACCTGACTCACAGAGTGCTCTACGCACACTTCTGTAACCCTAATATTTGAAACAATTATTTTCAACAGACAGCACGTGAAGGAAAGGAGCGTCCTGGAAGTCATGCCCTGAGTTGCTCCATGCACGCACCTCTATTAAGAAGCTGGTGCACCCAGACGAATGGAAGTGCTCAAGAAATGTATTAACTTATCCACACACTGTTACAGGCCGACTCCTGGACAATTATCCATTATTTTATTAATTGTATAAGACATGATGTGGAGGAAAGGAGCAGCCTTAAAGATATGCACTGGTTTGCTGGATACACACACCTCCTGTTTAAGGCGTGTGCACCCTGGTGAAGGAAAGTGCTCTAGAAATGCATTAAATTACTTATAAGCATACGCCAGGAACCCTTCTGAATTTGATAATCGATTACAGGTGACAGCATGTGGGGGAAAGCAGCATTCTGGAAGATATGCACTTGGTTGCTTCATACACACACATCTATATTCAGGGTTGTGCACCCAGGTGAAGTCAAGTGCTCTAGAAAAGCATACTCACATAGTGTTACACGCACACTCATGGAACGTTCATGATGTACATAATCAATTACATCATACAGCATGTGGAGGACATGAGCATCCCGAAAATCATGCAATGGCTTGATCCATGCACACACCTCTGTAATAAGGCTAGTGCACCAAGGTGAAAGAAATAGCTCAAGAAATGCCTAACCTTACATAATTCTAAAAGCATACTCATAAAACCCTCATAAATGCATAATCAATTTCAAAACACAGCACGTGGATAAAACAAGCAGTCCGAATGATATGCACTGGGTTGCCCCAAACACACACCTCTCTATTAAGGCTTGTGCACACATGTGAAGGAGAGTGCTCTACAGAGGCTTTACCTTACTCAAAAAGTGTAACAAGCATACTCATGGAATCCTTATGAAGTATCAAATCCACTGCAAGTGGCAGCATGTGGAATTAAAAAGCAGCCCGGAAGATATACACTGGGTAGCTGCATACTCACAACACCTCTCTATTAAGGCATGTGCACCCAGGTGAAGGAGAGTGACCTAGAAATGCACAACCTGACTCACAGAGTGCTCTACGCACACTTCTGTAACCCTAATATTTGAAATAATTATTTTCAACAGACAGCACGTGAAGGAAAGGAGCGTCCTGGAAGTCATGCCCTGAGTTGCTCCATGCACGCACCTCTATTAAGAAGCTGGTGCATCCAGACGAATGGAAGTGCTCAAGAAATGTATTAACTTATCCACACACTGTTACAGGCCGACTCCTGGACAATTATCCATTATTTTATTAATTGTATAAGACATGATGTGGAGGAAAGGAGCAGCCTTAAAGATATGCACTGGTTTGCTGGATACACACACCTCCTGTTTAAGGCGTGTGCACCCTGGTGAAGGAAAGTGCTCTAGAAATGCATTAGATTACTTATAAGCATACGCCAGGAACCCTTCTGAATTTGATAATCGATTACAGGTGACAGCATGTGGGGGAAAGCAGCATTCTGGAAGATATGCACTTGGTTGCTTCATACACACACATCTATATTCAGGGTTGTGCACCCAGGTGAAGTCAAGTGCTCTAGAAAAGCATACTCACATAGTGTTACACGCACACTCATGGAACGTTCATGATGTGCATAATCAATTACATCATACAGCATGTGGATGACATGAGCATCCCGAAAATCATGCAATGGCTTGATCCATGCACACACCTCTGTAATAAGGCTAGTGCACCAAGGTGAAAGAATTAGCTCAAGAAATGCATAACCTTACATAATTCTAAAAGCATACTCATAAAACCCTCATAAATGCATAATCAATTTCAAAACACAGCACGTGGATAAAACAAGCAGTCCGAATGATATGCACTGGGTTGCCCCAAACACACACCTCTCTATTAAGGCTTGTGCACACATGTGAAGGAGAGTGCTCTACAGAGGCTTTACCTTACTCAAAAAGTGTAACAAGCATACTCATGGAATCCTTATGAAGTATCAAATCCACTGCAAGTGGCAGCATGTGGAATTAAAAAGCAGCCCGGAAGATATACACTGGGTAGCTGCATACTCACAACACCTCTCTATTAAGGCATGTGCACCCAGGTGAAGGAGAGTGACCTAGAAATGCACAACCTGACTCACAGAGTGCTCTACGCACACTTCTGTAACCCTAATATTTGAAATAATTATTTTCAACAGACAGCACGTGAAGGAAAGGAGCGTCCTGGAAGTCATGCCCTGAGTTGCTCCATGCACGCACCTCTATTAAGAAGCTGGTGCATCCAGACGAATGGAAGTGCTCAAGAAATGTATTAACTTATCCACACACTGTTACAGGCCGACTCCTGGACAATTATCCATTATTTTATTAATTGTATAAGACATGATGTGGAGGAAAGGAGCAGCCTTAGAGATATGCACTGGTTTGCTGGATACACACACCTCCTGTTTAAGGCGTGTGCACCCTGGTGAAGGAAAGTGCTCTAGAAATGCATTAAATTACTTATAAGCATACGCCAGGAACCCTTCTGAATTTGATAATCGATTACAGGTGACAGCATGTGGGGGAAAGCAGCATTCTGGAAGATATGCACTTGGTTGCTTCATACACACACATCTATATTCAGGGTTGTGCACCCAGGTGAAGTCAAGTGCTCTAGAAAAGCATACTCACATAGTGTTACACGCACACTCATGGAACGTTCATGATGTACATAATCAATTACATCATACAGCATGTGGAGGACATGAGCATCCCGAAAATCATGCAATGGCTTGATCCATGCACACACCTCTGTAATAAGGCTAGTGCACCAAGGTGAAAGAATTAGCTCAAGAAATGCATAACCTTACATAATTCTAAAAGCATACTCATAAAACCCTCATAAATGCATAATCAATTTCAAAACACAGCACGTGGATAAAACAAGCAGTCCGAATGATATGCACTGGGTTGCCCCAAACACACACCTCTCTATTAAGGCTTGTGCACACATGTGAAGGAGAGTGCTCTACAGAGGCTTTACCTTACTCAAAAAGTGTAACAAGCATACTCATGGAATCCTTATGAAGTATCAAATCCACTGCAAGTGGCAGCATGTGGAATTAAAAAGCAGCCCGGAAGATATACACTGGGTAGCTGCATACTCACAACACCTCTCTATTAAGGCATGTGCACCCAGGTGAAGGAGAGTGACCTAGAAATGCACAACCTGACTCACAGAGTGCTCTGCGCACACTTCTGTAACCCTAATATTTGAAATAATTATTTTCAACAGACAGCACGTGAAGGAAAGGAGCGTCCTGGAAGTCATGCCCTGAGTTGCTCCATGCACGCACCTCTATTAAGAAGCTGGTGCACCCAGACGAATGGAAGTGCTCAAGAAATGTATTAACTTATCCACACACTGTTACAGGCCGACTCCTGGACAATTATCCATTATTTTATTAATTGTATAAGACATGATGTGGAGGAAAGGAGCAGCCTTAAAGATATGCACTGGTTTGCTGGATACACACACCTCCTGTTTAAGGCGTGTGCACCCTGGTGAAGGAAAGTGCTCTAGAAATGCATTAGATTACTTATAAGCATACGCCAGGAACCCTTCTGAATTTGATAATCGATTACAGGTGACAGCATGTGGGGGAAAGCAGCATTCTGGAAGATATGCACTTGGTTGCTTCATACACACACATCTATATTCAGGGTTGTGCACCCAGGTGAAGTCAAGTGCTCTAGAAAAGCATACTCACATAGTGTTACACGCACACTCATGGAACGTTCATGATGTGCATAATCAATTACATCATACAGCATGTGGATGACATGAGCATCCCGAAAATCATGCAATGGCTTGATCCATGCACACACCTCTGTAATAAGGCTAGTGCACCAAGGTGAAAGAATTAGCTCAAGAAATGCATAACCTTACATAATTCTAAAAGCATACTCATAAAACCCTCATAAATGCATAATCAATTTCAAAACACAGCACGTGGATAAAACAAGCAGTCCGAATGATATGCACTGGGTTGCCCCAAACACACACCTCTCTATTAAGGCTTGTGCACACATGTGAAGGAGAGTGCTCTACAGAGGCTTTACCTTACTCAAAAAGTGTAACAAGCATACTCATGGAATCCTTATGAAGTATCAAATCCACTGCAAGTGGCAGCATGTGGAATTAAAAAGCAGCCCGGAAGATATACACTGGGTAGCTGCATACTCACAACACCTCTCTATTAAGGCATGTGCACCCAGGTGAAGGAGAGTGACCTAGAAATGCACAACCTGACTCACAGAGTGCTCTACGCACACTTCTGTAACCCTAATATTTGAAATAATTATTTTCAACAGACAGCACGTGAAGGAAAGGAGCGTCCTGGAAGTCATGCCCTGAGTTGCTCCATGCACGCACCTCTATTAAGAAGCTGGTGCATCCAGACGAATGGAAGTGCTCAAGAAATGTATTAACTTATCCACACACTGTTACAGGCCGACTCCTGGACAATTATCCATTATTTTATTAATTGTATAAGACATGATGTGGAGGAAAGGAGCAGCCTTAAAGATATGCACTGGTTTGCTGGATACACACACCTCCTGTTTAAGGCGTGTGCACCCTGGTGAAGGAAAGTGCTCTAGAAATGCATTAGATTACTTATAAGCATACGCCAGGAACCCTTCTGAATTTGATAATCGATTACAGGTGACAGCATGTGGGGGAAAGCAGCATTCTGGAAGATATGCACTTGGTTGCTTCATACACACACATCTATATTCAGGGTTGTGCACCCAGGTGAAGTCAAGTGCTCTAGAAAAGCATACTCACATAGTGTTACACGCACACTCATGGAACGTTCATGATGTGCATAATCAATTACATCATACAGCATGTGGATGACATGAGCATCCCGAAAATCATGCAATGGCTTGATCCATGCACACACCTCTGTAATAAGGCTAGTGCACCAAGGTGAAAGAATTAGCTCAAGAAATGCATAACCTTACATAATTCTAAAAGCATACTCATAAAACCCTCATAAATGCATAATCAATTTCAAAACACAGCACGTGGATAAAACAAGCAGTCCGAATGATATGCACTGGGTTGCCCCAAACACACACCTCTCTATTAAGGCTTGTGCACACATGTGAAGGAGAGTGCTCTACAGAGGCTTTACCTTACTCAAAAAGTGTAACAAGCATACTCATGGAATCCTTATGAAGTATCAAATCCACTGCAAGTGGCAGCATGTGGAATTAAAAAGCAGCCCGGAAGATATACACTGGGTAGCTGCATACTCACAACACCTCTCTATTAAGGCATGTGCACCCAGGTGAAGGAGAGTGACCTAGAAATGCACAACCTGACTCACAGAGTGCTCTACGCACACTTCTGTAACCCTAATATTTGAAATAATTATTTTCAACAGACAGCACGTGAAGGAAAGGAGCGTCCTGGAAGTCATGCCCTGAGTTGCTCCATGCACGCACCTCTATTAAGAAGCTGGTGCATCCAGACGAATGGAAGTGCTCAAGAAATGTATTAACTTATCCACACACTGTTACAGGCCGACTCCTGGACAATTATCCATTATTTTATTAATTGTATAAGACATGATGTGGAGGAAAGGAGCAGCCTTAGAGATATGCACTGGTTTGCTGGATACACACACCTCCTGTTTAAGGCGTGTGCACCCTGGTGAAGGAAAGTGCTCTAGAAATGCATTAAATTACTTATAAGCATACGCCAGGAACCCTTCTGAATTTGATAATCGATTACAGGTGACAGCATGTGGGGGAAAGCAGCATTCTGGAAGATATGCACTTGGTTGCTTCATACACACACATCTATATTCAGGGTTGTGCACCCAGGTGAAGTCAAGTGCTCTAGAAAAGCATACTCACATAGTGTTACACGCACACTCATGGAACGTTCATGATGTACATAATCAATTACATCATACAGCATGTGGAGGACATGAGCATCCCGAAAATCATGCAATGGCTTGATCCATGCACACACCTCTGTAATAAGGCTAGTGCACCAAGGTGAAAGAAATAGCTCAAGAAATGCATAACCTTACATAATTCTAAAAGCATACTCATAAAACCCTCATAAATGCATAATCAATTTCAAAACACAGCACGTGGATAAAACAAGCAGTCCGAATGATATGCACTGGGTTGCCCCAAACACACACCTCTCTATTAAGGCTTGTGCACACATGTGAAGGAGAGTGCTCTACAGAGGCTTTACCTTACTCAAAAAGTGTAACAAGCATACTCATGGAATCCTTATGAAGTATCAAATCCACTGCAAGTGGCAGCATGTGGAATTAAAAAGCAGCCCGGAAGATATACACTGGGTAGCTGCATACTCACAACACCTCTCTATTAAGGCATGTGCACCCAGGTGAAGGAGAGTGACCTAGAAATGCACAACCTGACTCACAGAGTGCTCTGCGCACACTTCTGTAACCCTAATATTTGAAATAATTATTTTCAACAGACAGCACGTGAAGGAAAGGAGCGTCCTGGAAGTCATGCCCTGAGTTGCTCCATGCACGCACCTCTATTAAGAAGCTGGTGCACCCAGACGAATGGAAGTGCTCAAGAAATGTATTAACTTATCCACACACTGTTACAGGCCGACTCCTGGACAATTATCCATTATTTTATTAATTGTATAAGACATGATGTGGAGGAAAGGAGCAGCCTTAAAGATATGCACTGGTTTGCTGGATACACACACCTCCTGTTTAAGGCGTGTGCACCCTGGTGAAGGAAAGTGCTCTAGAAATGCATTAGATTACTTATAAGCATACGCCAGGAACCCTTCTGAATTTGATAATCGATTACAGGTGACAGCATGTGGGGGAAAGCAGCATTCTGGAAGATATGCACTTGGTTGCTTCATACACACACATCTATATTCAGGGTTGTGCACCCAGGTGAAGTCAAGTGCTCTAGAAAAGCATACTCACATAGTGTTACACGCACACTCATGGAACGTTCATGATGTGCATAATCAATTACATCATACAGCATGTGGAGGACATGAGCATCCCGAAAATCATGCAATGGCTTGATCCATGCACACACCTCTGTAATAAGGCTAGTGCACCAAGGTGAAAGAATTAGCTCAAGAAATGCATAACCTTACATAATTCTAAAAGCATACTCATAAAACCCTCATAAATGCATAATCAATTTCAAAACACAGCACGTGGATAAAACAAGCAGTCCGAATGATATGCACTGGGTTGCCCCAAACACACACCTCTCTATTAAGGCTTGTGCACACATGTGAAGGAGAGTGCTCTACAGAGGCTTTACCTTACTCAAAAAGTGTAACAAGCATACTCATGGAATCCTTATGAAGTATCAAATCCACTGCAAGTGGCAGCATGTGGAATTAAAAAGCAGCCCGGAAGATATACACTGGGTAGCTGCATACTCACAACACCTCTCTATTAAGGCATGTGCACCCAGGTGAAGGAGAGTGACCTAGAAATGCACAACCTGACTCACAGAGTGCTCTACGCACACTTCTGTAACCCTAATATTTGAAATAATTATTTTCAACAGACAGCACGTGAAGGAAAGGAGCGTCCTGGAAGTCATGCCCTGAGTTGCTCCATGCACGCACCTCTATTAAGAAGCTGGTGCACCCAGACGAATGGAAGTGCTCAAGAAATGTAGTAACTTATCCACACACTGTTACAGGCCGACTCCTGGACAATTATCCATTATTTTATTAATTGTATAAGACATGATGTGGAGGAAAGGAGCAGCCTTAAAGATATGCACTGGTTTGCTGGATACACACACCTCCTGTTTAAGGCGTGTGCACCCTGGTGAAGGAAAGTGCTCTAGAAATGCATTAAATTACTTATAAGCATACGCCAGGAACCCTTCTGAATTTGATAATCGATTACAGGTGACAGCATGTGGGGGAAAGCAGCATTCTGGAAGATATGCACTTGGTTGCTTCATACACACACATCTATATTCAGGGTTGTGCACCCAGGTGAAGTCAAGTGCTCTAGAAAAGCATACTCACATAGTGTTACACGCACACTCATGGAACGTTCATGATGTACATAATCAATTACATCATACAGCATGTGGAGGACATGAGCATCCCGAAAATCATGCAATGGCTTGATCCATGCACACACCTCTGTAATAAGGCTAGTGCACCAAGGTGAAAGAAATAGCTCAAGAAATGCATAACCTTACATAATTCTAAAAGCATACTCATAAAACCCTCATAAATGCATAATCAATTTCAAAACACAGCACGTGGATAAAACAAGCAGTCCGAATGATATGCACTGGGTTGCCCCAAACACACACCTCTCTATTAAGGCTTGTGCACACATGTGAAGGAGAGTGCTCTACAGAGGCTTTACCTTACTCAAAAAGTGTAACAAGCATACTCATGGAATCCTTATGAAGTATCAAATCCACTGCAAGTGGCAGCATGTGGAATTAAAAAGCAGCCCGGAAGATATACACTGGGTAGCTGCATACTCACAACACCTCTCTATTAAGGCATGTGCACCCAGGTGAAGGAGAGTGACCTAGAAATGCACAACCTGACTCACAGAGTGCTCTACGCACACTTCTGTAACCCTAATATTTGAAATAATTATTTTCAACAGACAGCACGTGAAGGAAAGGAGCGTCCTGGAAGTCATGCCCTGAGTTGCTCCATGCACGCACCTCTATTAAGAAGCTGGTGCACCCAGACGAATGGAAGTGCTCAAGAAATGTATTAACTTATCCACACACTGTTACATGCCGACTCCTGGACAATTATCCATTATTTTATTAATTGTATAAGACATGATGTGGAGGAAAGGAGCAGCCTTAAAGATATGCACTGGTTTGCTGGATACACACACCTCCTGTTTAAGGCGTGTGCACCCTGGTGAAGGAAAGTGCTCTAGAAATGCATTAGATTACTTATAAGCATACGCCAGGAACCCTTCTGAATTTGATAATCGATTACAGGTGACAGCATGTGGGGGAAAGCAGCATTCTGGAAGATATGCACTTGGTTGCTTCATACACACACATCTATATTCAGGGTTGTGCACCCAGGTGAAGTCAAGTGCTCTAGAAAAGCATACTCACATAGTATTACACGCACACTCATGGAACGTTCATGATGTGCATAATCAATTACATCATACAGCATGTGGATGACATGAGCATCCCGAAAATCATGCAATGGCTTGATCCATGCACACACCTCTGTAATAAGGCTAGTGCACCAAGGTGAAAGAAATAGCTCAAGAAATGCATAACCTTACATAATTCTAAAAGCATACTCATAAAACCCTCATAAATGCATAATCAATTTCAAAACACAGCACGTGGATAAAAGAAGCAGTCCGAATGATATGCACTGGGTTGCCCCAAACACACACCTCTCTATTAAGGCTTGTGCACACATGTGAAGGAGAGTGCTCTACAGAGGCTTTACCTTACTCAAAAAGTGTAACAAGCATACTCATGGAATCCTTATGAAGTATCAAATCCACTGCAAGTGGCAGCATGTGGAATTAAAAAGCAGCCCGGAAGATATACACTGGGTAGCTGCATACTCACAACACCTCTCTATTAAGGCATGTGCACCCAGGTGAAGGAGAGTGACCTAGAAATGCACAACCTGACTCACAGAGTGCTCTGCGCACACTTCTGTAACCCTAATATTTGAAATAATTATTTTCAACAGACAGCACGTGAAGGAAAGGAGCGTCCTGGAAGTCATGCCCTGAGTTGCTCCATGCACGCACCTCTATTAAGAAGCTGGTGCACCCAGACGAATGGAAGTGCTCAAGAAATGTATTAACTTATCCACACACTGTTACAGGCCGACTCCTGGACAATTATCCATTATTTTATTAATTGTATAAGACATGATGTGGAGGAAAGGAGCAGCCTTAAAGATATGCACTGGTTTGCTGGATACACACACCTCCTGTTTAAGGCGTGTGCACCCTGGTGAAGGAAAGTGCTCTAGAAATGCATTAGATTACTTATAAGCATACGCCAGGAACCCTTCTGAATTTGATAATCGATTACAGGTGACAGCATGTGGGGGAAAGCAGCATTCTGGAAGATATGCACTTGGTTGCTTCATACACACACATCTATATTCAGGGTTGTGCACCCAGGTGAAGTCAAGTGCTCTAGAAAAGCATACTCACATAGTGTTACACGCACACTCATGGAACGTTCATGATGTGCATAATCAATTACATCATACAGCATGTGGATGACATGAGCATCCCGAAAATCATGCAATGGCTTGATCCATGCACACACCTCTGTAATAAGGCTAGTGCACCAAGGTGAAAGAATTAGCTCAAGAAATGCATAACCTTACATAATTCTAAAAGCATACTCATAAAACCCTCATAAATGCATAATCAATTTCAAAACACAGCACGTGGATAAAACAAGCAGTCCGAATGATATGCACTGGGTTGCCCCAAACACACACCTCTCTATTAAGGCTTGTGCACACATGTGAAGGAGAGTGCTCTACAGAGGCTTTACCTTACTCAAAAAGTGTAACAAGCATACTCATGGAATCCTTATGAAGTATCAAATCCACTGCAAGTGGCAGCATGTGGAATTAAAAAGCAGCCCGGAAGATATACACTGGGTAGCTGCATACTCACAACACCTCTCTATTAAGGCATGTGCACCCAGGTGAAGGAGAGTGACCTAGAAATGCACAACCTGACTCACAGAGTGCTCTACGCACACTTCTGTAACCCTAATATTTGAAATAATTATTTTCAACAGACAGCACGTGAAGGAAAGGAGCGTCCTGGAAGTCATGCCCTGAGTTGCTCCATGCACGCACCTCTATTAAGAAGCTGGTGCACCCAGACGAATGGAAGTGCTCAAGAAATGTATTAACTTATCCACACACTGTTACAGGCCGACTCCTGGACAATTATCCATTATTTTATTAATTGTATAAGACATGATGTGGAGGAAAGGAGCAGCCTTAAAGATATGCACTGGTTTGCTGGATACACACACCTCCTGTTTAAGGCGTGTGCACCCTGGTGAAGGAAAGTGCTCTAAAAATGCATTAAATTACTTATAAGCATACGCCAGGAACCCTTCTGAATTTGATAATCGATTACAGGTGACAGCATGTGGGGGAAAGCAGCATTCTGGAAGATATGCACTTGGTTGCTTCATACACACACATCTATATTCAGGGTTGTGCACCCAGGTGAAGTCAAGTGCTCTAGAAAAGCATACTCACATAGTGTTACACGCACACTCATGGAACGTTCATGATGTACATAATCAATTACATCATACAGCATGTGGAGGACATGAGCATCCCGAAAATCATGCAATGGCTTGATCCATGCACACACCTCTGTAATAAGGCTAGTGCACCAAGGTGAAAGAAATAGCTCAAGAAATGCATAACCTTACATAATTCTAAAAGCATACTCATAAAACCCTCATAAATGCATAATCAATTTCAAAACACAGCACGTGGATAAAACAAGCAGTCCGAATGATATGCACTGGGTTGCCCCAAACACACACCTCTCTATTAAGGCTTGTGCACACATGTGAAGGAGAGTGCTCTACAGAGGCTTTACCTTACTCAAAAAGTGTAACAAGCATACTCATGGAATCCTTATGAAGTATCAAATCCACTGCAAGTGGCAGCATGTGGAATTAAAAAGCAGCCCGGAAGATATACACTGGGTAGCTGCATACTCACAACACCTCTCTATTAAGGCATGTGCACCCAGGTGAAGGAGAGTGACCTAGAAATGCACAACCTGACTCACAGAGTGCTCTACGCACACTTCTGTAACCCTAATATTTGAAATAATTATTTTCAACAGACAGCACGTGAAGGAAAGGAGCGTCCTGGAAGTCATGCCCTGAGTTGCTCCATGCACGCACCTCTATTAAGAAGCTGGTGCACCCAGACGAATGGAAGTGCTCAAGAAATGTAGTAACTTATCCACACACTGTTACAGGCCGACTCCTGGACAATTATCCATTATTTTATTAATTGTATAAGACATGATGTGGAGGAAAGGAGCAGCCTTAAAGATATGCACTGGTTTGCTGGATACACACACCTCCTGTTTAAGGCGTGTGCACCCTGGTGAAGGAAAGTGCTCTAGAAATGCATTAGATTACTTATAAGCATACGCCAGGAACCCTTCTGAATTTGATAATCGATTACAGGTGACAGCATGTGGGGGAAAGCAGCATTCTGGAAGATATGCACTTGGTTGCTTCATACACACACATCTATATTCAGGGTTGTGCACCCAGGTGAAGTCAAGTGCTCTAGAAAAGCATACTCACATAGTGTTACACGCACACTCATGGAACGTTCATGATGTGCATAATCAATTACATCATACAGCATGTGGATGACATGAGCATCCCGAAAATCATGCAATGGCTTGATCCATGCACACACCTCTGTAATAAGGCTAGTGCACCAAGGTGAAAGAATTAGCTCAAGAAATGCATAACCTTACATAATTCTAAAAGCATACTCATAAAACCCTCATAAATGCATAATCAATTTCAAAACACAGCACGTGGATAAAACAAGCAGTCCGAATGATATGCACTGGGTTGCCCCAAACACACACCTCTCTATTAAGGCTTGTGCACACATGTGAAGGAGAGTGCTCTACAGAGGCTTTACCTTACTCAAAAAGTGTAACAAGCATACTCATGGAATCCTTATGAAGTATCAAATCCACTGCAAGTGGCAGCATGTGGAATTAAAAAGCAGCCCGGAAGATATACACTGGGTAGCTGCATACTCACAACACCTCTCTATTAAGGCATGTGCACCCAGGTGAAGGAGAGTGACCTAGAAATGCACAACCTGACTCACAGAGTGCTCTACGCACACTTCTGTAACCCTAATATTTGAAATAATTATTTTCAACAGACAGCACGTGAAGGAAAGGAGCGTCCTGGAAGTCATGCCCTGAGTTGCTCCATGCACGCACCTCTATTAAGAAGCTGGTGCCCCCAGACGAATGGAAGTGCTCAAGAAATGTATTAACTTATCCACACACTGTTACAGGCCGACTCCTGGACAATTATCCATTATTTTATTAATTGTATAAGACATGATGTGGAGGAAAGGAGCAGCCTTAAAGATATGCACTGGTTTGCTGGATACACACACCTCCTGTTTAAGGCGTGTGCACCCTGGTGAAGGAAAGTGCTCTAGAAATGCATTAGATTACTTATAAGCATACGCCAGGAACCCTTCTGAATTTGATAATCGATTACAGGTGACAGCATGTGGGGGAAAGCAGCATTCTGGAAGATATGCACTTGGTTGCTTCATACACACACATCTATATTCAGGGTTGTGCACCCAGGTGAAGTCAAGTGCTCTAGAAAAGCATACTCACATAGTGTTACACGCACACTCATGGAACGTTCATGATGTGCATAATCAATTACATCATACAGCATGTGGATGACATGAGCATCCCGAAAATCATGCAATGGCTTGATCCATGCACACACCTCTGTAATAAGGCTAGTGCACCAAGGTGAAAGAATTAGCTCAAGAAATGCATAACCTTACATAATTCTAAAAGCATACTCATAAAACCCTCATAAATGCATAATCAATTTCAAAACACAGCACGTGGATAAAACAAGCAGTCCGAATGATATGCACTGGGTTGCCCCAAACACACACCTCTCTATTAAGGCTTGTGCACACATGTGAAGGAGAGTGCTCTACAGAGGCTTTACCTTACTCAAAAAGTGTAACAAGCATACTCATGGAATCCTTATGAAGTATCAAATCCACTGCAAGTGGCAGCATGTGGAATTAAAAAGCAGCCCGGAAGATATACACTGGGTAGCTGCATACTCACAACACCTCTCTATTAAGGCATGTGCACCCAGGTGAAGGAGAGTGACCTAGAAATGCACAACCTGACTCACAGAGTGCTCTACGCACACTTCTGTAACCCTAATATTTGAAATAATTATTTTCAACAGACAGCACGTGAAGGAAAGGAGCGTCCTGGAAGTCATGCCCTGAGTTGCTCCATGCACGCACCTCTATTAAGAAGCTGGTGCACCCAGACGAATGGAAGTGCTCAAGAAATGTATTAACTTATCCACACACTGTTACAGGCCGACTCCTGGACAATTATCCATTATTTTATTAATTGTATAAGACATGATGTGGAGGAAAGGAGCAGCCTTAAAGATATGCACTGGTTTGCTGGATACACACACCTCCTGTTTAAGGCGTGTGCACCCTGGTGAAGGAAAGTGCTCTAGAAATGCATTAGATTACTTATAAGCATACGCCAGGAACCCTTCTGAATTTGATAATCGATTACAGGTGACAGCATGTGGGGGAAAGCAGCATTCTGGAAGATATGCACTTGGTTGCTTCATACACACACATCTATATTCAGGGTTGTGCACCCAGGTGAAGTCAAGTGCTCTAGAAAAGCATACTCACATAGTATTACACGCACACTCATGGAACGTTCATGATGTGCATAATCAATTACATCATACAGCATGTGGATGACATGAGCATCCCGAAAATCATGCAATGGCTTGATCCATGCACACACCTCTGTAATAAGGCTAGTGCACCAAGGTGAAAGAAATAGCTCAAGAAATGCATAACCTTACATAATTCTAAAAGCATACTCATAAAACCCTCATAAATGCATAATCAATTTCAAAACACAGCACGTGGATAAAAGAAGCAGTCCGAATGATATGCACTGGGTTGCCCCAAACACACACCTCTCTATTAAGGCTTGTGCACACATGTGAAGGAGAGTGCTCTACAGAGGCTTTACCTTACTCAAAAAGTGTAACAAGCATACTCATGGAATCCTTATGAAGTATCAAATCCACTGCAAGTGGCAGCATGTGGAATTAAAAAGCAGCCCGGAAGATATACACTGGGTAGCTGCATACTCACAACACCTCTCTATTAAGGCATGTGCACCCAGGTGAAGGAGAGTGACCTAGAAATGCACAACCTGACTCACAGAGTGCTCTGCGCACACTTCTGTAACCCTAATATTTGAAATAATTATTTTCAACAGACAGCACGTGAAGGAAAGGAGCGTCCTGGAAGTCATGCCCTGAGTTGCTCCATGCACGCACCTCTATTAAGAAGCTGGTGCACCCAGACGAATGGAAGTGCTCAAGAAATGTATTAACTTATCCACACACTGTTACAGGCCGACTCCTGGACAATTATCCATTATTTTATTAATTGTATAAGACATGATGTGGAGGAAAGGAGCAGCCTTAAAGATATGCACTGGTTTGCTGGATACACACACCTCCTGTTTAAGGCGTGTGCACCCTGGTGAAGGAAAGTGCTCTAGAAATGCATTAGATTACTTATAAGCATACGCCAGGAACCCTTCTGAATTTGATAATCGATTACAGGTGACAGCATGTGGGGGAAAGCAGCATTCTGGAAGATATGCACTTGGTTGCTTCATACACACACATCTATATTCAGGGTTGTGCACCCAGGTGAAGTCAAGTGCTCTAGAAAAGCATACTCACATAGTGTTACACGCACACTCATGGAACGTTCATGATGTGCATAATCAATTACATCATACAGCATGTGGATGACATGAGCATCCCGAAAATCATGCAATGGCTTGATCCATGCACACACCTCTGTAATAAGGCTAGTGCACCAAGGTGAAAGAATTAGCTCAAGAAATGCATAACCTTACATAATTCTAAAAGCATACTCATAAAACCCTCATAAATGCATAATCAATTTCAAAACACAGCACGTGGATAAAACAAGCAGTCCGAATGATATGCACTGGGTTGCCCCAAACACACACCTCTCTATTAAGGCTTGTGCACACATGTGAAGGAGAGTGCTCTACAGAGGCTT
Source organism: Dunaliella primolecta (assembly GCA_914767535.2). Classification (NCBI taxonomy): domain Eukaryota; kingdom Viridiplantae; phylum Chlorophyta; class Chlorophyceae; order Chlamydomonadales; family Dunaliellaceae; genus Dunaliella; species Dunaliella primolecta. Next base: position 805,805 of record CAJZBB020000003.1, read on the forward strand.
TACCTTACTCAAAAAGTGTAACAAGCATACTCATGGAATCCTTATGAAGTATCAAATCCACTGCAAGTGGCAGCATGTGGAATTAAAAAGCAGCCCGGAAGATATACACTGGGTAGCTGCATACTCACAACACCTCTCTATTAAGGCATGTGCACCCAGGTGAAGGAGAGTGACCTAGAAATGCACAACCTGACTCACAGAGTGCTCTACGCACACTTCTGTAACCCTAATATTTGAAATAATTATTTTCAACAGACAGCACGTGAAGGAAAGGAGCGTCCTGGAAGTCATGCCCTGAGTTGCTCCATGCACGCACCTCTATTAAGAAGCTGGTGCACCCAGACGAATGGAAGTGCTCAAGAAATGTATTAACTTATCCACACACTGTTACAGGCCGACTCCTGGACAATTATCCATTATTTTATTAATTGTATAAGACATGATGTGGAGGAAAGGAGCAGCCTTAAAGATATGCACTGGTTTGCTGGATACACACACCTCCTGTTTAAGGCGTGTGCACCCTGGTGAAGGAAAGTGCTCTAGAAATGCATTAGATTACTTATAAGCATACGCCAGGAACCCTTCTGAATTTGATAATCGATTACAGGTGACAGCATGTGGGGGAAAGCAGCATTCTGGAAGATATGCACTTGGTTGCTTCATACACACACATCTATATTCAGGGTTGTGCACCCAGGTGAAGTCAAGTGCTCTAGAAAAGCATACTCACATAGTGTTACACGCACACTCATGGAACGTTCATGATGTGCATAATCAATTACATCATACAGCATGTGGATGACATGAGCATCCCGAAAATCATGCAATGGCTTGATCCATGCACACACCTCTGTAATAAGGCTAGTGCACCAAGGTGAAAGAATTAGCTCAAGAAATGCCTAACCTTACATAATTCTAAAAGCATACTCATAAAACCCTCATAAATGCATAATCAATTTCAAAACACAGCACGTGGATAAAACAAGCAGTCCGAATGATATGCATTGGGTTGCCCCAAACACACACCTCTCTATTAAGGCTTGTGCACACATGTGAAGGAGAGTGCTCTACAGAGGCTTTACCTTACTCAAAAAGTGTAACAAGCATACTCATGGAATCCTTATGAAGTATCAAATCCACTGCAAGTGGCAGCATGTGGAATTAAAAAGCAGCCCGGAAGATATACACTGGGTAGCTGCATACTCACAACACCTCTCTATTAAGGCATGTGCACCCAGGTGAAGGAGAGTGACCTAGAAATGCACAACCTGACTCACAGAGTGCTCTACGCACACTTCTGTAACCCTAATATTTGAAATAATTATTTTCAACAGACAGCACGTGAAGGAAAGGAGCGTCCTGGAAGTCATGCCCTGAGTTGCTCCATGCACGCACCTCTATTAAGAAGCTGGTGCCCCCAGACGAATGGAAGTGCTCAAGAAATGTATTAACTTATCCACACACTGTTACAGGCCGACTCCTGGACAATTATCCATTATTTTATTAATTGTATAAGACATGATGTGGAGGAAAGGAGCAGCCTTAAAGATATGCACTGGTTTGCTGGATACACACACCTCCTGTTTAAGGCGTGTGCACCCTGGTGAAGGAAAGTGCTCTAAAAATGCATTAAAGTACTTATAAGCATACGCCAGGAACCCTTCTGAATTTGATAATCGATTACAGGTGACAGCATGTGGGGGAAAGCAGCATTCTGGAAGATATGCACTTGGTTGCTTCATACACACACATCTATATTCAGGGTTGTGCACCCAGGTGAAGTCAAGTGCTCTAGAAAAGCATACTCACATAGTGTTACACGCACACTCATGGAACGTTCATGATGTACATAATCAATTACATCATACAGCATGTGGAGGACATGAGCATCCCGAAAATCATGCAATGGCTTGATCCATGCACACACCTCTGTAATAAGGCTAGTGCACCAAGGTGTAAGAAATAGCTCAAGAAATGCATAACCTTACATAATTCTAAAAGCATACTCATAAAACCCTCATAAATGCATAATCAATTTCAAAACACAGCACGTGGATAAAAGAAGCAGTCCGAATGATATGCACTGGGTTGCCCCAAACACACACCTCTCTATTAAGGCTTGTGCACACATGTGAAGGAGAGTGCTCTACAGAGGCTTTACCTTACTCAAAAAGTGTAACAAGCATACTCATGGAATCCTTATGAAGTATCAAATCCACTGCAAGTGGCAGCATGTGGAATTAAAAAGCAGCCCGGAAGATATACACTGGGTAGCTGCATACTCACAACACCTCTCTATTAAGGCATGTGCACCCAGGTGAAGGAGAGTGACCTAGAAATGCACAACCTGACTCACAGAGTGCTCTACGCACACTTCTGTAACCCTAATATTTGAAATAATTATTTTCAACAGACAGCACGTGAAGGAAAGGAGCGTCCTGGAAGTCATGCCCTGAGTTGCTCCATGCACGCACCTCTATTAAGAAGCTGGTGCCCCCAGACGAATGGAAGTGCTCAAGAAATGTATTAACTTATCCACACACTGTTACAGGCCGACTCCTGGACAATTATCCATTATTTTATTAATTGTATAAGACATGATGTGGAGGAAAGGAGCAGCCTTAAAGATATGCACTGGTTTGCTGGATACACACACCTCCTGTTTAAGGCGTGTGCACCCTGGTGAAGGAAAGTGCTCTAAAAATGCATTAAAGTACTTATAAGCATACGCCAGGAACCCTTCTGAATTTGATAATCGATTACAGGTGACAGCATGTGGGGGAAAGCAGCATTCTGGAAGATATGCACTTGGTTGCTTCATACACACACATCTATATTCAGGGTTGTGCACCCAGGTGAAGTCAAGTGCTCTAGAAAAGCATACTCACATAGTGTTACACGCACACTCATGGAACGTTCATGATGTACATAATCAATTACATCATACAGCATGTGGAGGACATGAGCATCCCGAAAATCATGCAATGGCTTGATCCATGCACACACCTCTGTAATAAGGCTAGTGCACCAAGGTGTAAGAAATAGCTCAAGAAATGCATAACCTTACATAATTCTAAAAGCATACTCATAAAACCCTCATAAATGCATAATCAATTTCAAAACACAGCACGTGGATAAAAGAAGCAGTCCGAATGATATGCACTGGGTTGCCCCAAACACACACCTCTCTATTAAGGCTTGTGCACACATGTGAAGGAGAGTGCTCTACAGAGGCTTTACCTTACTCAAAAAGTGTAACAAGCATACTCATGGAATCCTTATGAAGTATCAAATCCACTGCAAGTGGCAGCATGTGGAATTAAAAAGCAGCCCGGAAGATATACACTGGGTAGCTGCATACTCACAACACCTCTCTATTAAGGCATGTGCACCCAGGTGAAGGAGAGTGACCTAGAAATGCACAACCTGACTCACAGAGTGCTCTACGCACACTTCTGTAACCCTAATATTTGAAATAATTATTTTCAACAGACAGCACGTGAAGGAAAGGAGCGTCCTGGAAGTCATGCCCTGAGTTGCTCCATGCACGCACCTCTATTAAGAAGCTGGTGCACCCAGACGAATGGAAGTGCTCAAGAAATGTATTAACTTATCCACACACTGTTACAGGCCGACTCCTGGACAATTATCCATTATTTTATTAATTGTATAAGACATGATGTGGAGGAAAGGAGCAGCCTTAAAGATATGCACTGGTTTGCTGGATACACACACCTCCTGTTTAAGGCGTGTGCACCCTGGTGAAGGAAAGTGCTCTAGAAATGCATTAGATTACTTATAAGCATACGCCAGGAACCCTTCTGAATTTGATAATCGATTACAGGTGACAGCATGTGGGGGAAAGCAGCATTCTGGAAGATATGCACTTGGTTGCTTCATACACACACATCTATTTTCAGGGTTGTGCACCCAGGTGAAGTCAAGTGCTCTAGAAAAGCATACTCACATAGTGTTACACGCACACTCATGGAACGTTCATGATGTGCATAATCAATTACATCATACAGCATGTGGAGGACATGAGCATCCCGAAAATCATGCAATGGCTTGATCCATGCACACACCTCTGTAATAAGGCTAGTGCACCAAGGTGAAAGAAATAGCTCAAGAAATGCATAACCTTACATAATTCTAAAAGCATACTCATAAAACCCTCATAAATGCATAATCAATTTCAAAACACAGCACGTGGATAAAACAAGCAGTCCGAATGATATGCACTGGGTTGCCCCAAACACACACCTCTCTATTAAGGCTTGTGCACACATGTGAAGGAGAGTGCTCTACAGAGGCTTTACCTTACTCAAAAAGTGTAACAAGCATACTCATGGAATCCTTATGAAGTATCAAATCCACTGCAAGTGGCAGCATGTGGAATTAAAAAGCAGCCCGGAAGATATACACTGGGTAGCTGCATACTCACAACACCTCTCTATTAAGGCATGTGCACCCAGGTGAAGGAGAGTGACCTAGAAATGCACAACCTGACTCACAGAGTGCTCTACTCACACTTCTGTAACCCTAATATTTGAAATAATTATTTTCAACAGACAGCACGTGAAGGAAAGGAGCGTCCTGGAAGTCATGCCCTGAGTTGCTCCATGCACGCACCTCTATTAAGAAGCTGGTGCACCCAGACGAATGGAAGTGCTCAAGAAATGTATTAACTTATCCACACACTGTTACAGGCCGACTCCTGGACAATTATCCATTATTTTATTAATTGTATAAGACATGATGTGGAGGAAAGGAGCAGCCTTAAAGATATGCACTGGTTTGCTGGATACACACACCTCCTGTTTAAGGCGTGTGCACCCTGGTGAAGGAAAGTGCTCTAAAAATGCATTAAATTACTTATAAGCATACGCCAGGAACCCTTCTGAATTTGATAATCGATTACAGGTGACAGCATGTGGGGGAGAGCAGCATTCTGGAAGATATGCACTTGGTTGCTTCATACACACACATCTATATTCAGGGTTGTGCACCCAGGTGAAGTCAAGTGCTCTAGAAAAGCATACTCACATAGTGTTACACGCACACTCATGGAACGTTCATGATGTGCATAATCAATTACATCATACAGCATGTGGAGGACATGAGCATCCCGAAAATCATGCAATGGCTTGATCCATGCACACACCTCTGTAATAAGGCTAGTGCACCAAGGTGAAAGAATTAGCTCAAGAAATGCATAACCTTACATAATTCTAAAAGCATACTCATAAAACCCTCATAAATGCATAATCAATTTCAAAACACAGCACGTGGATAAAACAAGCAGTCCGAATGATATGCACTGGGTTGCCCCAAACACACACCTCTCTATTAAGGCTTGTGCACACATGTGAAGGAGAGTGCTCTACAGAGGCTTTACCTTACTCAAAAAGTGTAACAAGCATACTCATGGAATCCTTATGATGTATCAAATCCACTGCAAGTGGCAGCATGTGGAATTAAAAAGCAGCCCGGAAGATATACACTGGGTAGCTGCATACTCACAACACCTCTCTATTAAGGCATGTGCACCCAGGTGAAGGAGAGTGACCTAGAAATGCACAACCTGACTCACAGAGTGCTCTACGCACACTTCTGTAACCCTAATATTTGAAATAATTATTTTCAACAGACAGCACGTGAAGGAAAGGAGCGTCCTGGAAGTCATGCCCTGAGTTGCTCCATGCACGCACCTCTATTAAGAAGCTGGTGCACCCAGACGAATGGAAGTGCTCAAGAAAAGTATTAACTTATCCACACACTGTTACAGGCCGACTCCTGGACAATTATCCATTATTTTATTAATTGTATAAGACATGATGTGGAGGAAAGGAGCAGCCTTAGAGATATGCACTGGTTTGCTGGATACACACACCTCCTGTTTAAGGCGTGTGCACCCTGGTGAAGGAAAGTGCTCTAGAAATGCATTAAATTACTTATAAGCATACGCCAGGAACCCTTCTGAATTTGATAATCGATTACAGGTGACAGCATGTGGGGGAAAGCAGCATTCTGGAAGATATGCACTTGGTTGCTTCATACACACACATCTATATTCAGGGTTGTGCACCCAGGTGAAGTCAAGTGCTCTAGAAAAGCATACTCACATAGTGTTACACGCACACTCATGGAACGTTCATGATGTACATAATCAATTACATCATACAGCATGTGGAGGACATGAGCATCCCGAAAATCATGCAATGGCTTGATCCATGCACACACCTCTGTAATAAGGCTAGTGCACCAAGGTGTAAGAAATAGCTCAAGAAATGCCTAACCTTACATAATTCTATAAGCATACTCATAAAACCCTCATAAATGCATAATCAATTTCAAAATACAGCACGTGGATAAAAGAAGCAGTCCGAATGATATGCACTGGGTTGCCCCAAACACACACCTCTCTATTAAGGCTTGTGCACACATGTGAAGGAGAGTGCTCTACAGAGGCTTTACCTTACTCAAAAAGTGTAACAAGCATACTCATGGAATCCTTATGAAGTATCAAATCCACTGCAAGTGGCAGCATGTGGAATTAAAAAGCAGCCCGGAAGATATACACTGGGTAGCTGCATACTCACAACACCTCTCTATTAAGGCATGTGCACCCAGGTGAAGGAGAGTGACCTAGAAATGCACAACCTGACTCACAGAGTGCTCTACGCACACTTCTGTAACCCTAATATTTGAAATAATTATTTTCAACAGACAGCACGTGAAGGAAAGGAGCGTCCTGGAAGTCATGCCCTGAGTTGCTCCATGCACGCACCTCTATTAAGAAGCTGGTGCACCCAGACGAATGGAAGTGCTCAAGAAATGTATTAACTTATCCACACACTGTTACAGGCCGACTCCTGGACAATTATCCATTATTTTATTAATTGTATAAGACATGATGTGGAGGAAAGGAGCAGCCTTAAAGATATGCACTGGTTTGCTGGATACACACACCTCCTGTTTAAGGCGTGTGCACCCTGGTGAAGGAAAGTGCTCTAAAAATGCATTAAAGTACTTATAAGCATACGCCAGGAACCCTTCTGAATTTGATAATCGATTACAGGTGACAGCATGTGGGGGAGAGCAGCATTCTGGAAGATATGCACTTGGTTGCTTCATACACACACATCTATATTCAGGGTTGTGCACCCAGGTGAAGTCAAGTGCTCTAGAAAAGCATACTCACATAGTGTTACACGCACACTCATGGAACGTTCATGATGTGCATAATCAATTACATCATACAGCATGTGGAGGACATGAGCATCCCGAAAATCATGCAATGGCTTGATCCATGCACACACCTCTGTAATAAGGCTAGTGCACCAAGGTGAAAGAATTAGCTCAAGAAATGCATAACCTTACATAATTCTAAAAGCATACTCATAAAACCCTCATAAATGCATAATCAATTTCAAAACACAGCACGTGGATAAAACAAGCAGTCCGAATGATATGCACTGGGTTGCCCCAAACACACACCTCTCTATTAAGGCTTGTGCACACATGTGAAGGAGAGTGCTCTACAGAGGCTTTACCTTACTCAAAAAGTGTAACAAGCATACTCATGGAATCCTTATGAAGTATCAAATCCACTGCAAGTGGCAGCATGTGGAATTAAAAAGCAGCCCGGAAGATATACACTGGGTAGCTGCATACTCACAACACCTCTCTATTAAGGCATGTGCACCCAGGTGAAGGAGAGTGACCTAGAAATGCACAACCTGACTCACAGAGTGCTCTACGCACACTTCTGTAACCCTAATATTTGAAATAATTATTTTCAACAGACAGCACGTGAAGGAAAGGAGCGTCCTGGAAGTCATGCCCTGAGTTGCTCCATGCACGCACCTCTATTAAGAAGCTGGTGCACCCAGACGAATGGAAGTGCTCAAGAAATGTATTAACTTATCCACACACTGTTACAGGCCGACTCCTGGACAATTATCCATTATTTTATTAATTGTATAAGACATGATGTGGAGGAAAGGAGCAGCCTTAAAGATATGCACTGGTTTGCTGGATACACACACCTCCTGTTTAAGGCGTGTGCACCCTGGTGAAGGAAAGTGCTCTAAAAATGCATTAAATTACTTATAAGCATACGCCAGGAACCCTTCTGAATTTGATAATCGATTACAGGTGACAGCATGTGGGGGAGAGCAGCATTCTGGAAGATATGCACTTGGTTGCTTCATACACACACATCTATATTCAGGGTTGTGCACCCAGGTGAAGTCAAGTGCTCTAGAAAAGCATACTCACATAGTGTTACACGCACACTCATGGAACGTTCATGATGTGCATAATCAATTACATCATACAGCATGTGGAGGACATGAGCATCCCGAAAATCATGCAATGGCTTGATCCATGCACACACCTCTGTAATAAGGCTAGTGCACCAAGGTGAAAGAATTAGCTCAAGAAATGCATAACCTTACATAATTCTAAAAGCATACTCATAAAACCCTCATAAATGCATAATCAATTTCAAAACACAGCACGTGGATAAAACAAGCAGTCCGAATGATATGCACTGGGTTGCCCCAAACACACACCTCTCTATTAAGGCTTGTGCACACATGTGAAGGAGAGTGCTCTACAGAGGCTTTACCTTACTCAAAAAGTGTAACAAGCATACTCATGGAATCCTTATGAAGTATCAAATCCACTGCAAGTGGCAGCATGTGGAATTAAAAAGCAGCCCGGAAGATATACACTGGGTAGCTGCATACTCACAACACCTCTCTATTAAGGCATGTGCACCCAGGTGAAGGAGAGTGACCTAGAAATGCACAACCTGACTCACAGAGTGCTCTACGCACACTTCTGTAACCCTAATATTTGAAATAATTATTTTCAACAGACAGCACGTGAAGGAAAGGAGCGTCCTGGAAGTCATGCCCTGAGTTGCTCCATGCACGCACCTCTATTAAGAAGCTGGTGCACCCAGACGAATGGAAGTGCTCAAGAAATGTATTAACTTATCCACACACTGTTACAGGCCGACTCCTGGACAATTATCCATTATTTTATTATTTGTATAAGACATGATGTGGAGGAAAGGAGCAGCCTTAGAGATATGCACTGGTTTGCTGGATACACACACCTCCTGTTTAAGGCGTGTGCACCCTGGTGAAGGAAAGTGCTCTAGAAATGCATTAAATTACTTATAAGCATACGCCAGGAACCCTTCTGAATTTGATAATCGATTACAGGTGACAGCATGTGGGGGAAAGCAGCATTCTGGAAGATATGCACTTGGTTGCTTCATACACACACATCTATATTCAGGGTTGTGCACCCAGGTGAAGTCAAGTGCTCTAGAAAAGCATACTCACATAGTGTTACACGCACACTCATGGAACGTTCATGATGTACATAATCAATTACATCATACAGCATGTGGAGGACATGAGCATCCCGAAAATCATGCAATGGCTTGATCCATGCACACACCTCTGTAATAAGGCTAGTGCACCAAGGTGAAAGAAATAGCTCAAGAAATGCATAACCTTACATAATTCTAAAAGCATACTCATAAAACCCTCATAAATGCATAATCAATTTCAAAACACAGCACGTGGATAAAACAAGCAGTCCGAATGATATGCACTGGGTTGCCCCAAACACACACCTCTCTATTAAGGCTTGTGCACACATGTGAAGGAGAGTGCTCTACAGAGGCTTTACCTTACTCAAAAAGTGTAACAAGCATACTCATGGAATCCTTATGAAGTATCAAATCCACTGCAAGTGGCAGCATGTGGAATTAAAAAGCAGCCCGGAAGATATACACTGGGTAGCTGCATACTCACAACACCTCTCTATTAAGGCATGTGCACCCAGGTGAAGGAGAGTGACCTAGAAATGCACAACCTGACTCACAGAGTGCTCTACGCACACTTCTGTAACCCTAATATTTGAAATAATTATTTTCAACAGACAGCACGTGAAGGAAAGGAGCGTCCTGGAAGTCATGCCCTGAGTTGCTCCATGCACGCACCTCTATTAAGAAGCTGGTGCACCCAGACGAATGGAAGTGCTCAAGAAATGTATTAACTTATCCACACACTGTTACAGGCCGACTCCTGGACAATTATCCATTATTTTATTAATTGTATAAGACATGATGTGGAGGAAAGGAGCAGCCTTAAAGATATGCACTGGTTTGCTGGATACACACACCTCCTGTTTAAGGCGTGTGCACCCTGGTGAAGGAAAGTGCTCTAAAAATGCATTAAAGTACTTATAAGCATACGCCAGGAACCCTTCTGAATTTGATAATCGATTACAGGTGACAGCATGTGGGGGAGAGCAGCATTCTGGAAGATATGCACTTGGTTGCTTCATACACACACATCTATATTCAGGGTTGTGCACCCAGGTGAAGTCAAGTGCTCTAGAAAAGCATACTCACATAGTGTTACACGCACACTCATGGAACGTTCATGATGTGCATAATCAATTACATCATACAGCATGTGGAGGACATGAGCATCCCGAAAATCATGCAATGGCTTGATCCATGCACACACCTCTGTAATAAGGCTAGTGCACCAAGGTGAAAGAATTAGCTCAAGAAATGCATAACCTTACATAATTCTAAAAGCATACTCATAAAACCCTCATAAATGCATAATCAATTTCAAAACACAGCACGTGGATAAAACAAGCAGTCCGAATGATATGCACTGGGTTGCCCCAAACACACACCTCTCTATTAAGGCTTGTGCACACATGTGAAGGAGAGTGCTCTACAGAGGCTTTACCTTACTCAAAAAGTGTAACAAGCATACTCATGGAATCCTTATGAAGTATCAAATCCACTGCAAGTGGCAGCATGTGGAATTAAAAAGCAGCCCGGAAGATATACACTGGGTAGCTGCATACTCACAACACCTCTCTATTAAGGCATGTGCACCCAGGTGAAGGAGAGTGACCTAGAAATGCACAACCTGACTCACAGAGTGCTCTACGCACACTTCTGTAACCCTAATATTTGAAATAATTATTTTCAACAGACAGCACGTGAAGGAAAGGAGCGTCCTGGAAGTCATGCCCTGAGTTGCTCCATGCACGCACCTCTATTAAGAAGCTGGTGCACCCAGACGAATGGAAGTGCTCAAGAAATGTATTAACTTATCCACACACTGTTACAGGCCGACTCCTGGACAATTATCCATTATTTTATTAATTGTATAAGACATGATGTGGAGGAAAGGAGCAGCCTTAAAGATATGCACTGGTTTGCTGGATACACACACCTCCTGTTTAAGGCGTGTGCACCCTGGTGAAGGAAAGTGCTCTAAAAATGCATTAAATTACTTATAAGCATACGCCAGGAACCCTTCTGAATTTGATAATCGATTACAGGTGACAGCATGTGGGGGAGAGCAGCATTCTGGAAGATATGCACTTGGTTGCTTCATACACACACATCTATATTCAGGGTTGTGCACCCAGGTGAAGTCAAGTGCTCTAGAAAAGCATACTCACATAGTGTTACACGCACACTCATGGAACGTTCATGATGTGCATAATCAATTACATCATACAGCATGTGGAGGACATGAGCATCCCGAAAATCATGCAATGGCTTGATCCATGCACACACCTCTGTAATAAGGCTAGTGCACCAAGGTGAAAGAATTAGCTCAAGAAATGCATAACCTTACATAATTCTAAAAGCATACTCATAAAACCCTCATAAATGCATAATCAATTTCAAAACACAGCACGTGGATAAAACAAGCAGTCCGAATGATATGCACTGGGTTGCCCCAAACACACACCTCTCTATTAAGGCTTGTGCACACATGTGAAGGAGAGTGCTCTACAGAGGCTTTACCTTACTCAAAAAGTGTAACAAGCATACTCATGGAATCCTTATGAAGTATCAAATCCACTGCAAGTGGCAGCATGTGGAATTAAAAAGCAGCCCGGAAGATATACACTGGGTAGCTGCATACTCACAACACCTCTCTATTAAGGCATGTGCACCCAGGTGAAGGAGAGTGACCTAGAAATGCACAACCTGACTCACAGAGTGCTCTACGCACACTTCTGTAACCCTAATATTTGAAATAATTATTTTCAACAGACAGCACGTGAAGGAAAGGAGCGTCCTGGAAGTCATGCCCTGAGTTGCTCCATGCACGCACCTCTATTAAGAAGCTGGTGCACCCAGACGAATGGAAGTGCTCAAGAAATGTATTAACTTATCCACACACTGTTACAGGCCGACTCCTGGACAATTATCCATTATTTTATTATTTGTATAAGACATGATGTGGAGGAAAGGAGCAGCCTTAGAGATATGCACTGGTTTGCTGGATACACACACCTCCTGTTTAAGGCGTGTGCACCCTGGTGAAGGAAAGTGCTCTAGAAATGCATTAAATTACTTATAAGCATACGCCAGGAACCCTTCTGAATTTGATAATCGATTACAGGTGACAGCATGTGGGGGAAAGCAGCATTCTGGAAGATATGCACTTGGTTGCTTCATACACACACATCTATATTCAGGGTTGTGCACCCAGGTGAAGTCAAGTGCTCTAGAAAAGCATACTCACATAGTGTTACACGCACACTCATGGAACGTTCATGATGTACATAATCAATTACATCATACAGCATGTGGAGGACATGAGCATCCCGAAAATCATGCAATGGCTTGATCCATGCACACACCTCTGTAATAAGGCTAGTGCACCAAGGTGTAAGAAATAGCTCAAGAAATGCCTAACCTTACATAATTCTAAAAGCATACTCATAAAACCCTCATAAATGCATAATCAATTTCAAAATACAGCACGTGGATAAAAGAAGCAGTCCGAATGATATGCACTGGGTTGCCCCAAACACACACCTCTCTATTAAGGCTTGTGCACACATGTGAAGGAGAGTGCTCTACAGAGGCTTTACCTTACTCAAAAAGTGTAACAAGCATACTCATGGAATCCTTATGAAGTATCAAATCCACTGCAAGTGGCAGCATGTGGAATTAAAAAGCAGCCCGGAAGATATACACTGGGTAGCTGCATACTCACAACACCTCTCTATTAAGGCATGTGCACCCAGGTGAAGGAGAGTGACCTAGAAATGCACAACCTGACTCACAGAGTGCTCTACGCACACTTCTGTAACCCTAATATTTGAAATAATTATTTTCAACAGACAGCACGTGAAGGAAAGGAGCGTCCTGGAAGTCATGCCCTGAGTTGCTCCATGCACGCACCTCTATTAAGAAGCTGGTGCACCCAGACGAATGGAAGTGCTCAAGAAATGTATTAACTTATCCACACACTGTTACAGGCCGACTCCTGGACAATTATCCATTATTTTATTAATTGTATAAGACATGATGTGGAGGAAAGGAGCAGCCTTAAAGATATGCACTGGTTTGCTGGATATACACACCTCCTGTTTAAGGCGTGTGCACCCTGGTGAAGGAAAGTGCTCTAGAAATGCATTAAATTACTTATAAGCATACGCCAGGAACCCTTCTGAATTTGATAATCGATTACAGGTGACAGCATGTGGGGGAAAGCAGCATTCTGGAAGATATGCACTTGGTTGCTTCATACACACACATCTATATTCAGGGTTGTGCACCCAGGTGAAGTCAAGTGCTCTAGAAAAGCATACTCACATAGTGTTACACGCACACTCATGGAACGTTCATGATGTACATAATCAATTACATCATACAGCATGTGGAGGACATGAGCATCCCGAAAATCATGCAATGGCTTGATCCATGCACACACCTCTGTAATAAGGCTAGTGCACCAAGGTGTAAGAAATAGCTCAAGAAATGCCTAACCTTACATAATTCTAAAAGCATACTCATAAAACCCTCATAAATGCATAATCAATTTCAAAATACAGCACGTGGATAAAAGAAGCAGTCCGAATGATATGCACTGGGTTGCCCCAAACACACACCTCTCTATTAAGGCTTGTGCACACATGTGAAGGAGAGTGCTCTACAGAGGCTTTACCTTACTCAAAAAGTGTAACAAGCATACTCATGGAATCCTTATGAAGTATCAAATCCACTGCAAGTGGCAGCATGTGGAATTAAAAAGCAGCCCGGAAGATATACACTGGGTAGCTGCATACTCACAACACCTCTCTATTAAGGCATGTGCACCCAGGTGAAGGAGAGTGACCTAGAAATGCACAACCTGACTCACAGAGTGCTCTACGCACACTTCTGTAACCCTAATATTTGAAATAATTATTTTCAACAGACAGCACGTGAAGGAAAGGAGCGTCCTGGAAGTCATGCCCTGAGTTGCTCCATGCACGCACCTCTATTGAGAAGCTGGTGCACCCAGACGAATGAAAGTGCTCAAGAAATGTATTAACTTATCCACACACTGTTACAGGCCGACTCCTGGACAATTATCCATTATTTTATTAATTGTATAAGACATGATGTGGAGGAAAGGAGCAGCCTTAAAGATATGCACTGGTTTGCTGGATACACACACCTCCTGTTTAAGGCGTGTGCACCCTGGTGAAGGAAAGTGCTCTAGAAATGCATTAAATTACTTATAAGCATACGCCAGGAACCCTTCTGAATTTGATAATCGATTACAGGTGACAGCATGTGGGGGAAAGCAGCATTCTGGAAGATATGCACTTGGTTGCTTCATACACACACATCTATATTCAGGGTTGTGCACCCAGGTGAAGTCAAGTGCTCTAGAAAAGCATACTCACATAGTGTTACACGCACACTCATGGAACGTTCATGATGTACATAATCAATTACATCATACAGCATGTGGAGGACATGAGCATCCCGAAAATCATGCAATGGCTTGATCCATGCACACACCTCTGTAATAAGGCTAGTGCACCAAGGTGTAAGAAATAGCTCAAGAAATGCATAACCTTACATAATTCTAAAAGCATACTCATAAAACCCTCATAAATGCATAATCAATTTCAAAACACAGCACGTGGATAAAACAAGCAGTCCGAATGATATGCACTGGGTTGCCCCAAACACACACCTCTCTATTAAGGCTTGTGCACACATGTGAAGGAGAGTGCTCTACAGAGGCTTTACCTTACTCAAAAAGTGTAACAAGCATACTCATGGAATCCTTATGAAGTATCAAATCCACTGCAAGTGGCAGCATGTGGAATTAAAAAGCAGCCCGGAAGATATACACTGGGTAGCTGCATACTCACAACACCTCTCTATTAAGGCATGTGCACCCAGGTGAAGGAGAGTGACCTAGAAATGCACAACCTGACTCACAGAGTGCTCTACGCACACTTCTGTAACCCTAATATTTGAAATAATTATTTTCAACAGACAGCACGTGAAGGAAAGGAGCGTCCTGGAAGTCATGCCCTGAGTTGCTCCATGCACGCACCTCTATTAAGAAGCTGGTGCACCCAGACGAATGGAAGTGCTCAAGAAATGTATTAACTTATCCACACACTGTTACAGGCCGACTCCTGGACAATTATCCATTATTTTATTAATTGTATAAGACATGATGTGGAGGAAAGGAGCAGCCTTAAAGATATGCACTGGTTTGCTGGATACACACACCTCCTGTTTAAGGCGTGTGCACCCTGGTGAAGGAAAGTGCTCTAGAAATGCATTAAATTACTTATAAGCATACGCCAGGAACCCTTCTGAATTTGATAATCGATTACAGGTGACAGCATGTGGGGGAAAGCAGCATTCTGGAAGATATGCACTTGGTTGCTTCATACACACACATCTATATTCAGGGTTGTGCACCCAGGTGAAGTCAAGTGCTCTAGAAAAGCATACTCACATAGTGTTACACGCACACTCATGGAACGTTCATGATGTACATAATCAATTACATCATACAGCATGTGGAGGACATGAGCATCCCGAAAATCATGCAATGGCTTGATCCATGCACACACCTCTGTAATAAGGCTAGTGCACCAAGGTGAAAGAAATAGCTCAAGAAATGCCTAACCTTACATAATTCTAAAAGCATACTCATAAAACCCTCATAAATGCATAATCAATTTCAAAACACAGCACGTGGATAAAACAAGCAGTCCGAATGATATGCACTGGGTTGCCCCAAACACACACCTCTCTATTAAGGCTTGTGCACACATGTGAAGGAGAGTGCTCTACAGAGGCTTTACCTTACTCAAAAAGTGTAACAAGCATACTCATGGAATCCTTATGAAGTATCAAATCCACTGCAAGTGGCAGCATGTGGAATTAAAAAGCAGCCCGGAAGATATACACTGGGTAGCTGCATACTCACAACACCTCTCTATTAAGGCATGTGCACCCAGGTGAAGGAGAGTGACCTAGAAATGCACAACCTGACTCACAGAGTGCTCTACGCACACTTCTGTAACCCTAATATTTGAAATAATTATTTTCAACAGACAGCACGTGAAGGAAAGGAGCGTCCTGGAAGTCATGCCCTGAGTTGCTCCATGCACGCACCTCTATTAAGAAGCTGGTGCACCCAGACGAATGGAAGTGCTCAAGAAATGTATTAACTTATCCACACACTGTTACAGGCCGACTCCTGGACAATTATCCATTATTTTATTAATTGTATAAGACATGATGTGGAGGAAAGGAGCAGCCTTAAAGATATGCACTGGTTTGCTGGATACACACACCTCTTTATTAAGGCGTGTGCACCCTGGTGAAGGAAAGTGCTCTAGAAATGCATTAGATTACTTATAAGCATACGCCAGGAACCCTTCTGAATTTGATAATCGATTACAGGTGACAGCATGTGGGGGAAAGCAGCATTCTGGAAGATATGCACTTGGTTGCTTCATACACACACATCTATATTCAGGGTTGTGCACCCAGGTGAAGTCAAGTGCTCTAGAAAAGCATACTCACATAGTGTTACACGCACACTCATGGAACGTTCATGATGTGCATAATCAATTACATCATACAGCATGTGGAGGACATGAGCATCCCGAAAATCATGCAATGGCTTGATCCATGCACACACCTCTGTAATAAGGCTAGTGCACCAAGGTGAAAGAAATAGCTCAAGAAATGCATAACCTTACATAATTCTAAAAGCATACTCATAAAACCCTCATAAATGCATAATCAATTTCAAAATACAGCACGTGGATAAAAGAAGCAGTCCGAATGATATGCACTGGGTTGCCCCAAACACACACCTCTCTATTAAGGCTTGTGCACACATGTGAAGGAGAGTGCTCTACAGAGGCTTTACCTTACTCAAAAAGTGTAACAAGCATACTCATGGAATCCTTATGAAGTATCAAATCCACTGCAAGTGGCAGCATGTGGAATTAAAAAGCAGCCCGGAAGATATACACTGGGTAGCTGCATACTCACAACACCTCTCTATTAAGGCATGTGCACCCAGGTGAAGGAGAGTGACCTAGAAATGCACAACCTGACTCACAGAGTGCTCTACGCACACTTCTGTAACCCTAATATTTGAAATAATTATTTTCAACAGACAGCACGTGAAGGAAAGGAGCGTCCTGGAAGTCATGCCCTGAGTTGCTCCATGCACGCACCTCTATTAAGAAGCTGGTGCACCCAGACGAATGGAAGTGCTCAAGAAATGTATTAACTTATCCACACACTGTTACAGGCCGACTCCTGGACAATTATCCATTATTTTATTAATTGTATAAGACATGATGTGGAGGAAAGGAGCAGCCTTAAAGATATGCACTGGTTTGCTGGATACACACACCTCTTTATTAAGGCGTGTGCACCCTGGTGAAGGAAAGTGCTCTAGAAATGCATTAAATTACTTATAAGCATACGCCAGGAACCCTTCTGAATTTGATAATCGATTACAGGTGACAGCATGTGGGGGAAAGCAGCATTCTGGAAGATATGCACTTGGTTGCTTCATACACACACATCTATATTCAGGGTTGTGCACCCAGGTGAAGTCAAGTGCTCTAGAAAAGCATACTCACATAGTGTTACACGCACACTCATGGAACGTTCATGATGTGCATAATCAATTACATCATACAGCATGTGGAGGACATGAGCATCCCGAAAATCATGCAATGGCTTGATCCATGCACACACCTCTGTAATAAGGCTAGTGCACCAAGGTGAAAGAAATAGCTCAAGAAATGCATAACCTTACATAATTCTAAAAGCATACTCATAAAACCCTCATAAATGCATAATCAATTTCAAAATACAGCACGTGGATAAAAGAAGCAGTCCGAATGATATGCACTGGGTTGCCCCAAACACACACCTCTCTATTAAGGCTTGTGCACACATGTGAAGGAGAGTGCTCTACAGAGGCTTTACCTTACTCAAAAAGTGTAACAAGCATACTCATGGAATCCTTATGAAGTATCAAATCCACTGCAAGTGGCAGCATGTGGAATTAAAAAGCAGCCCGGAAGATATACACTGGGTAGCTGCATACTCACAACACCTCTCTATTAAGGCATGTGCACCCAGGTGAAGGAGAGTGACCTAGAAATGCACAACCTGACTCACAGAGTGCTCTACGCACACTTCTGTAACCCTAATATTTGAAATAATTATTTTCAACAGACAGCACGTGAAGGAAAGGAGCGTCCTGGAAGTCATGCCCTGAGTTGCTCCATGCACGCACCTCTATTAAGAAGCTGGTGCACCCAGACGAATGGAAGTGCTCAAGAAATGTATTAACTTATCCACACACTGTTACAGGCCGACTCCTGGACAATTATCCATTATTTTATTAATTGTATAAGACATGATGTGGAGGAAAGGAGCAGCCTTAAAGATATGCACTGGTTTGCTGGATACACACACCTCTTTATTAAGGCGTGTGCACCCTGGTGAAGGAAAGTGCTCTAGAAATGCATTAGATTACTTATAAGCATACGCCAGGAACCCTTCTGAATTTGATAATCGATTACAGGTGACAGCATGTGGGGGAAAGCAGCATTCTGGAAGATATGCACTTGGTTGCTTCATACACACACATCTATATTCAGGGTTGTGCACCCAGGTGAAGTCAAGTGCTCTAGAAAAGCATACTCACATAGTGTTACACGCACACTCATGGAACGTTCATGATGTGCATAATCAATTACATCATACAGCATGTGGAGGACATGAGCATCCCGAAAATCATGCAATGGCTTGATCCATGCACACACCTCTGTAATAAGGCTAGTGCACCAAGGTGAAAGAAATAGCTCAAGAAATGCATAACCTTACATAATTCTAAAAGCATACTCATAAAACCCTCATAAATGCATAATCAATTTCAAAATACAGCACGTGGATAAAAGAAGCAGTCCGAATGATATGCACTGGGTTGCCCCAAACACACACCTCTCTATTAAGGCTTGTGCACACATGTGAAGGAGAGTGCTCTACAGAGGCTTTACCTTACTCAAAAAGTGTAACAAGCATACTCATGGAATCCTTATGAAGTATCAAATCCACTGCAAGTGGCAGCATGTGGAATTAAAAAGCAGCCCGGAAGATATACACTGGGTAGCTGCATACTCACAACACCTCTCTATTAAGGCATGTGCACCCAGGTGAAGGAGAGTGACCTAGAAATGCACAACCTGACTCACAGAGTGCTCTACGCACACTTCTGTAACCCTAATATTTGAAATAATTATTTTCAACAGACAGCACGTGAAGGAAAGGAGCGTCCTGGAAGTCATGCCCTGAGTTGCTCCATGCACGCACCTCTATTAAGAAGCTGGTGCACCCAGACGAATGGAAGTGCTCAAGAAATGTATTAACTTATCCACACACTGTTACAGGCCGACTCCTGGACAATTATCCATTATTTTATTAATTGTATAAGACATGATGTGGAGGAAAGGAGCAGCCTTAAAGATATGCACTGGTTTGCTGGATATACACACCTCCTGTTTAAGGCGTGTGCACCCTGGTGAAGGAAAGTGCTCTAGAAATGCATTAAATTACTTATAAGCATACGCCAGGAACCCTTCTGAATTTGATAATCGATTACAGGTGACAGCATGTGGGGGAAAGCAGCATTCTGGAAGATATGCACTTGGTTGCTTCATACACACACGTCTATATTCAGGGTTGTGCACCCAGGTGAAGTCAAGTGCTCTAGAAAAGCATACTCACATAGTGTTAAACGCACACTCATGGAACGTTCATGATGTACATAATCAATTACATCATACAGCATGTGGAGGACATGAGCATCCCGAAAATCATGCAATGGCTTGATCCATGCACACACCTCTGTAATAAGGCTAGTGCACCAAGGTGTAAGAAATAGCTCAAGAAATGCCTAACCTTACATAATTCTAAAAGCATACTCATAAAACCCTCATAAATGCATAATCAATTTCAAAACACAGCACGTGGATAAAAGAAGCAGTCCGAATGATATGCACTGGGTTGCCCCAAACACACACCTCTCTATTAAGGCTTGTGCACACATGTGAAGGAGAGTGCTCTACAGAGGCTTTACCTTACTCAAAAAGTGTAACAAGCATACTCATGGAATCCTTATGAAGTATTAAATCCACTGCAAGTGGCAGCATGTGGAATTAAAAAGCAGCCCGGAAGATATACACTGGGTAGCTGCATACTCACAACACCTCTCTATTAAGGCATGTGCACCCAGGTGAAGGAGAGTGACCTAGAAATGCACAACCTGACTCACAGAGTGCTCTACGCACACTTCTGTAACCCTAATATTTGAAATAATTATTTTCAACAGACAGCACGTGAAGGAAAGGAGCGTCCTGGAAGTCATGCCCTGAGTTGCTCCATGCACGCACCTCTATTAAGAAGCTGGTGCACCCAGACGAATGGAAGTGCTCAAGAAATGTATTAACTTATCCACACACTGTTACAGGCCGACTCCTGGACAATTATCCATTATTTTATTAATTGTATAAGACATGATGTGGAGGAAAGGAGCAGCCTTAAAGATATGCACTGGTTTGCTGGATACACACACCTCTTTATTAAGGCGTGTGCACCCTGGTGAAGGAAAGTGCTCTAGAAATGCATTAGATTACTTATAAGCATACGCCAGGAACCCTTCTGAATTTGATAATCGATTACAGGTGACAGCATGTGGGGGAAAGCAGCATTCTGGAAGATATGCACTTGGTTGCTTCATACACACACATCTATATTCAGGGTTGTGCACCCAGGTGAAGTCAAGTGCTCTAGAAAAGCATACTCACATAGTGTTACACGCACACTCATGGAACGTTCATGATGTGCATAATCAATTACATCATACAGCATGTGGAGGACATGAGCATCCCGAAAATCATGCAATGGCTTGATCCATGCACACACCTCTGTAATAAGGCTAGTGCACCAAGGTGAAAGAAATAGCTCAAGAAATGCCTAACCTTACATAATTCTAAAAGCATACTCATAAAACCCTCATAAATGCATAATCAATTTCAAAATACAGCACGTGGATAAAAGAAGCAGTCCGAATGATATGCACTGGGTTGCCCCAAACACACACCTCTCTATTAAGGCTTGTGCACACATGTGAAGGAGAGTGCTCTACAGAGGCTTTACCTTACTCAAAAAGTGTAACAAGCATACTCATGGAATCCTTATGAAGTATCAAATCCACTGCAAGTGGCAGCATGTGGAATTAAAAAGCAGCCCGGAAGATATACACTGGGTAGCTGCATACTCACAACACCTCTCTATTAAGGCATGTGCACCCAGGTGAAGGAGAGTGACCTAGAAATGCACAACCTGACTCACAGAGTGCTCTACGCACACTTCTGTAACCCTAATATTTGAAATAATTATTTTCAACAGACAGCACGCGAAGGAAAGGAGCGTCCTGGAAGTCATGCCCTGAGTTGCTCCATGCACGCACCTCTATTAAGAAGCTGGTGCACCCAGACGAATGGAAGTGCTCAAGAAATGTATTAACTTATCCACACACTGTTACAGGCCGACTCCTGGACAATTATCCATTATTTTATTAATTGTATAAGACATGATGTGGAGGAAAGGAGCAGCCTTAAAGATATGCACTGGTTTGCTGGATACACACACCTCCTGTTTAAGGCGTGTGCACCCTGGTGAAGGAAAGTGCTCTAGAAATGCATTAAATTACTTATAAGCATACGCCAGGAACCCTTCTGAATTTGATAATCGATTACAGGTGACAGCATGTGGGGGAAAGCAGCATGCTGGAAGATATGCACTTGGTTGCTTCATACACACACATCTATATTCAGGGTTGTGCACCCAGGTGAAGTCAAGTGCTCTAGAAAAGCATACTCACATAGTGTTACACGCACACTCATGGAACGTTCATGATGTACATAATCAATTACATCATACAGCATGTGGAGGACATGAGCATCCCGAAAATCATGCAATGGCTTGATCCATGCACACACCTCTGTAATAAGGCTAGTGCACCAAGGTGAAAGAAATAGCTCAAGAAATGCATAACCTTACATAATTCTAAAAGCATACTCATAAAACCCTCATAAATGCATAATCAATTTCAAAACACAGCACGTGGATAAAAGAAGCAGTCCGAATGATATGCACTGGGTTGCCCCAAACACACACCTCTCTATTAAGGCTTGTGCACACATGTGAAGGAGAGTGCTCTACAGAGGCTTTACCTTACTCAAAAAGTGTAACAAGCATACTCATGGAATCCTTATGAAGTATCAAATCCACTGCAAGTGGCAGCATGTGGAATTAAAAAGCAGCCCGGAAGATATACACTGGGTAGCTGCATACTCACAACACCTCTCTATTAAGGCATGTGCACCCAGGTGAAGGAGAGTGACCTAGAAATGCACAACCTGACTCACAGAGTGCTCTACGCACACTTCTGTAACCCTAATATTTGAAATAATTATTTTCAACAGACAGCACGTGAAGGAAAGGAGCGTCCTGGAAGTCATGCCCTGAGTTGCTCCATGCACGCACCTCTATTAAGAAGCTGGTGCATCCAGACGAATGGAAGTGCTCAAGAAATGTATTAACTTATCCACACACTGTTACAGGCCGACTCCTGGACAATTATCCATTATTTTATTAATTGTATAAGACATGATGTGGAGGAAAGGAGCAGCCTTAAAGATATGCACTGGTTTGCTGGATACACACACCTCCTGTTTAAGGCGTGTGCACCCTGGTGAAGGAAAGTGCTCTAGAAATGCATTAAATTACTTATAAGCATACGCCAGGAACCCTTCTGAATTTGATAATCGATTACAGGTGACAGCATGTGGGGGAAAGCAGCATTCTGGAAGATATGCACTTGGTTGCTTCATACACACACATCTATATTCAGGGTTGTGCACCCAGGTGAAGTCAAGTGCTCTAGAAAAGCATACTCACATAGTGTTACACGCACACTCATGGAACGTTCATGATGTACATAATCAATTACATCATACAGCATGTGGAGGACATGAGCATCCCGAAAATCATGCAATGGCTTGATCCATGCACACACCTCTGTAATAAGGCTAGTGCACCAAGGTGTAAGAAATAGCTCAAGAAATGCCTAACCTTACATAATTCTATAAGCATACTCATAAAACCCTCATAAATGCATAATCAATTTCAAAACACAGCACGTGGATAAAAGAAGCTGTCCGAATGATATGCACTGGGTTGCCCCAAACACACACCTCTCTATTAAGGCTTGTGCACACATGTGAAGGAGAGTGCTCTACAGAGGCTTTACCTTACTCAAAAAGTGTAACAAGCATACTCATGGAATCCTTATGAAGTATCAAATCCACTGCAAGTGGCAGCATGTGGAATTAAAAAGCAGCCCGGAAGATATACACTGGGTAGCTGCATACTCACAACACCTCTCTATTAAGGCATGTGCACCCAGGTGAAGGAGAGTGACCTAGAAATGCACAACCTGACTCACAGAGTGCTCTACGCACACTTCTGTAACCCTAATATTTGAAATAATTATTTTCAACAGACAGCACGCGAAGGAAAGGAGCGTCCTGGAAGTCATGCCCTGAGTTGCTCCATGCACGCACCTCTATTAAGAAGCTGGTGCACCCAGACGAATGGAAGTGCTCAAGAAATGTATTAACTTATCCACACACTGTTACAGGCCGACTCCTGGACAATTATCCATTATTTTATTAATTGTATAAGACATGATGTGGAGGAAAGGAGCAGCCTTAAAGATATGCACTGGTTTGCTGGATACACACACCTCTTTATTAAGGCGTGTGCACCCTGGTGAAGGAAAGTGCTCTAGAAATGCATTAAATTACTTATAAGCATACGCCAGGAACCCTTCTGAATTTGATAATCGATTACAGGTGACAGCAT
The DNA here is from genome assembly GCA_914767535.2 of Dunaliella primolecta. Classification (NCBI taxonomy): domain Eukaryota; kingdom Viridiplantae; phylum Chlorophyta; class Chlorophyceae; order Chlamydomonadales; family Dunaliellaceae; genus Dunaliella; species Dunaliella primolecta. Next base: position 830,160 of record CAJZBB020000003.1, read on the forward strand.
GTGGGGGAAAGCAGCATTCTGGAAGATATGCACTTGGTTGCTTCATACACACACATCTATATTCAGGGTTGTGCACCCAGGTGAAGTCAAGTGCTCTAGAAAAGCATACTCACATAGTGTTAAACGCACACTCATGGAACGTTCATGATGTACATAATCAATTACATCATACAGCATGTGGAGGACATGAGCATCCCGAAAATCATGCAATGGCTTGATCCATGCACACACCTCTGTAATAAGGCTAGTGCACCAAGGTGTAAGAAATAGCTCAAGAAATGCCTAACCTTACATAATTCTAAAAGCATACTCATAAAACCCTCATAAATGCATAATCAATTTCAAAACACAGCACGTGGATAAAAGAAGCAGTCCGAATGATATGCACTGGGTTGCCCCAAACACACACCTCTCTATTAAGGCTTGTGCACACATGTGAAGGAGAGTGCTCTACAGAGGCTTTACCTTACTCAAAAAGTGTAACAAGCATACTCATGGAATCCTTATGAAGTATCAAATCCACTGCAAGTGGCAGCATGTGGAATTAAAAAGCAGCCCGGAAGATATACACTGGGTAGCTGCATACTCACAACACCTCTCTATTAAGGCATGTGCACCCAGGTGAAGGAGAGTGACCTAGAAATGCACAACCTGACTCACAGAGTGCTCTACGCACACTTCTGTAACCCTAATATTTGAAATAATTTTTTTCAACAGACAGCACGTGAAGGAAAGGAGCGTCCTGGAAGTCATGCCCTGAGTTGCTCCATGCACGCACCTCTATTAAGAAGCTGGTGCACCCAGACGAATGGAAGTGCTCAAGAAATGTATTAACTTATCCACACACTGTTACAGGCCGACTCCTGGACAATTATCCATTATTTTATTAATTGTATAAGACATGATGTGGAGGAAAGGAGCAGCCTTAAAGATATGCACTGGTTTGCTGGATACACACACCTCCTGTTTAAGGCGTGTGCACCCTGGTGAAGGAAAGTGCTCTAGAAATGCATTAAATTACTTATAAGCATACGCCAGGAACCCTTCTGAATTTGATAATCGATTACAGGTGACAGCATGTGGGGGAAAGCAGCATTCTGGAAGATATGCACTTGGTTGCTTCATACACACACATCTATATTCAGGGTTGTGCACCCAGGTGAAGTCAAGTGCTCTAGAAAAGCATACTCACATAGTGTTACACGCACACTCATGGAACGTTCATGATGTACATAATCAATTACATCATACAGCATGTGGAGGACATGAGCATCCCGAAAATCATGCAATGGCTTGATCCATGCACACACCTCTGTAATAAGGCTAGTGCACCAAGGTGAAAGAAATAGCTCAAGAAATGCATAACCTTACATAATTCTAAAAGCATACTCATAAAACCCTCATAAATGCATAATCAATTTCAAAACACAGCACGTGGATAAAACAAGCAGTCCGAATGATATGCACTGGGTTGCCCCAAACACACACCTCTCTATTAAGGCTTGTGCACACATGTGAAGGAGAGTGCTCTACAGAGGCTTTACCTTACTCAAAAAGTGTAACAAGCATACTCATGGAATCCTTATGAAGTATCAAATCCACTGCAAGTGGCAGCATGTGGAATTAAAAAGCAGCCCGGAAGATATACACTGGGTAGCTGCATACTCACAACACCTCTCTATTAAGGCATGTGCACCCAGGTGAAGGAGAGTGACCTAGAAATGCACAACCTGACTCACAGAGTGCTCTACGCACACTTCTGTAACCCTAATATTTGAAATAATTATTTTCAACAGACAGCACGTGAAGGAAAGGAGCGTCCTGGAAGTCATGCCCTGAGTTGCTCCATGCACGCACCTCTATTAAGAAGCTGGTGCACCCAGACGAATGGAAGTGCTCAAGAAATGTATTAACTTATCCACACACTGTTACAGGCCGACTCCTGGACAATTATCCATTATTTTATTAATTGTATAAGACATGATGTGGAGGAAAGGAGCAGCCTTAAAGATATGCACTGGTTTGCTGGATACACACACCTCTTTATTAAGGCGTGTGCACCCTGGTGAAGGAAAGTGCTCTAGAAATGCATTAGATTACTTATAAGCATACGCCAGGAACCCTTCTGAATTTGATAATCGATTACAGGTGACAGCATGTGGGGGAAAGCAGCATTCTGGAAGATATGCACTTGGTTGCTTCATACACACACATCTATATTCAGGGTTGTGCACCCAGGTGAAGTCAAGTGCTCTAGAAAAGCATACTCACATAGTGTTACACGCACACTCATGGAACGTTCATGATGTGCATAATCAATTACATCATACAGCATGTGGAGGACATGAGCATCCCGAAAATCATGCAATGGCTTGATCCATGCAAACACCTCTGTAATAAGGCTAGTGCACCAAGGTGAAAGAATTAGCTCAAGAAATGCCTAACCTTACATAATTCTAAAAGCATACTCATAAAACCCTCATAAATGCATAATCAATTTCAAAACACAGCACGTGGATAAAAGAAGCAGTCCGAATGATATGCACTGGGTTGCCCCAAACACACACCTCTCTATTAAGGCTTGTGCACACATGTGAAGGAGAGTGCTCTACAGAGGCTTTACCTTACTCAAAAAGTGTAACAAGCATACTCATGGAATCCTTATGAAGTATTAAATCCACTGCAAGTGGCAGCATGTGGAATTAAAAAGCAGCCCGGAAGATATACACTGGGTAGCTGCATACTCACAACACCTCTCTATTAAGGCATGTGCACCCAGGTGAAGGAGAGTGACCTAGAAATGCACAACCTGACTCACAGAGTGCTCTACGCACACTTCTGTAACCCTAATATTTGAAATAATTATTTTCAACAGACAGCACGTGAAGGAAAGGAGCGTCCTGGAAGTCATGCCCTGAGTTGCTCCATGCACGCACCTCTATTAAGAAGCTGGTGCACCCAGACGAATGGAAGTGCTCAAGAAATGTATTAACTTATCCACACACTGTTACAGGCCGACTCCTGGACAATTATCCATTATTTTATTAATTGTATAAGACATGATGTGGAGGAAAGGAGCAGCCTTAAAGATATGCACTGGTTTGCTGGATACACACACCTCTTTATTAAGGCGTGTGCACCCTGGTGAAGGAAAGTGCTCTAGAAATGCATTAGATTACTTATAAGCATACGCCAGGAACCCTTCTGAATTTGATAATCGATTACAGGTGACAGCATGTGGGGGAAAGCAGCATTCTGGAAGATATGCACTTGGTTGCTTCATACACACACATCTATATTCAGGGTTGTGCACCCAGGTGAAGTCAAGTGCTCTAGAAAAGCATACTCACATAGTGTTACACGCACACTCATGGAACGTTCATGATGTACATAATCAATTACATCATACAGCATGTGGAGGACATGAGCATCCCGAAAATCATGCAATGGCTTGATCCATGCACACACCTCTGTAATAAGGCTAGTGCACCAAGGTGTAAGAAATAGCTCAAGAAATGCCTAACCTTACATAATTCTAAAAGCATACTCATAAAACCCTCATAAATGCATAATCAATTTCAAAACACAGCACGTGGATAAAAGAAGCAGTCCGAATGATATGCACTGGGTTGCCCCAAACACACACCTCTCTATTAAGGCTTGTGCACACATGTGAAGGAGAGTGCTCTACAGAGGCTTTACCTTACTCAAAAAGTGTAACAAGCATACTCATGGAATCCTTATGAAGTATCAAATCCACTGCAAGTGGCAGCATGTGGAATTAAAAAGCAGCCCGGAAGATATACACTGGGTAGCTGCATACTCACAACACCTCTCTATTAAGGCATGTGCACCCAGGTGAAGGAGAGTGACCTAGAAATGCACAACCTGACTCACAGAGTGCTCTACGCACACTTCTGTAACCCTAATATTTGAAATAATTATTTTCAACAGACAGCACGTGAAGGAAAGGAGCGTCCTGGAAGTCATGCCCTGAGTTGCTCCATGCACGCACCTCTATTAAGAAGCTGGTGCACCCAGACGAATGGAAGTGCTCAAGAAATGTATTAACTTATCCACACACTGTTACAGGCCGACTCCTGGACAATTATCCATTATTTTATTAATTGTATAAGACATGATGTGGAGGAAAGGAGCAGCCTTAAAGATATGCACTGGTTTGCTGGATACACACACCTCCTGTTTAAGGCGTGTGCACCCTGGTGATGGAAAGTGCTCTAGAAATGCATTAGATTACTTATAAGCATACGCCAGGAACCCTTCTGAATTTGATAATCGATTACAGGTGACAGCATGTGGGGGAAAGCAGCATTCTGGAAGATATGCACTTGGTTGCTTCATAAACACACATCTATATTCAGGGTTGTGCACCCAGGTGAAGTCAAGTGCTCTAGAAAAGCATACTCACATAGTGTTACACGCACACTCATGGAACGTTCATGATGTACATAATCAATTACATCATACAGCATGTGGAGGACATGAGCATCCCGAAAATCATGCAATGGCTTGATCCATGCACACACCTCTGTAATAAGGCTAGTGCACCAAGGTGTAAGAAATAGCTCAAGAAATGCCTAACCTTACATAATTCTAAAAGCATACTCATAAAACCCTCATAAATGCATAATCAATTTCAAAATACAGCACGTGGATAAAAGAAGCAGTCCGAATGATATGCACTGGGTTGCCCCAAACACACACCTCTCTATTAAGGCTTGTGCACACATGTGAAGGAGAGTGCTCTACAGAGGCTTTACCTTACTCAAAAAGTGTAACAAGCATACTCATGGAATCCTTATGAAGTATTAAATCCACTGCAAGTGGCAGCATGTGGAATTAAAAAGCAGCCCGGAAGATATACACTGGGTAGCTGCATACTCACAACACCTCTCTATTAAGGCATGTGCACCCAGGTGAAGGAGAGTGACCTAGAAATGCACAACCTGACTCACAGAGTGCTCTACGCACACTTCTGTAACCCTAATATTTGAAATAATTATTTTCAACAGACAGCACGTGAAGGAAAGGAGCGTCCTGGAAGTCATGCCCTGAGTTGCTCCATGCACGCACCTCTATTAAGAAGCTGGTGCACCCAGACGAATGGAAGTGCTCAAGAAATGTATTAACTTATCCACACACTGTTACAGGCCGACTCCTGGACAATTATCCATTATTTTATTAATTGTATAAGACATGATGTGGAGGAAAGGAGCAGCCTTAAAGATATGCACTGGCTTGCTGGATACACACACCTCTTTATTAAGGCGTGTGCACCCTGGTGAAGGAAAGTGCTCTAGAAATGCATTAAATTACTTATAAGCATACGCCAGGAACCCTTCTGAATTTGATAATCGATTACAGGTGACAGCATGTGGGGGAAAGCAGCATTCTGGAAGATATGCACTTGGTTGCTTCATACACACACATCTATATTCAGGGTTGTGCACCCAGGTGAAGTCAAGTGCTCTAGAAAAGCATACTCACATAGTGTTACACGCACACTCATGGAACGTTCATGATGTACATAATCAATTACATCATACAGCATGTGGAGGACATGAGCATCCCGAAAATCATGCAATGGCTTGATCCATGCACACACCTCTGTAATAAGGCTAGTGCACCAAGGTGTAAGAAATAGCTCAAGAAATGCCTAACCTTACATAATTCTAAAAGCATACTCATAAAACCCTCATAAATGCATAATCAATTTCAAAACACAGCACGTGGATAAAAGAAGCAGTCCGAATGATATGCACTGGGTTGCCCCAAACACACACCTCTCTATTAAGGCTTGTGCACACATGTGAAGGAGAGTGCTCTACAGAGGCTTTACCTTACTCAAAAAGTGTAACAAGCATACTCATGGAATCCTTATGAAGTATCAAATCCACTGCAAGTGGCAGCATGTGGAATTAAAAAGCAGCCCGGAAGATATACACTGGGTAGCTGCATACTCACAACACCTCTCTATTAAGGCATGTGCACCCAGGTGAAGGAGAGTGACCTAGAAATGCACAACCTGACTCACAGAGTGCTCTACGCACACTTCTGTAACCCTAATATTTGAAATAATTATTTTCAACAGACAGCACGTGAAGGAAAGGAGCGTCCTGGAAGTCATGCCCTGAGTTGCTCCATGCACGCACCTCTATTAAGAAGCTGGTGCACCCAGACGAATGGAAGTGCTCAAGAAATGTATTAACTTATCCACACACTGTTACAGGCCGACTCCTGGACAATTATCCATTATTTTATTAATTGTATAAGACATGATGTGGAGGAAAGGAGCAGCCTTAAAGATATGCACTGGTTTGCTGGATACACACACCTCCTGTTTAAGGCGTGTGCACCCTGGTGAAGGAAAGTGCTCTAGAAATGCATTAGATTACTTATAAGCATACGCCAGGAACCCTTCTGAATTTGATAATCGATTACAGGTGACAGCATGTGGGGGAAAGCAGCATTCTGGAAGATATGCACTTGGTTGCTTCATACACACACATCTATATTCAGGGTTGTGCACCCAGGTGAAGTCAAGTGCTCTAGAAAAGCATACTCACATAGTGTTACACGCACACTCATGGAACGTTCATGATGTACATAATCAATTACATCATACAGCATGTGGAGGACATGAGCATCCCGAAAATCATGCAATGGCTTGATCCATGCACACACCTCTGTAATAAGGCTAGTGCACCAAGGTGTAAGAAATAGCTCAAGAAATGCCTAACCTTACATAATTCTAAAAGCATACTCATAAAACCCTCATAAATGCATAATCAATTTCAAAACACAGCACGTGGATAAAAGAAGCAGTCCGAATGATATGCACTGGGTTGCCCCAAACACACACCTCTCTATTAAGGCTTGTGCACACATGTGAAGGAGAGTGCTCTACAGAGGCTTTACCTTACTCAAAAAGTGTAACAAGCATACTCATGGAATCCTTATGAAGTATCAAATCCACTGCAAGTGGCAGCATGTGGAATTAAAAAGCAGCCCGGAAGATATACACTGGGTAGCTGCATACTCACAACACCTCTCTATTAAGGCATGTGCACCCAGGTGAAGGAGAGTGACCTAGAAATGCACAACCTGACTCACAGAGTGCTCTACGCACACTTCTGTAACCCTAATATTTGAAATAATTATTTTCAACAGACAGCACGTGAAGGAAAGGAGCGTCCTGGAAGTCATGCCCTGAGTTGCTCCATGCACGCACCTCTATTAAGAAGCTGGTGCACCCAGACGAATGGAAGTGCTCAAGAAATGTATTAACTTATCCACACACTGTTACAGGCCGACTCCTGGACAATTATCCATTATTTTATTAATTGTATAAGACATGATGTGGAGGAAAGGAGCAGCCTTAAAGATATGCACTGGTTTGCTGGATACACACACCTCCTGTTTAAGGCGTGTGCACCCTGGTGATGGAAAGTGCTCTAGAAATGCATTAGATTACTTATAAGCATACGCCAGGAACCCTTCTGAATTTGATAATCGATTACAGGTGACAGCATGTGGGGGAAAGCAGCATTCTGGAAGATATGCACTTGGTTGCTTCATACACACACATCTATATTCAGGGTTGTGCACCCAGGTGAAGTCAAGTGCTCTAGAAAAGCATACTCACATAGTGTTACACGCACACTCATGGAACGTTCATGATGTACATAATCAATTACATCATACAGCATGTGGAGGACATGAGCATCCCGAAAATCATGCAATGGCTTGATCCATGCACACACCTCTGTAATAAGGCTAGTGCACCAAGGTGTAAGAAATAGCTCAAGAAATGCCTAACCTTACATAATTCTAAAAGCATACTCATAAAACCCTCATAAATGCATAATCAATTTCAAAATACAGCACGTGGATAAAAGAAGCAGTCCGAATGATATGCACTGGGTTGCTCCAAACACACACCTCTCTATTAAGGCTTGTGCACACATGTGAAGGAGAGTGCTCTACAGAGGCTTTACCTTACTCAAAAAGTGTAACAAGCATACTCATGGAATCCTTATGAAGTATTAAATCCACTGCAAGTGGCAGCATGTGGAATTAAAAAGCAGCCCGGAAGATATACACTGGGTAGCTGCATACTCACAACACCTCTCTATTAAGGCATGTGCACCCAGGTGAAGGAGAGTGACCTAGAAATGCACAACCTGACTCACAGAGTGCTCTACGCACACTTCTGTAACCCTAATATTTGAAATAATTATTTTCAACAGACAGTACGTGAAGTAAAGGAGCGTCCTGGAAGTCATGCCCTGAGTTGCTCCATGCACGCACCTCTATTAAGACGCTGGTGCACCCAGACGAATGAAAGTGCTCAAGAAATGTATTAACTTATCCACACACTGTTACAGGCCGACTCCTGGACAATTATCCATTATTTTATTAATTGTATAAGACATGATGTGGAGGAAAGGAGCAGCCTTAAAGATATGCACTGGTTTGCTGGATACACACACCTCCTGTTTAAGGCGTGTGCACCCTGGTGATGGAAAGTGCTCTAGAAATGCATTAGATTACTTATAAGCATACGCCAGGAACCCTTCTGAATTTGATAATCGATTACAGGTGACAGCATGTGGGGGAAAGCAGCATTCTGGAAGATATGCACTTGGTTGCTTCATACACACACATCTATATTCAGGGTTGTGCACCCAGGTGAAGTCAAGTGCTCTAGAAAAGCATACTCACATAGTGTTACACGCACACTCATGGAACGTTCATGATGTACATAATCAATTACATCATACAGCATGTGGAGGACATGAGCATCCCGAAAATCATGCAATGGCTTGATCCATGCACACACCTCTGTAATAAGGCTAGTGCACCAAGGTGTAAGAAATAGCTCAAGAAATGCCTAACCTTACATAATTCTAAAAGCATACTCATAAAACCCTCATAAATGCATAATCAATTTCAAAATACAGCACGTGGATAAAAGAAGCAGTCCGAATGATATGCACTGGGTTGCTCCAAACACACACCTCTCTATTAAGGCTTGTGCACACATGTGAAGGAGAGTGCTCTACAGAGGCTTTACCTTACTCAAAAAGTGTAACAAGCATACTCATGGAATCCTTATGAAGTATTAAATCCACTGCAAGTGGCAGCATGTGGAATTAAAAAGCAGCCCGGAAGATATACACTGGGTAGCTGCATACTCACAACACCTCTCTATTAAGGCATGTGCACCCAGGTGAAGGAGAGTGACCTAGAAATGCACAACCTGACTCACAGAGTGCTCTACGCACACTTCTGTAACCCTAATATTTGAAATAATTTTTTTCAACAGACAGTACGTGAAGTAAAGGAGCGTCCTGGAAGTCATGCCCTGAGTTGCTCCATGCACGCACCTCTATTAAGACGCTGGTGCACCCAGACGAATGAAAGTGCTCAAGAAATGTATTAACTTATCCACACACTGTTACAGGCCGACTCCTGGACAATTATCCATTATTTTATTAATTGTATAAGACATGATGTGGAGGAAAGGAGCAGCCTTAAAGATATGCACTGGTTTGCTGGATACACACACCTCTTTATTAAGGCGTGTGCACCCTGGTGAAGGAAAGTGCTCTAGAAATGCATTAAATTACTTATAAGCATACGCCAGGAACCCTTCTGAATTTGATAATCGATTACAGGTGACAGCATGTGGGGGAAAGCAGCATTCTGGAAGATATGCACTTGGTTGCTTCATACACACACATCTATATTCAGGGTTGTGCACCCAGGTGAAGTCAAGTGCTCTAGAAAAGCATACTCACATAGTGTTACACGCACACTCATGGAACGTTCATGATGTACATAATCAATTACATCATACAGCATGTGGAGGACATGAGCATCCCGAAAATCATGCAATGGCTTGATCCATGCACACACCTCTGTAATAAGGCTAGTGCACCAAGGTGTAAGAAATAGCTCAAGAAATGCCTAACCTTACATAATTCTAAAAGCATACTCATAAAACCCTCATAAATGCATAATCAATTTCAAAACACAGCACGTGGATAAAAGAAGCAGTCCGAATGATATGCACTGGGTTGCCCCAAACACACACCTCTCTATTAAGGCTTGTGCACACATGTGAAGGAGAGTGCTCTACAGAGGCTTTACCTTACTCAAAAAGTGTAACAAGCATACTCATGGAATCCTTATGAAGTATCAAATCCACTGCAAGTGGCAGCATGTGGAATTAAAAAGCAGCCCGGAAGATATACACTGGGTAGCTGCATACTCACAACACCTCTCTATTAAGGCATGTGCACCCAGGTGAAGGAGAGTGACCTAGAAATGCACAACCTGACTCACAGAGTGCTCTACGCACACTTCTGTAACCCTAATATTTGAAATAATTTTTTTCAACAGACAGCACGTGAAGTAAAGGAGCGTCCTGGAAGTCATGCCCTGAGTTGCTCCATGCACGCACCTCTATTAAGAAGCTGGTGCACCCAGACGAATGAAAGTGCTCAAGAAATGTATTAACTTATCCACACACTGTTACAGGCCGACTCCTGGACAATTATCCATTATTTTATTAATTGTATAAGACATGATGTGGAGGAAAGGAGCAGCCTTAAAGATATGCACTGGTTTGCTGGATACACACACCTCTTTATTAAGGCGTGTGCACCCTGGTGAAGGAAAGTGCTCTAGAAATGCATTAAATTACTTATAAGCATACGCCAGGAACCCTTCTGAATTTGATAATCGATTACAGGTGACAGCATGTGGGGGAAAGCAGCATTCTGGAAGATATGCACTTGGTTGCTTCATACACACACATCTATATTCAGGGTTGTGCACCCAGGTGAAGTCAAGTGCTCTAGAAAAGCATACTCACATAGTGTTACACGCACACTCATGGAACGTTCATGATGTGCATAATCAATTACATCATACAGCATGTGGAGGACATGAGCATCCCGAAAATCATGCAATGGCTTGATCCATGCACACACCTCTGTAATAAGGCTAGTGCACCAAGGTGAAAGAAATAGCTCAAGAAATGCATAACCTTACATAATTCTAAAAGCATACTCATAAAACCCTCATAAATGCATAATCAATTTCAAAACACAGCACGTGGATAAAACAAGCAGTCCGAATGATATGCACTGGGTTGCCCCAAACACACACCTCTCTATTAAGGCTTGTGCACACATGTGAAGGAGAGTGCTCTACAGAGGCTTTACCTTACTCAAAAAGTGTAACAAGCATACTCATGGAATCCTTATGAAGTATCAAATCCACTGCAAGTGGCAGCATGTGGAATTAAAAAGCAGCCCGGAAGATATACACTGGGTAGCTGCATACTCACAACACCTCTCTATTAAGGCATGTGCACCCAGGTGAAGGAGAGTGACCTAGAAATGCACAACCTGACTCACAGAGTGCTCTACGCACACTTCTGTAACCCTAATATTTGAAATAATTATTTTCAACAGACAGCACGTGAAGTAAAGGAGCGTCCTGGAAGTCATGCCCTGAGTTGCTCCATGCACGCACCTCTATTAAGAAGCTGGTGCACCCAGACGAATGGAAGTGCTCAAGAAATGTATTAACTTATCCACACACTGTTACAGGCCGACTCCTGGACAATTATCCATTATTTTATTAATTGTATAAGACATGATGTGGAGGAAAGGAGCAGCCTTAAAGATATGCACTGGGTTGCTGGATACACACACCTCCTGTTTAAGGCGTGTGCACCCTGGTGAAGGAAAGTGCTCTAAAAATGCATTAAATTACTTATAAGCATACGCCAGGAACCCTTCTGAATTTGATAATCGATTACAGGTGACAGCATGTGGGGGAGAGCAGCATTCTGGAAGATATGCACTTGGTTGCTTCATACACACACATCTATATTCAGGGTTGTGCACCCAGGTGAAGTCAAGTGCTCTAGAAAAGCATACTCACATAGTGTTACACGCACACTCATGGAACGTTCATGATGTGCATAATCAATTACATCATACAGCATGTGGAGGACATGAGCATCCCGAAAATCATGCAATGGCTTGATCCATGCACACACCTCTGTAATAAGGCTAGTGCACCAAGTTGAAGGAAATAGCTCAAGACATACATAACCTTACTCACATAATGTTGAAAGCATACTCATAAAACCCTCATAAATGCATAATCAATTTCAAAATACAGCACGTGGATAAAAGAAGCAGTCCGAATGATATGCACTGGGTTGCCCCAAACACACACCTCTCTATTAAGGCTTGTGCACACATGTGAAGGAAAGTGCTCTACAGAGGCTTTACCTTACTCAAAAAGTGTAAAAGCATACTCCCGGAGCCCTCATGCAGTATATAAGTCATTGTCAATGTCAGCATGTGGAAAGAATAAGCAGCCCAAAAGATATGCACTGGATTGCTCCATACTCACACCAATGTATTTAGGCGTGTGCACCCAGGTGAAGGAAAGTGTTCTAGAAATGCACAAGCTTACTCAAACAGTGTAATGAGCATACTCATGGAACTCTCATGAAAACAATAATCCATTAAAAATAACAGCATGTGGAAGAAAGTAGCAGCCTGAAAGATTTGCACTGGGTTGCTGCATACACACACCTCTTTATTAAGGCGTGTGCACCCTGGTGAAGGAAAGTGCTCTAGAAATGAGGAGGCAGTGAGCACAGCTACTATGCTTGTTTTGGCCAAAATTGCAAGTGAAAAGGCTGAACGTTAGGTTACTGCGCGCATAACTGAAGCATGAGCAATAGTGCAGAGATGGACCTGAACCCCTCAGATTTGCAACACGTACAAGCTCCAAGGCCCACTTATATCGTGCATGCACCTAGAACCGTCATTTTTCAAACATGCACAAAAGATATTGTCATTTGTTAAGTATGCTTTGAGTAGGCAGTGAGCATAGCTACTATGCTTGCTTTGTCCAAAATCGCAAGTGAAAGGCTGAATGTATGGCTGTTGGACGCATATTTGGAGAATGATCAGCAGTGCAGAGGAGAAACTGAACCTCTCAGGTTTGCAGTACCCGTATGCTTCAAAGTCCACTTCAAGAGAGAATGCCCCTAGAACAGATGTTTTTTTGTTTAAATCTTGCACAAAAGGTCAGGTTATTTGGAATGTGTGCTTTGAGGAGGCAGTGAGCACAGCTACTATGCTTGTTTTGGCCGAAATCGCAAGTGAAAAGGCTGAATGTTAGGCTCCTGCACGCATATCTGGAGCAAGAGCAGGGGTGCAGAAATGAACGTGAACCCATCAGATTTGCAACACGTACAAGCTCGAAGGCCCACTTAAAACGTGCATGCACCTAGGACAGTCATGTTTCAAACTTTCATATAAAATCTTGTCATTTGTAAAGTATGTTTTGGGGAGGCAGTGAGCACATGCAAAATGCTTGTTTTGGCTTAAATCGCACAGGAATGGGCTAAATGTGTAGCTGCTGCACACAAATCTGAAGCATGAGAAGAAGTGCAGAGATGAACCTGAACCCCTCAGATTTGCAACACATACAAGCTCCAAGGCCCACTTCATTCGTGCATGCACCTACAACAGTCATTTTTCAAACATGCACAAAAGAGATTGTCATTTGTAAAGTATGTTTTGGGGAGGCAGTGAGCACAGCTACTATGCTTGTTTTGACCAATATCGCAAGTGATAAGGCTGAATGTTAGGCTCCTGCACGAATATCTGAAGCATGAGGAGGAGTGCAGAGGTGAACTTGAACTTCTCAGGTTTGCAGTACCCATATGCTTCAAGGTCCACTTCAAGAGAAAATGCCCCTAGAACAGCTATTTTTCAATCTTGCACAAAAGGGCATGTTATTTGGCATGTTTGCTTTGAGGAGGCAGTGAGCACAGCTACTATGCTTGTTTTGGCCAAAATCGCAAGTGAAAGGCTGAATGTTAGGCTTCTGCACGCATATCTGGAGCAAGAGCAGGAGTGCAGAGGTGGACCTGAACCCCTCAGACTTGCAGTACGCACATGCTTCAATGCCCCACTTCAAGCGAGAATGCTCCTAGAACAGGTATTTTTCAATCTTTCACAAAAGGGCTTATTATTTGGCTTGTATGCTTTGAGGAGGCAGTGAGCGCAGCTTCCATGCTTCTTTTGGCTTCAATCGCACAGAAAGGGGCTAAATGTGTAGCTGCTGCACGCATATCTGTAGTATGAGCAGTAGTGCAGAGGTAAACCTGAGCCCCTCAGATTAGCAGTCGGCACAAGCTTAAAGGCCCATTTCAAACGTGCATGCTCCTAGATTAGCCATTTTTCAAAATATCAAAAATGAGCTTGTCATTTGTGAAGTATGTTTTAGGGAGGCAATGAGCACAGCTACCATGCTTGTTGTGGTTTAGATCGCACAGAAAACGGCTGAATGTATGGCTGTTGAACGCATATTTGGAGAATGATCAGCAGTGCAGAGGAGAACCTGAACCTGTCAGGTTTGCAGTACCCATATGCTTCAAAGTCCACTTCAAGAGAGAATGCCCCTAGAACAGATGTTTTTTTAGATCTTGCACAAAAGGTCATGTTATTTGGCACGTATGTTTTGAGGAGGCAGTGAGCTCAGCTACTATGCTTGTTTTGGCCAAAATCGCAAGTGATAAGGCTGAATGTTAGGCTCCTGCACTTATATCTGAAGCACGAGCAGGGGTGCAGAAATGAACGTGAACCCATCAGATTTGCAACACGTACAAGCTCCAAGGCCCACTTAAAACGTGCATGCACCTAGGACAGTCATGTTTCAAACTCTCATATACAATCTTGACATTTGTAAAGTATGTTTTGGGGAGGCAGTGAGCACATGTAAAATGCTTGTTTTGGCTTAAATCGCACAGGAATGGGCTAAATGTGTAGCTGCTGCACACAAATCTGAAGCATGAGAAGAAGTGCAGAGATGAACCTGAACCCCTCAGATTTGCAACACGTACAAGCTCCAAGGCCCACTTCATTCGTGCATGCACCTAGAACAGTAATTTTTCAAACATGCACAAACGAGCTTGTCATTTGTAAAGTATGTTTTGGGGAGGCAGTGAGCACAGCTACTATGCTTGTTTTGACCAATATCGCAAGTGATAAGGCTGAATGTTAGGCTCCTGTAGGCATACCTGAAGCATGAGCAGGAGTGCAGAGGTGAACTTGAACCTCTCAGGTTTGCAGTACCCATATGCTTCAAGGTCCACTTCAAGAGAGAATGCCCCTTGAACAGCTATTTTTCAATCTTGCACAAAAGGGCATATTATTTGGCATGTTTGCTTTGAGGAGGCAGTGAGCACAGCTACTATGCTTGTTTTGGCCAATATCGCAAGTGAAAAGGCTGAATGTTAGGTTACTGCACGCATAACTGAAGCATGAGCAATAGTGCAGAGATGAACCTGAATTTCACAGATTTGCAATACGTACAAGCTCCAAGGCCCACTTCAATCGTGCATGTACCTACAACAGCCAATTTTCAAACTTGCACAAACGAGCTTGTCATTTGTAAAGTATGTTTTGGGGAGGCAGTGAGCACAGCTACTATGCTTGTTTTGACCCATATCGTAAGTGATAAGGCTGAATGTTAGGCTCCTGCACGAATATCTGAAGCATGAGGAGGAGTGCAGAGGTGAACTTGAACCTCTCAGGTTTGCAGTACCCATATGCTTCAAGGTCCACTTCAAGAGAGAATGCCCCTTGAACAGCTATTTTTCAATCTTGCACAAAAGGGCATATTATTTGGCATGTTTGCTTTGAGGAGGCAGTGAGCACAGCTACTATGCTTGTTTTGGCCAATATCGCAAGTGAAAAGGCTGAATGTTAGGTTACTGCACGCATAACTGAAGCATGAGCAATAGTGCAGAGATGAACCAGAATTTCACAGATTTGCAATACGTACAAGCTCCAAGGCCCACTTCAATCGTGCATGCACCTACAACAGCCAATTTTCAAACTTGCACAAACGAGCTTGTCATTTGTAAAGTATGTTTTGGGGAGGCAGTGAGCACAGCTACTATGCTTGTTTTGACCAATATCGCAAGTGATAAGGCTGAATGTTAGGCTCCTGCACGGATATCTGAAGCATGATCATGGAGTGCATAAATGAACGTGAACCCATCAGATTTTCAACACGTACAAGCTCGAAGGCCCACTTAAAACGTGCATGCACCTAGGACAGTCATGTTTCAAACTTTCATATAAAATCTTGTCATTTGTAATGTATGTTTTGGGGAGGCAGTGAGCACATGTAAAATGCTTGTTTTGGCTTAAATCGCACAGGAATGGGCTAAATGTGTAGCTGCTCCACACAAATCTGAAGCATGAGAATAAGTGCAGAGATGAACCTGAACCCCTCAGATTTGCAACACGTACAAGCTCCAAGGCCCACTTCAATCGAGCATGCACCTACAACAGTCATTTTTCAAACATGCACAAAAGAGATTGTCATTTGTAAAGTATGTTTTGGGGAGGCAGTGAGCACAGCTACTATGCTTGTTTTGACCAATATCGCAAGTGATAAGGCTGAATGTTAGGCTCCTGCACGAATATCTGAAACATGAGGAGGAGTGCAAAGGTGAACTTGAACCTCTCAGGTTTGCAGTAACCATATGCTTCAAGGTCCACTTCAAGAGAGAATGCCCCTAGAACAGCTATTTTTCAATCTTGCACAAAAGGTCATGTTATTTGGCTTGTATGCTTTGAGGAGGCAGTGAGCACAGCTACTATGCTTGTTTTGGCCAAAATCGCAAGTGAAAAGGCTGAATGTTAGGCTCCTGCATGTATAACTGAAGCATGAGCAATAGTACAGAGATGAACCTGAATTTCACAGATTTACAATACGTACAGGCTCCAAGGTCCACTTCAATCGTGCATGCACCTACAACAGCCAATTTTCAAACTTGCACAAAAGAGCTTGTCATTTGTAAAGTATGTTCAGGGAGGCAGTGAGCACAGCTACTATGCTTGTTTTGACCCATATCGCAAGTGATAAGGCTGAATGATAAGCTCCTGCACGGATAACTGAAGCATAAGCAGCAGTGCAGAGGTGGAACTGAACCCCTCAGACTTGCAGTACGCACATGCTTCTTATGATTGTTTTGGCTTAAATCGCACAGGAATGGGCTAAATGTGTAGCTGCTACACACAAATCTGAAGCATGAGAAGAAGTGCAGAGATGAACCTGAACCCCTCAGATTTGCAACACGCACAAGCTCCAAGGCCCACTTCAATCGTGCATGCACCTACAACAGTCATTTTTCAAACATGCACAAAAGAGATTGTCATTTATAAAGTATGTTTTGGGGAGGCAGTAAGCACAGCTACTATGCTTGTTTTGACCAATATCGCAAGTGATAAGGCTGAATGTTAGGCTCCTGCACGAATATCTGAAACATCAGGAGGAGTGCAAAGGTGAACTTGAACCTCTCAGGTTTGCAGTAACCATATGCTTCAAGGTCCACTTCAAGAGAGAATGCCCCTAGAACAGCTATTTTTCAATCTTGCACAAAAGGGCATGTTATTTGGCTTGTATGCTTGAGGAGGCGGTGAGCACAGCTACAATGCTTGTTTTGGCCAAAATCGCAAGTGATAAGGCTGAATGTAAGGCTCCTGCACGCATATCTGGAGCATGAGCAGGGGTGCAGAAATGAACGTGAACCCATCAGATTTGCAACACGTACAAGCTCGAAGGCCCACTTAAAACGTGCATGCACCTAGGACAGTCATGTTTTAATCTTTCATATAAAATCTTGTCATTTGTAAAGTATGTTTTGGGGAGGCAGTGAGCACAGCTACTATGCTTGTTTTGACCAATATCGCAAGTGATAAGGCTGAATGTTAGGCTCCTGCACGCATTCCTGAAGCATGAGCAGGAGTGCAGAAATGAACGTGAACCCATCAGATTTGCAACACGTACAAGCTCCAAGGCCCACTTTAAACGTTCATGCACCTAAGATAGTCATATTTCAAACTTGCATATAAAAGCTTGTCATTTGTAAAGTATGTTTTGGGGTGGGAGTGAGCACATGTAAAATGCTTGTTTTGGCTTAAATCGCACAGGATTGGGCAAAATGTGTAGCTGCTGCACACATTTCTGAAGCATGAGAAGAAGTGCAGAGATGGACCTGAACTCCTCAGATTTGCAACACGTACAAGCTCCAAGGCCCACTTCAATCGTGCATGCACCTAGAACAGTCATTTTTCGAACATGCACAAAAGAGATTGTCATTTGTTAAGTATGCTTTGAGGAGGCAGTGAGCATAGCTACTATGCTTGCTTTGGCCAAAATTGCAAGTGATAAGGCTGATTGTTAGGCTCCTGTACGCATACCTGAAGCATGAGCAGGAGTGCAGAGGTGGACCTGAACCCCTCAGACTTGCAGTACGCACATGCTTCAATGCCCCAATTCAAGCGAGAATGCTCCTAGAACAGGTATTTTTCAATCTTGCACAAAAGGGCTTATTATTTGGCTTGTATGCTTTGAGGAGGCAGTGAGCGCAGCTTCCATGCTTCTTTTGGCTTTAATCGCACGGGAAGGGGCTAAATGTGTAGCTGCTGCACGCATATCTAAAGTATGAGCAGTAGTGCAGAGGTAAACCTGAGCCCCTCAGATTAGCAGTCGGCACAAGCTTCAAGGACCATTTCAAACGTGCATGCTCCTAGATCAGCCATTTTTCAAAATATCAAAAATGAGCTTGTCATTTGTGAAGTATGTTTTATAGAGGCAATGAACACAGCTACCATGCTTGTTGTGGTTTAGATCGCACAGAAAAGGGCTGAATGTATGGCTGCTGGACGCATATTTGGAGAATGATCAGCAGTGCAGAGGAGAACCTGAAACTCTCAGGTTTGCAGTACCCGTATGCTTCAAAGTCCACTTCAAGAGAGAATGCCCCTAGAGCAGATGTTTTTTTGTTTAAATCTTGCACAAAAGGTCATGTTATTTGGGACGTATGCTTTGAGGAGGCAGTGAGCACAGCTACTATGCTTGTGTTTGGCCAAAATCGCAAGTGAAAAGACTGAATGTTAGGTTACTGCACGCATATCTGAAGCATGAGCAGTAGTGCAGAGATGAACCTGAATTTCACAGATTTGCAATACGTACAAGCTCCAAGGTCCACTTCAATCGTGCATGCACCTACAACAGTCAATGTTCAAACTTGCTTAAAAGAGATTGTCATTTGTAAAGTATGTTTTGGGGAGGCAGTGAGCACAGCTACTATGCTTGTTTTGACCAAAATCGCAAGTGATAAGGCTGAATGTCAGGCTCCTGCACGCATATCTGAAGCATGAGCAGGAGTGCAGAAATGAACGTGAACCCATCAGATTTGCAACAAATACAAGCTCCAAGGCCCACTTTAAACGTGCATGCACCTAAGATAGTCATGTTTCAAACTTGCATATAAAAGCTTGTCATTTGTAAAGTATGTTTTGGGGAGGGAGTGAGCACATGTAAAATGCTTGTTTTGTCTTAAATCGCACAGGATTGGGCAAAATGTGTAGCTGCTGCACACACATCTGAAGCATGAGAAGTAGTGCAGAGATGGACCTGAACTCCTCAGATTTGCAACACGTACAAGCTCCAAGGCCCACTTCAATCGTGCATGCACCTAGAACAGTCATTTTTCAAACATGCACAAAAGAGATTGTCATTTGTTAAGTATGCTTTGAGGAGGCAGTGAGCATAGCTACTATGCTTGCTTTGGCCAAAATTGCAAGTGATAAGGCTGATTGTTAGGCTCCTGTACGCATACCTGAAGCATGAGCAGGAGTGCAGAGGTGGACCTGAACCCCTCAGACTTGCAGTACGCACATGCTTCAATGCCCCACTGCAAGCGAGAATGCTCCTAGAACAGGTATTTTTCAATCTTGCACAAAAGGGCTTATTATTTGGCTTGTATGCTTTGAGGAGGCAGTGAGCGCAGCTTCCATGCTTCTTTTGGCTTTAATCGCACGGGAAGGGGCTAAAAGTGTAGCTGCTGCACGCATATCTGAAGTATGAGCAGTAGTGCAGAGGTAAACCTGAGCCCCTCAGATTAGCAGTCGGCACAAGCTTCAAGGACCATTTCAAACGTGCATGCTCCTAGATCAGCCATTTTTCAAAATATCAAAAATGAGCTTGTCATTTGTGAAGTATGTTTTATAGAGGCAATGAACACAGCTACCATGCTTGTTGTGGTTTAGATCGCACAGAAAAGGGCTGAATGTATGGCTGCTGGACGCATATTTGGAGAATGATCAGCAGTGCAGAGGAGAACCTGAAACTCTCAGGTTTGCAGTACCCGTATGCTTCAAAGTCCACTTCAAGAGAGAATGCCCCTAGAGCAGATGTTTTTTTGTTTAAATCTTGCACAAAAGGTCATGTTATTTGGGACGTATGCTTTGAGGAGGCAGTGAGCACAGCTACTATGCTTGTGTTTGGCCAAAATCGCAAGTGAAAAGACTGAATGTTAGGTTACTGCACGCATATCTGAAGCATGAGCAGTAGTGCAGAGATGAACCTGAATTTCACAGATTTGCAATACGTACAAGCTCCAAGGTCCACTTCAATCGTGCATGCACCTACAACAGTCAATGTTCAAACTTGCTTAAAAGAGATTGTCATTTGTAAAGTATGTTTTGGGGAGGCAGTGAGCACAGCTACTATGCTTGTTTTGACCAAAATCGCAAGTGATAAGGCTGAATGTCAGGCTCCTGCACGCATATCTGAAGCATGAGCAGGAGTGCAGAAATGAACGTGAACCCATCAGATTTGCAACACGTACAAGCTCCAAGGCCCACTTTAAACGTGCATGCACCTAAGATAGTCATGTTTCAAACTTGCATATAAAAGCTTGTCATTTGTAAAGAATGTTTTGGGGAGGGAGTGAGCACATGTAAAATGCTTGTTTTGTCTTAAATCGCACAGGATTGGGCAAAATGTGTAGCTGCTGCACACACATCTGAAGCATGAGAAGAAGTGCAGAGATGGACCTGAACCCCTCAGATTTGCAACACGTACAAGCTCCAAGGCCCACTTCAATCGTGCATGCACCTAGAACAGTCATTTTTCAAACATGCACAAAAGAGATTGTCATTTGTTAAGTATGCTTTGAGGAGGCAGTGAGCATAGCTACTATGCTTGCTTTGGCCAAAATCGCAAGTGATAAGGCTGAATGTTAGGCTCCTGTACGCATACCTGAAGCATGAGCAGGAGTGCAGAGGTGGACCTGAACCCCTCAGACTTGCAGTAAGCACTTGCTTCAATGCCCCACTTCAAGCGAGAATGCTCCTAGAACAGGTATTTTTCAATCTTGCACAAAAGGGCTTATTATTTGGCTTGTATGCTTTGAGGAGGCAGTGAGCGCAGCTTCCATGCTTCTTTTGGCTTTAATCGAACGGGAAGGGGCTAAATGTGTAGCTGCTGCACGCATATCTGAAGTATGAGCAGTAGTGCAGAGGTAAACCTGAGCCCCTCAGATTAGCAGTCGACACAAGCTTCAAGGCCCATTTCAAACGTGCATGCTCCTAGATCAGCCATTTTTCAAAATATCAAAAATGAGCTTGTCATTTGTGAAGTATGTTTTAGGGAGGCAATGAGCACAGCTACCATGCTTGTTGTGGTTTAGATCGCACAGAAAAGGGCTGAATATATGGCTGCTGAACGCATATTTGGAGAATGAGCAGCAGTGCAGAGGAGAACCTGAAACTCTCAGGTTTGCAGTACCCTTATGATTCAAAGTCCACTTCAAGAGAGAATGCCCCTAGAGCAGATGTTTTTTTGTTTAAATCTTGCACAAAAGGTAATGTTATTTGGCACGTATGCTTTGAAGAGGCAGTGAGCACAGCTACTATGCTTGTTTTTAGCCAAAATTGCAAGTGAAAAGACTGAATGTAAGGTTACTGCACGCATATCTGAAGCATGAGCAGTATTGCAGAGATGAACCTGAATTTCACAGATTTGCAATACGTACAAGCTCCAAGGCCCACTTCAATCGTGCATGCACCTACAACAGTCAATGTTCAAACTTGCACAAAAGAGATTTTCAGTTGTAAAGTATGTTTTGGGGAGGCAGTGAGCATAGCTACTATGCTTGTTTTGGCCAAAATCGCAAGTGATAAGGCTGAATGTTAGGCTCCTTCACGCATACCTGAAGCATGAGAAGGAGTGCAGAAATGAACGTGAACCCATCAGATTTGCAACACGTACAAGCTCCAAGGCCCACTTTAAACGTGCATGCACCTAAGATAGTCATGTTTCAAACTTGCATATAAAAGCTTGTCATTTGTAAAGTATGTTTTGGGGAGGGAGTGAGCACATGTAAAATGCTTGTTTTGGCTTAAATCGCACAGGATTGGGCAAAATGTGTAGCTGCTGCACACATATCTGAAGCATGAAAAGAAGTGCAGAGTTGGACCTGAACTCCTCAGATTTGCAACACGTACAAGCTCCAAGGCCCACTTCAATCGTGCATGCACCTAGAACAGTCATTTTTCAAACATGCACAAAAGAGATTGTCATTTGTTAAGTATGCTTTGAGGAGGCAGTGAGCATAGCTACTATGCTTGTTTAGACCAAAAACGCAAGTGATAAGGCTGAATGCTAGGCTCCTGCACGCATATCTGAAGCATGAGCAGGAGTGCAGAAATGAACGTGAACCCATCAGATTTGCAACACGTACAAGCTCCAAGGCCCACTTTAAACGTTCATGCACCTAAGATAGTCATTTTTCAAACTTGCATATAAAAGCTTGTCATTTGTAAAGTATGTTTTGGGGAGGGATTGAGCAAATGTAAAATGCTTGCTTTGGCTTAAATCGCACAGGATTGGGCAAAATGTGTAGCTGCTGCACACATATCTGAAGCATGAGAAGAAGTGCAGAGATGGACCTGAACTCCTCAGATTTGCAACACGTACAAGCTCCAAGGCCCACTTCAATCGTGCATGCACCTATAACAGTCATTTTTCAAACATGCACAAAAGAGATTGTCATTTGTTAAGTATGCTTTGAGGAGGCAGTGAGCATAGCTACTATGCTTGTTTAGACCAAAAACGCAAGTGATAAGGCTGAATGCTAGGCTCCTGCACGCATATCTGAAGCATGAGCAGGAGTGCAGAAATGAACGTGAACCCATCAGATTTGCAACACGTACAAGCTCCAAGGCCCACTTAAAACGTGCATGCACCTAGGACAGTCATGTTTCAAACTCTCATATACAATCTTGACATTTGTAAAGTATGTTTTGGGGAGGCAGTGAGCACATGTAAAATGCTTGTTTTGGCTTAAATCGCACAGGAATGGGCTAAATGTGTAGCTGCTGCACACAAATCTGAAGCATGAGAAGAAGTGCAGAGATGAACCTGAACCCCTCAGATTTGCAACACGTACAAGCTCCAAGGCCCACTTCAATCGTGCATGCACCTAGAACAGTCATTTTTCAAACATGCACAAAAGAGATTGTCATTTGTTAAGTATGCTTTGAGGAGGCAGTGAGCATAGCTACTATGCTTGTTTAGACCAAAATCGCAAGTGATAAGGCTGATTGTTAGGCTCCTGTACGCATACCTGAAGCATGAGCAGGAGTGCAGAGGTGGACCTGAACCCCTCAGACTTGCAGTACGCACATGCTTCAATGCCCCACTTCAAGCGAGAATGCTCCTAGAACAGGTATTTTTCAATCTTTCACAAAAGGGCTTATTATTTGGCTTGTATGCTTTGAGGAGGCAGTGAGCGCAGCTTCCATGCTTCTTTTGACTTTAATCGCACAGGAAGGGGCTTAATGTGTAGCTGCTGCACGCATATCTGAAGTATGAGCAGTAGTGCAGAGGTAAACCTGAGCCCCTCAGATTAGCAGTCGGCACAAGCTTCAAGGCCCATTTCAAACGTGCATGCTCCTAGATCAGCCATTTTTCAAAATATCAAAAATGAGCTTGTCATTTGTGAAGTATGTTTTAGGGAGACAATGAGCACAGCTACCATGCTTGTTGTGGTTTAGATCGCACAGAAAAGGGCTGAATGTATGGCTGTTGAACGCATATTTGGAGAATGATCAGCAGTGCAGAGGAGAACCTGAAACTCTCAGGTTTGCAGTACCCGTATGCTTCAAAGTCCACTTCAAGAGAGAATGCCCCTAGAACAGATGTTTTTTTTGTTTAAATCTTGCACAAAAGGTCATGTTATTCGGCACGTATGCTTTGAGGAGGCAGTGAGCACAGCTACTATGCTTGTTTTGGCCAAAATCGCAAGTGATAAGGCTGAATGTAAGGCTCCTGCACGCATATCTGGAGCAAGAGCAGGAGTGCAGAAATGAACGTGAACCCATCAGATTTGCAACACGTACAAGCTCGAAGGCCCACTTAAAACGTGCATGCACCTAGGACAGTCATGTTTCAAACTTTCATATAAAATCTTGTCATTTGTAAAGTATGTTTTGGGGAGGCAGTGAGCACATGTAAAATGCTTGTTTTGGCTGAAATTGCACAGGATTGGGCTAAATGTGTAGCTGCTGCACACAAATCTGAAGCATGAGAAGAAGTGCAGAGATGAACCTGAACCCCTCAGTTTTGCAACACGTACAAGCTCCAAGGCCCACTTCAATCGTGCATGCACCTACAACAGTCATTTTTCAAACATGCACAAAAGAGATTGTCATTTGTAAAGTATGTTTTGGGGAGGCAGTGAGCACAGCTACTATGCTTGTTTTGACTAATATCGCAAGTGATAAGGCTGAATGTCAGGCTCCTGCACGAATATTTGAAGCATGAGCAAGAGTGCAGAGGTGAATTTGAACCTCTCAGGTTTGCAGTACCCATATGCTTCAAGGTCCACTTCAAGAGAGAATGCCCCTAGAACAGCTATTTTTCAATCTTGCACAAAAGGGCATGTTATTTGGCATGTATGCTTTGAGGAGGCAGTGAGCATAGCTACTATGCTTGTTTTAGCCAAAATCGCAAGTGATAAGGCTGAATGTTAGGCTCCTTCACGCATACCTGAAGCATGAGCAGGAGTGCAGAAATGAACGTGAACCCATCAGATTTGCAACACGTACAAGCTCCAAGGCCCACTTTAAACGTGCATGCACCTAAGATAGTCATGTTTCAAACTTGCATATAAAAGCTTGTCATTTGTAAAGTATGTTTTGGGGAGGGAGTGAGCACATGTAAAATGCTTGTTTTGGCTTAAATCGCACAGGATTGGGCAAAATGTGTAGCTGCTGCACACATATCTGAAGCATGAGAAGAAGTGCAGAGATGGACCTGAACTCCTCAGATTTGCAACACGTACAAGCTCCAAGGCCCACTTCAATCGTGCATGCACCTAGAACAGTCATTTTTCAAACATGCACAAAAGAGATTGTCATTTGTTAAGTATGCTTTGAGGAGGCAGTGAGCATAGCTACTATGCTTGTTTAGACCAAAACCGCAAGTGATAAGGCTGAATGTCAGGCTCCTGCACGAATATTTGAAGCATGAGCAGGAGTGCAGAGGTGAATTTGAACCTCTCAGGTTTGCAGTACCCATATGCTTCAAGGTCCACTTCAAGAGAGAATGCCCCTAGAACAGCTATTTTTCAATCTTGCACAAAAGGGCATGTTATTTGGCATGTATGCTTTGAGGAGGCAGTGAGCATAGCTACTATGCTTGTTTTGGCCAAAATCGCAAGTGATAAGGCTGAATGTTAGGCTCCTGCACGCATACCTGAAGCATGAGCAGGAGTGCAGAAATGAACGTGAACCCATCAGATTTGCAACACGTACAAGCTCCAAGGCCCACTTTAAACGTGCATGCACCTAAGATAGTCATGTTTCAAACTTGCATATAAAAGCTTGTCATTTGTAAAGTATGTTTTGGGGAGGGAGTGAGCACATGTAAAATGCTTGTTTTGGCTTAAATCGCACAGGATTGGGCAAAATGTGTAGCTGCTGCACACATATCTGAAGCATGAGAAGAAGTGCAGAGATGGACCTGAACTCCTCAGATTTGCAACACGTACAAGCTCCAAGGCCCACTTCAATCGTGCATGCACCTAGAACAGTCATTTTTCAAACATGCACAAAAGAGATTGTCATTTGTTAAGTATGCTTTGAGGAGGCAGTGAGCATAGCTACTATGCTTGCTTTGGCCAAAATCGCAAGTGATAAGGCTGATTGCTAGGCTCCTGTACGCATACCTGAAGCATGAGCAGGAGTGCAGAGGTGGACCTGAACCCCTCAGACTTGCAGTACGCACATGCTTCAATGCCCCACTTCAAGCGAGAATGCTCCTAGAACAGGTATTTTTCAATCTTTCACAAAAGGGCTTATTATTTGGCTTGTATGCTTTGAGGAGGCAGTGAGCGCAGCTTCCATGCTTCTTTTGGCTTTAATCGCACAGGAAGGGGCTTAATGTGTAGCTGCTGCACGCATATCTGAAGTATGAGCAGTAGTGCAGAGGTAAACCTGAGCCCCTCAGATTAGCAGTCGGCACAAGCTTCAAGGCCCATTTCAAACGTGCATGCTCCTAGATCAGCCATTTTTCAAAATATCAAAAATGAGCTTGTCATTTGTGAAGTATGTTTTAGGGAGACAATGAGCACAGCTACCATGCTTGTTGTGGTTTAGATCGCACAGAAAAGGGCTGAATGTATGGCTGTTGAACGCATATTTGGAGAATGATCAGCAGTGCAGAGGAGAACCTGAAACTCTCAGGTTTGCAGTACCCGTATGCTTCAAAGTCCACTTCAAGAGAGAATGCCCCTAGAACAGATGTTTTTTTTGTTTAAATCTTGCACAAAAGGTCATGTTATTCGGCACGTATGCTTTGAGGAGGCAGTGAGCACAGCTACTATGCTTGTTTTGGCCAAAATCGCAAGTGATAAGGCTGAATGTAAGGCTCCTGCACGCATATCTGGAGCAAGAGCAGGAGTGCAGAAATGAACGTGAACCCATCAGATTTGCAACACGTACAAGCTCGAAGGCCCACTTAAAACGTGCATGCACCTAGGACAGTCATGTTTCAAACTTTCATATAAAATCTTGTCATTTGTAAAGTATGTTTTGGGGAGGCAGTGAGCACATGTAAAATGCTTGTTTTGGCTGAAATTGCACAGGATTGGGCTAAATGTGTAGCTGCTGCACACAAATCTGAAGCATGAGAAGAAGTGCAGAGATGAACCTGAACCCCTCAGTTTTGCAACACGTACAAGCTCCAAGGCCCACTTCAATCGTGCATGCACCTACAACAGTCATTTTTCAAACATGCACAAAAGAGATTGTCATTTGTAAAATATGTTTTGGGGAGGCAGTGAGCACAGCTACTATGCTTGTTTTGACTAATATCGCAAGTGATAAGGCTGAATGTCAGGCTCCTGCACGAATATTTGAAGCATGAGCAAGAGTGCAGAGGTGAATTTGAACCTCTCAGGTTTGCAGTACCCATATGCTTCAAGGTCCACTTCAAGAGAGAATGCCCCTAGAACAGCTATTTTTCAATCTTGCACAAAAGGGCATGTTATTTGGCATGTATGCTTTGAGGAGGCAGTGAGCATAGCTACTATGCTTGTTTTAGCCAAAATCGCAAGTGATAAGGCTGAATGTTAGGCTCCTTCACGCATACCTGAAGCATGAGCAGGAGTGCAGAAATGAACGTGAACCCATCAGATTTGCAACACGTACAAGCTCCAAGGCCCACTTTAAACGTGCATGCACCTAAGATAGTCATGTTTCAAACTTGCATATAAAAGCTTGTCATTTGTAAAGTATGTTTTGGGGAGGGAGTGAGCACATGTAAAATGCTTGTTTTGGCTTAAATCGCACAGGATTGGGCAAAATGTGTAGCTGCTGCACACATATCTGAAGCATGAGAAGAAGTGCAGAGATGGACCTGAACTCCTCAGATTTGCAACACGTACAAGCTCCAAGGCCCACTTCAATCGTGCATGCACCTAGAACAGTCATTTTTCAAACATGCACAAAAGAGATTGTCATTTGTTAAGTATGCTTTGAGGAGGCAGTGAGCATAGCTACTATGCTTGTTTAGACCAAAAACGCAAGTGATAAGGCTGAATGCTAGGCTCCTGCATGCATATCTGAAGCATGAGCAGGAGTGCAGAAATGAACGTGAACCCATCAGATTTGCAACACGTACAAGCTCCAAGGCCCACTTTAAACGTGCATGCACCTAAGATAGTCATTTTTCAAACTTGCATATAAAAGCTTGTCATTTGTAAAGTATGTTTTGGGGAGGGAGTGAGCAAATGTAAAATGCTTGCTTTGGCTTAAATCGCACAGGATTGGGCAAAATGTGTAGCTGCTGCACACATATCTGAAGCATGAGAAGAAGTGCAGAGATGGACCTGAACCCCTCAGATTTGCAACACGTACAAGCTCCAAGGCCCACTTCAATCGTGCATGCACCTATAACAGTCATTTTTCAAACATGCACAAAAGAGATTGTCATTTGTTAAGTATGCTTTGAGGAGGCAGTGAGCATAGCTACTTTGCTTGCTTTGGCTAAAATCGCAAGTGATAAGGCTGATTGTTAGGCTCCTGTACGCATACCTGAAGCATGAGCAGGAGTGCAGAGGTGGACCTGAACCCCTCAGACTTGCAGTACGCACATGCTTTAATGCCCCACTTCAAGCGAGAATGCTCCTAGAACAGGTATTTTTCAATCTTTCACAAAAGGGCTTATTATTTGGCTTGTATGCTTTGAGGAGGCAGTGAGCGCAGCTTCCATGCTTCTTTTGGCTTTAATCGCACGGGAAGGGGCTAAATGTGTAGCTGCTGCACGCATATCTGAAGTATGAGCAGTAGTGCAGAGGTAAACCTGAGCCCCTCAGATTAGCAGTCGGCACAAGCTTCAAGGCCCATTTCAAACGTGCATGCTCCTAGATCAGCCATTTTTCAAAATATCAAAAATGAGCTTGTCATTTGTGAAGTATGTTTTAGGGAGGAAATGAGCACAGCTACCATGCTTGTTGTGGTTTAGATTGCACAGAAAAGGGCTGAATGTATGGCTGTTGAACGCATATTTGGAGAATGATCAGCAGTGCAGAGGAGAACCTGAAACTCTCAGGTTTGCAGTACCCGTATGCTTCAAAGTCCACTTCAAGAGAGAATGCCCCCAGAACAGATGTTTTTTTGTTTAAATCTTGCACAAAAGGTCATGTTATTTGACACGTATGCTTTGAGGAGGCAGTGAGCACAGCTACTATGCTTGTTTTTGGCCAAAATCGCAAGTGAAAAGACTGAATGTTAGGTTACTGCACGCATATCTGAAGCATGAGCAGTACTGCAGAGATGAACCTGAATTTCACAGATTTGCAATACGTTCAAGCTCCAAGGCCCACTTCAATCGTGCATGCACCTATAACAGTCATTTTTCAAACATGCACAAAAGAGATTGTCATTTGTTAAGTATGCTTTGAGGAGGCAGTGAGCATAGCTACTATGCTTGCTTTGGCTAAAATCGCAAGTGATAAGGCTGATTGTTAGGCTCCTGTACGCATACCTGAAGCATGAGCAGGAGTGCAGAAATGAACGTGAACCCATCAGATTTGCAACATGTACAAGCTCCAAGGCCCACTTTAAACGTGCATGCACCTAAGATAGTCATATTTCAAACTTGCATATAAAAGCTTGTCATTTGTAAAGTATGTTTTGGGGAGGGAGTGAGCACATGTAAAATGCTTGTTTTGGCTTAAATCGCACAGGATTGGGCAAAATGTGTAGCTGCTGCACGCATATCTGAAGTATGAGCAGTAGTGCAGAGGTAAACCTGAGCCCCTCAGATTAGCAGTCGGCACAAGCTTCAAGGCCCATTTCAAACGTGCATGCTCCTAGATCAGCCATTTTTCAAAATATCAAAAATGAGCTTGTCATTTGTGAAGTATGTTTTAGGGAGGAAATGAGCACAGCTACCATGCTTGTTGTGGTTTAGATTGCACAGAAAAGGGCTGAATGTATGGCTGTTGAACGCATATTTGGAGAATGATCAGCAGTGCAGAGGAGAACCTGAAACTCTCAGGTTTGCAGTACCCGTATGCTTCAAAGTCCACTTCAAGAGAGAATGCCCCCAGAACAGATGTTTTTTTGTTAAAATCTTGCACAAAAGGTCATGTTATTTGACACGTATGCTTTGAGGAGGCAGTGAGCACAGCTACTATGCTTGTTTTTGGCCAAAATCGCAAGTGAAAAGACTGAATGTTAGGTTACTGCACGCATATCTGAAGCATGAGCAGTACTGCAGAGATGAACCTGAATTTCACAGATTTGCAATACGTTCAAGCTCCAAGGCCCACTTCAATCGTGCATGCACCTACAACAGTCAATGTTCAAACTTGCACAAAAGAGATTGTCATTTGTAAAGTATGTTTTGGGGAGGCAGTGAGCACAGCTACTATGCTTATTTTGACCAAAATCGCAAGTGATAAGGCTGAATGTTAGGCTCCTGCACGCATATTTGAAGCATGAGCAGGAGTGCAGAAATGAACGTGAACCCATCAGATTTGCAACATGTACAAGCTCCAAGGCCCACTTTAAACGTGCATGCACCTAAGATAGTCATATTTCAAACTTGCATATAAAAGCTTGTCATTTGTAAAGTATGTTTTGGGGAGGGAGTGAGCAATTGTAAAATGCTTGCTTTGGCTTAAATCGCACAAGATAGGGCAAAATGTGTAGCTGCTGCACACACATCTGAAGCATGAGAAGAAGTGCAGAGATGGACCTGAACTCCTAGGATTTGCAACACGTACAAGCTCCAAGGCCCACTTCAATCGTGCATGCACCTAGAACAGTCATTTTGCAAACATGCACAAAAGGTATTGTCATTTGTTAAGTATGCTTTGAGGAGGCAGTGAGCATAGCTACTATGCTTGCTTTGGCCAAAATCGCAAGTGATAAGGCTGATTGTTAGGCTCCTGTACGCATACCTGAAGCATGAGCAGGAGTGCAGAGGTGGACCTGAACCCCTCAGACTTGCAGTACGCACATGCTTCAATGCCCCACTTCAAGCGAGAATGCTCCTAGAACAGGTATTTTTCAATCTTTCACAAAAGGGCTTATTATTTGGCTTGTATGCTTTGAGGAGGCAGTGAGCGCAGCTTCCATGCTTCTTTTGGCTTTAATCGCACAGGAAGGGGCTTAATGTGTAGCTGCTGCACGCATATCTGAAGTATGAGCAGTAGTGCAGAGGTAAACCTGAGCCCCTCAGATTAGCAGTCGGCACAAGCTTCAAGGCCCATTTCAAACGTGCATGCTCCTAGATCAGCCATTTTTCAAAATATCAAAAATGAGCTTGTCATTTGTGAAGTATGTTTTAGGGAGGAAATGAGCACAGCTACCATGCTTGTTGTGGTTTAGATCGCACAGAAAAGGGCTGAATATATGGCTGTTGAACGCATATTTGGAGAATGATCAGCAGTGCAGAGGAGAACCTGAAACTCTCAGGTTTGCAGTACCCGTATGCTTCAAAGTCCACTTCAAGAGAGAATGCCCCTAGAACAGATGTTTTTTTTGTTTAAATCTTGCACAAAAGGTCATGTTATTCGGCACGTATGCTTTGAGGAGGCAGTGAGCACAGCTACTATGCTTGTTTTGGCCAAAATAGCAAGTGATAAGGCTGAATGTAAGGCTCCTGCACGCATATCTGGAGCAAGAGCAGGGGTGCAGAGATGAACGTGAACCCATCAGATTTGCAACACGTACAAGCTCGAAGGCCCACTTAAAACGTGCATGCACCTAGGACAGTCATGTTTCAAACTTTCATATAAAAGCTTGTCATTTGTAAAGTATGTTTTGGGGAGGCAGTGAGCACATGTAAAATGCTTGTTTTGGCTGAAATCGCACAGGATTGGGCTAAATGTGTAGCTGCTGCACACAAATCTGAAGCATGAGAAGAAGTGCAGAGATGAACCTGAACCCCTCAGTTTTGCAACACGTACAAGCTCCAAGGCCAACTTCAATCGTGCATGCACCTACAACAGTCATTTTTCAAACATGCACAAAAGAGATTGTCATTTGTAAAGTATGTTTTGGGGAGGCAGTGAGCACAGCTACTATGCTTGTTTTGACCAATATCGCAAGTGATTAGGCTGAATGTTAGGCTCCTGCACGAATATTTGAAGCATGAGCAGGAGTGCAGAGGTGAATTTGAACCTCTCAGGTTTGCAGTACCCATATGCTTCAAGGTCCACTTCAAGAGAGAATGCCCCTAGAACAGCTATTTTTCAATCTTGCACAAAAGGGCATGTTATTTGGCATGTATGCTTTGAGGAGGCAGTGAGCATAGCTACTATGCTTGTTTTAGCCAAAATCGCAAGTGATAAGGCTGAATGTTAGGCTCCTTCACGCATACCTGAAGCATGAGCAGGAGTGCAGAAATGAACGTGAACCCATCAGATTTGCAACACGTACAAGCTCCAAGGCCCACTTTAAACGTGCATGCACCTAAGATAGTCATGTTTCAAACTTGCATATAAAAGCTTGTCATTTGTAAAGTATGTTTTGGGGAGGGAGTGAGCAAATGTAAAATGCTTGCTTTGGCTTAAATCGCACAGGATTGGGCAAAATGTGTAGCTGCTGCACACATATCTGAAGCATGAGAAGAAGTGCAGAGATGGACCTGAACCCCTCAGATTTGCAACACGTACAAGCTCCAAGGCCCACTTCAATCGTGCATGCACCTAGAACAGTCATTTTTCAAACATGCACAAAAGAGATTGTCATTTGTTAAGTATGCTTTGAGGAGGCAGTGAGCATAGCTACTATGCTTGCTTTGGCTAAAATCGCAAGTGATAAGGCTGATTGTTAGGCTCCTGTACGCATACCTGAAGCATGAGCAGGAGTGCAGAGGTGGACCTGAACCCCTCAGACGTGCAGTACGCACATGCTTCAATGCCCCACTTCAAGCGAGAATGCTCCTAGAACAGGTATTTTTCAATCTTGCACAAAAAGGCTTATTATTTGGCTTGTATGCTTTGAGGAGGCAGTGAGCGCAGCTTCCATGCTTCTTTTGGCTTTAATCGCACGGGAAGGGGCTAAATGTGTAGCTGCTGCACGCATATCTGAAGTATGAGCAGTAGTGCAGAGGTAAACCTGAGCCCCTCAGATTAGCAGTCGGCACAAGCTTCAAGGCCCATTTCAAACGTGCATGCTCCTAGATCAGCCATTTTTCAAAATATCAAAAATGAGCTTGTCATTTGTGAAGTATGTTTTAGGGAGGAAATGAGCACAGCTACCATGCTTGTTGTGGTTTAGATTGCACAGAAAAGGGCTGAATGTATGGCTGTTGAACGCATATTTGGAGAATGATCAGCAGTGCAGAGGAGAACCTGAAACTCTCAGGTTTGCAGTACCCGTATGCTTCAAAGTCCACTTCAAGAGAGAATGCCCCTAGAACAGATGTTTTTTTGTTTGAATCTTGCACAAAAGGTCATGTTATTTGACACGTATGCTTTGAGGAGGCAGTGAGCACAGCTACTATGCTTGTTTTTGGCCAAAATCGCAAGTGAAAAGACTGAATGTTAGGTTACTGCACGCATATCTGAAGCATGAGCAGTACTGCAGAGATGAACCTGAATTTCACAGATTTGCAATACGTTCAAGCTCCAAGGCCCACTTCAATCGTGCATGCACCTACAACAGTCAATGTTCAAACTTGCACAAAAGAGATTGTCATTTGTAAAGTATGTTTTGGGGAGGCAGTGAGCACAGCTACTATGCTTGTTTTGGCCAAAATCGCAAGTGATAAGGCTGAATGTTAGGCTCCTGCACGCATATCTGAAGCATGAGCAGGAGTGCAGAAATGAACGTGAACCCATCAGATTTGCAACATGTACAAGCTCCAAGGCCCACTTTAAACGTGCATGCACCTAAGATAGTCATATTTCAAACTTGCATATAAAAGCTTGTCATTTGTAAAGTATGTTTTGGGGATGGAGTGAGCACATGTAAAATGCTTGTTTTGGCTTAAATCGCACAGGATTGGGCAAAATGTGTAGCTGCTGCACACACATCTGAAGCATGAGAAGAAGTGCAGAGATGGACCTGAACTCCTAGGATTTGCAACACGTACAAGCTCCAAGGCCCACTTCAATCGTGCATGCACTTACAACAGTCATTTTTCAAACATGCACAAAACAGATTGTCATTTGTAAAGTATGTTTTGGGGAGGCAGTGAGCACAGCTACTATGCTTGTTTTGACCAATATCGCAAGTGATTAGGCTGAATGTTAGGCTCCTGCACAAATATTTGAAGCATGAGCAGGAGTGCAGAGGTGAATTTGAACCTCTCAGGTTTGCAGTACCCATATGCTTCAAGGTCCACTTCAAGAGAGAATGCCCCTAGAACAGCTATTTTTCAATCTTGCACAAAAGGGCATGTTATTTGGCATGTATGCTTTGAGGAGGCAGTGAGCATAGCTACTATGCTTGTTTTGGCCAAAATCGCAAGTGATAAGGCTGAATGTTAGGCTCCTTCACGCATACCTGAAGCATGAGCAGGAGTGCAGAAATGAACGTGAACCCATCAGATTTGCAACACGTACAAGCTCCAAGGCCCACTTTAAACGTGCATGCACCTAAGATAGTCATGTTTCAAACTTGCATATAAAAGCTTGTCATTTGTAAAGTATGTTTTGGGGAGGGAGTGAGCAAATGTAAAATGCTTGCTTTGGCTTAAATCGCACAGGATTGGGCAAAATGTGTAGCTGCTGCACACATATCTGAAGCATGAGAAGAAGTGCAGAGATGGACCTGAACCCCTCAGATTTGCAACACGTACAAGCTCCAAGGCCCACTTCAATCGTGCATGCACCTAGAACAGTCATTTTTCAAACATGCACAAAAGAGATTGTCATTTGTTAAGTATGCTTTGAGGAGGCAGTGAGCATAGCTACTATGCTTGCTTTGGCTAAAATCGCAAGTGATAAGGCTGATTGTTAGGCTCCTGTACGCATACCTGAAGCATGAGCAGGAGTGCAGAGGTGGACCTGAACCCCTCAGACGTGCAGTACGCACATGCTTCAATGCCCCACTTCAAGCGAGAATGCTCCTAGAACAGGTATTTTTCAATCTTGCACAAAAAGGCTTATTATTTGGCTTGTATGCTTTGAGGAGGCAGTGAGCGCAGCTTCCATGCTTCTTTTGGCTTTAATCGCACGGGAAGGGGCTAAATGTGTAGCTGCTGCACGCATATCTGAAGTATGAGCAGTAGTGCAGAGGTAAACCTGAGCCCCTCAGATTAGCAGTCGGCACAAGCTTCAAGGCCCATTTCAAACGTGCATGCTCCTAGATCAGCCATTTTTCAAAATATCAAAAATGAGCTTGTCATTTGTGAAGTATGTTTTAGGGAGGAAATGAGCACAGCTACCATGCTTGTTGTGGTTTAGATTGCACAGAAAAGGGCTGAATGTATGGCTGTTGAACGCATATTTGGAGAATGATCAGCAGTGCAGAGGAGAACCTGAAACTCTCAGGTTTGCAGTACCCGTATGCTTCAAAGTCCACTTCAAGAGAGAATGCCCCTAGAACAGATGTTTTTTTGTTTGAATCTTGCACAAAAGGTCATGTTATTTGACACGTATGCTTTGAGGAGGCAGTGAGCACAGCTACTATGCTTGTTTTTGGCCAAAATCGCAAGTGAAAAGACTGAATGTTAGGTTACTGCACGCATATCTGAAGCATGAGCAGTACTGCAGAGATGAACCTGAATTTCACAGATTTGCAATACGTTCAAGCTCCAAGGCCCACTTCAATCGTGCATGCACCTACAACAGTCAATGTTCAAACTTGCACAAAAGAGATTGTCATTTGTAAAGTATGTTTTGGGGAGGCAGTGAGCACAGCTACTATGCTTGTTTTGGCCAAAATCGCAAGTGATAAGGCTGAATGTTAGGCTCCTGCACGCATATTTGAAGCATGAGCAGGAGTGCAGAAATGAACGTGAACCCATCAGATTTGCAACATGTACAAGCTCCAAGGCCCACTTTAAACGTGCATGCACCTAAGATAGTCATATTTCAAACTTGCATATAAAAGCTTGTCATTTGTAAAGTATGTTTTGGGGATGGAGTGAGCACATGTAAAATGCTTGTTTTGGCTTAAATCGCACAGGATTGGGCAAAATGTGTAGCTGCTGCACACACATCTGAAGCATGAGAAGAAGTGCAGAGATGGACCTGAACTCCTAGGATTTGCAACACGTACAAGCTCCAAGGCCCACTTCAATCGTGCATGCACTTACAACAGTCATTTTTCAAACATGCACAAAACAGATTGTCATTTGTAAAGTATGTTTTGGGGAGGCAGTGAGCACAGCTACTATGCTTGTTTTGACCAATATCGCAAGTGATTAGGCTGAATGTTAGGCTCCTGCACAAATATTTGAAGCATGAGCAGGAGTGCAGAGGTGAATTTGAACCTCTCAGGTTTGCAGTACCCATATGCTTCAAGGTCCACTTCAAGAGAGAATGCCCCTAGAACAGCTATTTTTCAATCTTGCACAAAAGGGCATGTTATTTGGCATGTATGCTTTGAGGAGGCAGTGAGCATAGCTACTATGCTTGTTTTGGCCAAAATCGCAAGTGATAAGGCTGAATGTTAGGCTCCTTCACGCATACCTGAAGCATGAGCAGGAGTGCAGAAATGAACGTGAACCCATCAGATTTGCAACACATACAAGCTCCAAGGCCCACTTTAAACGTGCATGCACCTAAGATAGTCATGTTTCAAACTTGCATATAAAAGCTTGTCATTTGTAAAGTATGTTTTGGGGAGGGAGTGAGCACATGTAAAATGCTTGTTTTGGCTTAAATCGCACAGGATTGGGCAAAATGTGTAGCTGCTGCACACATATCTGAAGCATGAGAAGAAGTGCAGAGATGGACCTGAACTCCTAGGATTTGCAACACGTACAAGCTCCAAGGCCCACTTCAATCGTGCATGCACCTAGAACAGTCATTTTTCAAACATGCACAAAAGAGATTGTCATTTGTTAAGTATGCTTTGAGGAGGCAGTGAGCATAGCTACTATGCTTGCTTTGGCTAAAATCGCAAGTGATAAGGCTGATTGTTAGGCTCCTGTACGCATACCTGAAGCATGAGCAGGAGTGCAGAGGTGGACCTGAACCCCTCAGACGTGCAGTACGCACATGCTTCAATGCCCCACTTCAAGCGAGAATGCTCCTAGAACAGGTATTTTTCAATCTTGCACAAAAAGGCTTATTATTTGGCTTGTATGCTTTGAGGAGGCAGTGAGCGCAGCTTCCATGCTTCTTTTGGCTTTAATCGCACGGGAAGGGGCTAAATGTGTAGCTGCTGCACGCATATCTGAAGTATGAGCAGTAGTGCAGAGGTAAACCTGAGCCCCTCAGATTAGCAGTCGGCACAAGCTTCAAGGCCCATTTCAAACGTGCATGCTCCTAGATCAGCCATTTTTCAAAATATCAAAAATGAGCTTGTCATTTGTGAAGTATGTTTTAGGGAGGAAATGAGCACAGCTACCATGCTTGTTGTGGTTTAGATTGCACAGAAAAGGGCTGAATGTATGGCTGTTGAACGCATATTTGGAGAATGATCAGCAGTGCAGAGGAGAACCTGAAACTCTCAGGTTTGCAGTACCCGTATGCTTCAAAGTCCACTTCAAGAGAGAATGCCCCTAGAACAGATGTTTTTTTGTTTGAATCTTGCACAAAAGGTCATGTTATTTGACACGTATGCTTTGAGGAGGCAGTGAGCACAGCTACTATGCTTGTTTTTGGCCAAAATCGCAAGTGAAAAGACTGAATGTTAGGTTACTGCACGCATATCTGAAGCATGAGCAGTACTGCAGAGATGAACCTGAATTTCACAGATTTGCAATACGTTCAAGCTCCAAGGCCCACTTCAATCGTGCATGCACCTACAACAGTCAATGTTCAAACTTGCACAAAAGAGATTGTCATTTGTAAAGTATGTTTTGGGGAGGCAGTGAGCACAGCTACTATGCTTGTTTTGGCCAAAATCGCAAGTGATAAGGCTGAATGTTAGGCTCCTGCACGCATATCTGAAGCATGAGCAGGAGTGCAGAAATGAACGTGAACCCATCAGATTTGCAACATGTACAAGCTCCAAGGCCCACTTTAAACGTGCATGCACCTAAGATAGTCATATTTCAAACTTGCATATAAAAGCTTGTCATTTGTAAAGTATGTTTTGGGGATGGAGTGAGCACATGTAAAATGCTTGTTTTGGCTTAAATCGCACAGGATTGGGCAAAATGTGTAGCTGCTGCACACACATCTGAAGCATGAGAAGAAGTGCAGAGATGGACCTGAACTCCTAGGATTTGCAACACGTACAAGCTCCAAGGCCCACTTCAATCGTGCATGCACTTACAACAGTCATTTTTCAAACATGCACAAAACAGATTGTCATTTGTAAAGTATGTTTTGGGGAGGCAGTGAGCACAGCTACTATGCTTGTTTTGACCAATATCGCAAGTGATTAGGCTGAATGTTAGGCTCCTGCACAAATATTTGAAGCATGAGCAGGAGTGCAGAGGTGAATTTGAACCTCTCAGGTTTGCAGTACCCATATGCTTCAAGGTCCACTTCAAGAGAGAATGCCCCTAGAACAGCTATTTTTCAATCTTGCACAAAAGGGCATGTTATTTGGCATGTATGCTTTGAGGAGGCAGTGAGCATAGCTACTATGCTTGTTTTGGCCAAAATCGCAAGTGATAAGGCTGAATGTTAGGCTCCTTCACGCATACCTGAAGCATGAGCAGGAGTGCAGAAATGAACGTGAACCCATCAGATTTGCAACACGTACAAGCTCCAAGGCCCACTTTAAACGTGCATGCACCTAAGATAGTCATGTTTCAAACTTGCATATAAAAGCTTGTCATTTGTAAAGTATGTTTTGGGGAGGGAGTGAGCACATGTAAAATGCTTGTTTTGGCTTAAATCGCACAGGATTGGGCAAAATGTGTAGCTGCTGCACACATATCTGAAGCATGAGAAGAAGTGCAGAGATGGACCTGAACTCCTAGGATTTGCAACACGTACAAGCTCCAAGGCCCACTTCAATCGTGCATGCACCTAGAACAGTCATTTTTCAAACATGCACAAAAGAGATTGTCATTTGTTAAGTATGCTTTGAGGAGGCAGTGAGCATAGCTACTATGCTTGTTTAGACCAAAAACGCAAGTGATAAGGCTGAATGCTAGGCTCCTGCACGCATATCTGAAGCATGAGCAGGAGTGCAGAAATGAACGTGAACCCATCAGATTTGCAACACGTACAAGCTCCAAGGCCCACTTTAAACGTTCATGCACCTAAGATAGTCATTTTTCAAACTTGCATATAAAAGCTTGTCATTTGTAAAGTATGTTTTGGGGAGGGAGTGAGCAAATGTAAAATGCTTGCTTTGGCTTAAATCGCACAGGATTGGGCAAAATGTGTAGCTGCTGCACACACATCTGAAGCATGAGAAGAAGTGCAGAGATGGACCTGAACTCCTCAGATTTGCAACACGTACAAGCTCCAAGGCCCACTTCAATCGTGCATGCACCTAGAACAGTCATTTTGCAAACATGCACAAAAGAGATTGTCATTTGTTAAGTATGCTTTGAGGAGGCAGTGAGCATAGCTACTATGCTTGCTTTGGCCAAAATCGCAAGTGATAAGGCTGATTGTTAGGCTCCTGTACGCATACCTGAAGCATGAGCAGGAGTGCAGAGGTGGACCTGAACCCCTCAGACTTGCAGTACGCACATGCTTCAATGCCCCACTTCAAGCGAGAATGCTCCTAGAACAGGTATTTTTCAATCTTGCACAAAAGGGCTTATTATTTGGCTTGTATGCTTTGAGGAGGCAGTGAGCGCAGCTTCCATGCTTCTTTTGGCTTTAATCGCACGGGAAGGGGCTAAATGTGTAGCTGCTGCACGCATATCTGATGTATGAGCAGTAGTGCAGAGGTAAACCTGAGCCCCTCAGATTAGCAGTCGGCACAAGCTTCAAGGCCCATTTCAAACGTGCATGCTCCTAGATCAGCCATTTTTCAAAATATCAAAAATGAGCTTGTCATTTGTGAAGTATGTTTTAGGGAGGCAATAAGTACAGCTACCATGCTTGTTGTGGTTTAGATCGCACAGAAAAGGGCTGAATGTATGGCTGTTGAACGCATATTTGGAGAATGATCAGCAGTGCAGAGGAGAACCTGAAACTCTCAGGTTTGCAGTACCCGTATGCTTCAAAGTCCACTTCAAGAGAGAATGCCCCTAGAACAGATGTTTTTTTTGTTTAAATCTTGCACAAAAGGTCATGTTATTCGGCACGTATGCTTTGAGGAGGCAGTGAGCACAGCTACTATGCTTGTTTTGGCCAAAATCGCAAGTGATAAGGCTGAATGTTAGGCTCCTGCACGCATATCTGGAGCAAGAGCAGGAGTGCAGAAATGAACGTGAACCCATCAGATTTGCAACACGTACAAGCTCGAAGGCCCACTTAAAACGTGCGTGCACCTAGGACAGTCATGTTTCAAACTTTCATATAAAATCTTGTCATTTGTAAAGTATGTTTTGGGGAGGGAGTGAGCACATGTAAAATGCTTGTTTTGGCTGAAATCGCACAGGATTGGGCTAAATGTGTAGCTGCTGCACACAAATCTGAAGCATGAGAAGAAGTGCAGAGATGAACCTGAACCCCTCAGTTTTGCAACACGTACAAGCTCCAAGGCCCACTTCAATCGTGCATGCACCTACAACAGTCATTTTTCAAACATGCACAAAAGATATTGTCATTTGTAACGTATGTTTTGGGGAGGCAGTGAGCACAGCTTCTATGCTTGTTTTGACCAATATCGCAAGTGATTAGGCTGAATGTTAGGCTCCTGCACGAATATTTGAAGCATGAGCAGGAGTGCAGAGGTAAATTTGAACCTCTCAGGTTTGCAGTACCCATATGCTTCAAGGTCCACTTCAAGAGAGAATGCCCCTAGAACAGCTATTTTTCAATCTTGCACAAAAGGGCATGTTATTTGGCATGTATGCTTTGAGGAGGCAGTGAGCATAGCTACTATGCTTGTTTTAGCCAAAATCGCAAGTGATAAGGCTGAATGTTAGGCTCCTTCACGCATACCTGAAGCATGAGCAGGAGTGCAGAAATGAACGTGAACCCATCAGATTTGCAACACGTACAAGCTCCAAGGCCCACTTTAAACGTGCATGCACCTAAGATAGTCATTTTTCAAACTTGCATATAAAAGCTTGTCATTTGTAAAGTATGTTTTGGGGAGGGAGTGAGCAAATGTAAAATGCTTGCTTTGGCTTAAATCGCACAGGATTGGGCAAAATGTGTAGCTGCTGCACACATATCTGAAGCATGAGAAGAAGTGCAGAGATGGACCTGAACTCCTCAGATTTGCAACACGTACAAGCTCCAAGGCCCACTTCAATCGTGCATGCACCTATAACAGTCATTTTTCAAACATGCACAAAAGAGATTGTCATTTGTTAAGTATGCTTTGAGGAGGCAGTGAGCATAGCTACTATGCTTGCTTTGGCTAAAATCGCAAGTGATTAGGCTGAATGTTAGGCTCCTGTACGCATACCTGAAGCATGAGCAGGAGTGCAGAGGTGGACCTGAACCCCTCAGACTTGCAGTACGCACATGCTTCAATGCCCCACTTCAAGCGAGAATGCTCCTAGAACAGGTATTTTTCAATCTTTCACAAAAGGGCTTATTATTTGGCTTGTATGCTTTGAGGAGGCAGTGAGCGCAGCTTCCATGCTTCTTTTGGCTTTAATCGCACAGGAAGGGGCTTAATGTGTAGCTGCTGCACGCATATCTGAAGTATGAGCAGTAGTGCAGAGGTAAACCTGAGCCCCTCAGATTAGCAGTCGGCACAAGCTTCAAGGCCCATTTCAAACGTGCATGCTCCTAGATCAGCCATTTTTCAAAATATCAAAAATGAGCTTGTCATTTGTGAAGTATGTTTTAGGGAGGCAATTAGTACAGCTACCATGCTTGTTGTGGTTTAGATCGCACTGAAAAGGGCTGAATGTATGGCTGTTGAACGCATATTTGGAGAATGATCAGCAGTGCAGAGGAGAACCTGAAACTCTCAGGTTTGCAGTACCCGTATGCTTCAAAGTCCACTTCAAGAGAGAATGCCCCTAGAACAGATGTTTTTTTGTTTAAATCTTGCACAAAAGGTCATGTTATTCGGCACGTATGCTTTGAGGAGGCAGTGAGCACAGCTACTATGCTTGTTTTGGCCAAAATCGCAAGTGATAAGGCTGAATGTAAGGCTCCTGCACGCATATCTGGAGCAAGAGCAGGAGTGCAGAAATGAACGTGAACCCATCAGATTTGCAACACGTACAAGCTCGAAGGCCCACTTAAAACGTGCATGCACCTAGGACAGTCATGTTTCAAACTTTCATATAAAATCTTGTCATTTGTAAAGTATGTTTTGGGGAGGCAGTGAGCACATGTAAAATGCTTGTTTTGGCTGAAATCGCACAGGATTGGGCTAAATGTGTAGCTGCTGCACACAAATCTGAAGCATGAGAAGAAGTGCAGAGATGAACCTGAACCCCTCAGTTTTGCAACACGTACAAGCTCCAAGGCCCACTTCAATCGTGCATGCACCTTCAACAGTCATTTTTCAAACATGCACAAAAGATATTGTCATTTGTAAAGTATGTTTTGGGGAGGCAGTGAGCACAGCTACTATGCTTGTTTTGACCAATATCGCAAGTGATTAGGCTGAATGTTAGGCTCCTGCACGAATATTTGAAGCATGAGCAGGAGTGCAGAGGTGAATTTGAACCTCTCAGGTTTGCAGTACCCATATGCTTCAAGGTCCACTTCAAGAGAGAATGCCCCTAGAACAGCTATTTTTCAATCTTGCACAAAAGGGCATGTTATTTGGCATGTATGCTTTGAGGAGGCAGTGAGCATAGCTACTATGCTTGTTTTGGCCAAAATCGCAAGTGATAAGGCTGAATGTTAGGCTCCTTCACGCATACCTGAAGCATGAGCAGGAGTGCAGAAATGAACGTGAACCCATCAGATTTGCAACACGTACAAGCTCCAAGGCCCACTTTAAACGTGCATGCACCTAAGACAGTCATGTTTCAAACTTGCATATAAAAGCTTGTCATTTGTAAAGTATGTTTTGGGGAGGGAGTGAGCACATGTAAAATGCTTGTTTTGGCTTAAATCGCACAGGATTGGGCAAAATGTGTAGCTGCTGCACACATATCTGAAGCATGAGAAGAAGTGCAGAGATGGACCTGAACTCCTCAGATTTGCAACACGTACAAGCTCCAAGGCCCACTTCAATCGTGCATGCACCTAGAACAGTCATTTTTCAAACATGCACAAAAGAGATTGTCATTTGTTAAGTATGCTTTAAGGAGGCAGTGAGCATAGCTACTACGCTTGTTTAGACCAAAAACGCAAGTGATAAGGCTGAATGCTAGGCTCCTGCACGCATATCTGAAGCATGAGCAGGAGTGCAGAAATGAACGTGAACCCATCAGATTTGCAACACGTACAAGCTCCAAGGCCCACTTTAAACGTGCATGCACCTAAGATAGTCATTTTTCAAACTTGCATATAAAAGCTTGTCATTTGTAAAGAATGTTTTGAGGAGGGAGTGAGCAAATGTAAAATGCTTGCTTTGGCTTAAATCGCACAGGATTGGGCAAAATGTGTAGCTGCTGCACACATATCTAAAGCATGAGAAGAAGTGCAGAGATGGATCTGAACCCCTCAGATTTGCAACACGTACAAGCTCCAAGGCCCACTTCAATCGTGCATGCACCTATAACAGTCATTTTTCAAACATGCACAAAAGAGATTGTCATTTGTTAAGTATGCTTTGAGGAGGCAGTGAGCATAGCTACTATGCTTGCTTTGGCTAAAATCGCAAGTGATAAGGCTGATTGTTAGGCTCCTGTACGCATACCTGAAGCATGAGCAGGAGTGCAGAGGTGGACCTGAACCCCTCAGACTTGCAGTACGCACATGCTTCAATGCCCCACTTCAAGCGAGAATGCTCCTAGAACAGGTATTTTTCAATCTTTCACAAAAGGGCTTATTATTTGGCTTGTATGCTTTGAGGAGGCAGTGAGCGCAGCTTCCATGCTTCTTTTGGCTTTAATCGCACGGGAAGGGGCTAGATGTGTAGCTGCTGCACGCATATCTGAAGTATGAGCAGTAGTGCAGAGGTAAACCTGAGCCCCTCAGATTAGCAGTCGGCACAAGCTTCAAGGCCCATTTCAAACGTGCATGCTCCTAGATCAGCCATTTTTCAAAATATCAAAAATGAGCTTGTCATTTGTGAAGTATGTTTTAGGGAGGCAATGAGCACAGCTACCATGCTTGTTGTGGTTTAGATCGCACAGAAAAGGGCTGAATGTATGGCTGTTGAACGCATATTTGGAGAATGATCAGCAGTGCAGAGGAGAACCTGAAACTCTCAGGTTTGCAGTACCCGTATGCTTCAAAGTCCACTTCAAGAGAGAATGCCCCTAGAACAGATGTTTTTTTAGATCTTGCACAAAAGGTCATGTTATTTGGCACGTATGCTTTGAGGAGGCAGTGAGCACAGCTACTATGCTTGTTTTGGCCAATATCGCAAGTGATAAGGCTGAATGTTAGGCTCCTGCACGAATATCTGAAGCATGAGGAGGAGTGCAGAGGTGAACTTGAACCTCTCAGGTTTGCAGTACCCATATGCTTCAAGGTCCACTTCAAGAGAGAATGCCCCTAGAACATCTATTTTTCAATCTTGCACAAAA
The DNA here is from genome assembly GCA_914767535.2 of Dunaliella primolecta. Classification (NCBI taxonomy): domain Eukaryota; kingdom Viridiplantae; phylum Chlorophyta; class Chlorophyceae; order Chlamydomonadales; family Dunaliellaceae; genus Dunaliella; species Dunaliella primolecta. Next base: position 874,929 of record CAJZBB020000003.1, read on the forward strand.
GGGCATGTTATTTGGCACGTATGCTTTGAGGAGGCAGTGAGCACAGCTACTATGCTTGTTTTGGCCAAAATCGCAAGTGATAAGGCTGAATGTTAGGCTCCTGCACGAATATCTGAAGCATGAGGAGGAGTGCAGAGGTGAACTTGAACCTCTCAGGTTTGCAGTACCCATATACTTCAAGGTCCACTTCAAGAGAGAATGCCCCTAGAACAGCTATTGTTCAATCTTGCACAAAAGGGCATGTTATTTGGCATGTATGCTTTGAGGAGGCAGTGAGCACAGCTACTATGCTTGTTTTGGCCACAATCGCAAGTGAAAAGGCTGAATGTTAAGTTACTGCACGCATAACTGAAGCATGAGCAATAGTGCAGAGATGAACCTGAATTTCACAGATTTGCAACACGTACAAGCTCCAAGGCCCACTTCAATCGTGCATGCACCTACAACAGCCAATTTTCAAACTTGCTTAAAAGAGCTTGTCATTTGTAAAGTATGTTTTGGGGAGGCAGTGAGCACAGCTTCTATGCTTGTTTTGACCAATATCGCAAGTGATAAGGCTGAATGTTAGGCTCCTGCACGAATATCTGAAGCATGAGGAGGAGTGCAGAGGTGAACGTGAACCTCTCAGGTTTGCAGTACCCATATGCTTCAAGGTCCACTTCAAGAGAGAATGCCCCTAGAACAGCTATTGTTCAATCTTGCACAAAAGGGCATGTTATTTGGCATGTATGCTTTGAGGAGGCAGTGAGCACAGCTACTATGCTTGTTTTGGCCACAATCGCAAGTGAAAAGGCTGAATGTTAAGTTACTGCACGCATAACTGAAGCATGAGCAATAGTGCAGAGATGAACCTGAATTTCACAGATTTGCAACACGTACAAGCTCCAAGGCCCACTTCAATCGTGCATGCACCTAGAACAGTCATTTTTCAAACATGCACAAAAAAAGATTGTCATTTGTTAAGTATGCTTTGAGGAGGCAGTGAGCATAGCTACTATGCTTGCTTTGTCCAAAATCGCAAGTGATAAGGCTGAATGTTAGGCTCCTGTACGCATACCTGAAGCATGAGCAGGAGTGCAGAGGTGGACCTGAGCCTCTCAGGTTTGCAGTACCCATATGCTTCAAGGTCCACTTCAAGAGAGAATGCCCCTAGAACAGCTATTGTTCAATCTTGCACAAAAGGGCATGTTATTTGGCATGTATGCTTTGAGGAGGCAGTGAGCACAGCTTCCATGCTTCTTTTGGCTTTAATCGAACAGGAAGGGGCTAAATGTGTAGCTGCTGCACGCATATCTGAAGTATGAGCAGTAGTGCAGAGGTAAACCTGAGCCCCTCAGATTAGCAGTCGGCACAAGCTTCAAGGCCAATGTCAAACGTGCATGCTCCTAGATCAGCCATTTTCAAAATATCAAAAACGAGATTGTCATTTGTAAAGTATGTTTTGGGAAGGCAGTGAGCACAGCTACTATGCTTGTTTTGACCAATATCGCAAGTGATAAGGCTGAATGTTAGGCTCCTGCACGAATATCTGAAGCATGAGGAGGAGTGCAGAGGTGAACTTGAACCCATCAGATTTGCAACACGTACAAGCTCCAAGGCCCACTTTAAACGTGCATGCACCTAAGATAGTCATGTTTCAAACTTGCATATAAAAGCTTGTCATTTGTAAAGTATGTTTTGGGGAGGGAGTGAGCACATGTAAAATGCTTGTTTTGGCTTAAATCGCACAGGATTGGGAAAAATGTGTAGCTGCTGCACACATATCTGAAGCATGAGAAGAATTGCAGAGATGAACCTAAACCCCTCAGATTTGCAACACGTACAAGCTCCAAGGCCCACTTCAATCGTGCATGCACCTAGAACAGTCATTTTTCAAACATGCACAAAAAAGATTGTCATTTGTTAAGTATGCTTTGAGGAGGCAGTGAGCATAGCTACTATGCTTGCTTTGTCCAAAATCGCAAGTGATAAGGCTGAATGTTAGGCTCCTGTACGCATACCTGAAGCATGAGCAGGAGTGCAGAGGTCGACCTGAACCCCTCAGACTTGCAGTACGCCGGATGTGTAAAGTTTTGATTACTTGAACTTACTATGTGCATCAGTTATCATATGCTTGTAATCATTTTGAAAGCATACATGTGTCGAAGGCTTTAAGTTGAGCTCAAGAGGCAGAATTATTTATGTTAGCACCTTGCATTGCATTTGTGAGGACCTAACCCGCAAGCGAATGTGCATGAAGAATTGTACCAATTCATAATGTACCAATGCTAGAAATAAGACATCTTAGACAGAGCTTGAACTAACGAGATTCTTAAGGCAATTGGTAAGACAATTCTCTAAGATGATGGGGGATAACCTGCAGGCAAAAGAACAAGGCAGTTGGACAAATTCCTTAAGTCTTGTGACTCATCATTTGAAAGCATGCAAAAGATACACTGAAGCAGCCAAACTAGGGCGGGGGGCGGGGAACATATCAGTTTTATACAGCGTGCATGTCAGAAGTGTTGATAGGTGCTGATAGGTGCAGATCTAGAGCAAGCATGCTTTTGCCTAAGTGCTGAACTTACCGCCCATGCAGTGCACACTGAGGCATGCAGTTGCCTCATCAGTTGTTTTAATTACTACAATGTTTGTTCATCAAGGGTTGCATCATGTCACTGCAGGCAGCGAGCAGGAGGATGCTTGTGAGTGCTGCACGGAGCGTGGCATGCATGGCAAGGCTCACCATTGTGTGCAGCAACACTGAGTCCATAGTACAGCAGTAAGCATGTAGCAATGCTAATGGACATAACAAAGTGTTGATTGCTATTGGATGCTGTACTCCAGGCATGGCTACAGAGTCAGGAGGGCAGTGCTGGGCGAATTCTGAAGGCACATCAGCGAGGCTTAGCAATCGCATATCGTTATTATTAATATTATAATAATGCCATCGCAACGTTTAAAAAGCAAGAGCAATTTCTGACGTCAGAAGCTCGTCCGCAGCCAACGCTTGCAAGGTGGACGCGGATTTTTTCCAATGTTAACAACATGTCTATAAAAAATGTTAAAATTTAAGCGTCATTGGTGCGTGAAATGCGGAACTCGTCATCTCGCTGCACGTTCTTAACCTTGCGAATGCTTGGGGTGATTTAATGTAGTTTATAATATGCCGTTATAACTTAAGAAAGCGATTTCGGCGTGGTCAAAAAAGAGTGAAAAAGAGTGCTCCAGGGTATTAGGTTAAGGCCGGCGCCTCGTGCTGTGCATGCTGTGTATGCTGCCTAAATTCGGCGCCTTGGAAAGAAGGGGATTTAAATGTCCAAGGCGCCGGATGTTTAAAGTTTTGGGTACATTTTATCAACTAACTTAGTGTGCATCATTTATCATGCTTGCTAAATCATCTAAAAGCATACACGTGTCTAAGGCTTCATGTTGAGCATTTAAGTTGAGTTTGAGGCAGAAATAGTTATGTTAGCACCTTGCATTTGTGAGGAACTTACCCGCAAGCAAATGTGCAAGGAGAACTGAACCAATTTGTAATTTACAAATGCTAGAAATCAGTCCTCATAGACTGAACCTGACCTAACAAGATTATCAATGCAATGGGTGAGACAGTTCTCTTAGACGTGTGCACAAAGATGGTGTGGGGGATAACCTGCAAACAAAATGACAAGGCAGTTGGACAGATTTCTTAAGCCTTGTGACTCATCATGTGCAAGCATGCAAAAGATGCACTGAAGCAGTCATACTAGGGCGGGGGGCGGGGAACGTATCAAGAAATATCAGTTATATACAGCGTGCATGTAAGAAATGCTGATAGGTGCTAGAGCAAGCATGCTTTTGCCTATGTGTTGCACTTACCGCCCATGCAGTGTACATAAAGGCATGTGGTTGCCCCATCAGTGGTTTCTATTACCAACATGTTCATCAAGGGCTGCATCATGTCACTGCAAGCAGCCAGCAGGAGGATACTTGTGCGTGCTGCACGGAGCGTGACATGCATGGCAAAGCTCACCATTGTGTGCAGCTGCACCGAGTCCATAGTACAGCAGTGAGCACAGAGCAATGCTAATGGACATAAAAAAGCGTTGACTGCTACTGGACGCTGTATTCCAGGCATGGCTGCAGGGTCAGGAGGGCAGTGCTGGGCGAATTCTGACGGCACATCAGCGAGGCATGTAAAACAAATTACGTCATTGTTAATTGTTTTATAATCATATCGCTACATCTAGAAAGCAAGAACGATTTCTTACGTCAGAAGCTTGTCCGCAGCCAACGCGCGCGGGATGGACGCATATTGTTTGCGATTCTATAAAGATATTGTAAAGAATATTTATGTTAAAATTAAGCGTCATTGGTGCGTGAAATTCGGAACTCGTCATCTCGCTGCACGTTCTTGAGCTTACGAGTGATCAAAGTGCTTTTATATAGTTCAATATATTCCGTTGTAACTTAAGAAAGCGATTTCGGCGAGTTCAAAAAAGAGTGAAAAAGAGTGCCTAGGGGTACTAGGTTAAGGCCGGCGCCTCGTGCTGTGCATGCTGTGTAGCTCGCTAAAATACGGCGCCTTGGAAAGAAAGTGATTTTAATGTCCAAGGCGCTGGATAATTCATGCTTTTAGTTCATCTTATGGTTCAAAATTATTACTAATTATATGATGATATCATTATATGTATATTGCAATAATTCCGGGTGAAGGCTGAAGGGCTGCCACAGGCGTGGCTTTTGCTTATTGGACACGCAAGAAAGCACTTTAGGTACACCTAGAGCTGCATGTTTGCTTTTTGTAGAGCATGTTGAGCACACAATGAACCGTTTGTGGCAACTGCCTAGTCAGCTAGTACAAGCTTCCTTATTTCTAATTACAAAGTGTTTTGAAGACTAGGTGTGTAGGGGCGGAGGAGGAGAGACGTAAGTAAACCTCATTTGTGCAAAAGTGCAAGTGATGTGTACATAGACGTAGTGCTCAAACTTGAGCAAGTGCAAATTGTGCCTTAGTGCTGAAAGTAGAGCAAGTGCAAATTGTGCCTAAGTGCCCAGAGTAGAGCAAGTGCAAATTATGCCTAAGTGCTGAGGCTCGAGGCAGAGGTTATGGTGCGACAAAAACACGTTCGGTGCAGGAATCGAACCCAGGTCCTCAATATTTCAGCAAAGTGACGCATTGCACTAGACTACGCGCCAAAGCAATCATGACACAACTCCATTTTTGCATGTGTATAATATTAAACTTCCACGCATCAAGAGGTTCATGTAATCATGAGCTTAGCCACGGTGTGCACGCGCATCCTCGCTGCTCAACAAGTGCGCGATGACTTGCAAAGGGATGCATAAGTTACGGTACAGAAATAGAGGCACACTAAGTGCTTAAAGCTTGTTGGGCTAGAACGAATGTAATAAAGTAGGGGGGGAGGGGGGGAACATAAGTAAGCATCATTTGTGCAGTTGTACAGCATAAGCATGCATGGGCCTAAGTATGCAACGTAAATAAAGAGGGGAGGGGGGAGACATAAGTAAGCATCATATGTGCAAAAGTGCAAGCATGCACGGGCCCAAGTATGCAACGTAAGTAGGGAGGGGAGGGGGGAGACATAAGTAAGCATCATATGTGCAAAAGTGCAGGTGATGTTATGTAGAGCAAGTGCAAATCGTGTTGAAGTGGTGCGGCAAAAAGATTGACCCCACGGGAATCGAACCCTGCACCCCAAGGCGCTTACTTAGGTGCTTACGCGCACTTGCCGCTAAATGGATTTCAAACAATTACATAAGTAAAATTTACGCATGTGCGTTGCCATGTAAGGCTGCGGTCACACACAATTTTTTCGGTTTTTTTTCAACTTTTTTTCCGTCGGAAAGTGAAAAAAATTTGCGGTCACACACAATTTTTTTCGGATAACTGAAAAAAAAATTTCAACCTCGACGGAAAAAAATTCAAGCGTCCACACGGGATTTTTTTCAGATTTTTTTTCAGTGCTCAGCCTCCCTGGGAGCGCCTCTTCCAGGCCGTTTTTGGCAGGCCCTTACATAAGGACCATAAGTGCTGCCCTTCTCCTTGTATGGCTGGTAGCCATCATGCCACAGCTAGCAACTGAGCAGTCAGACTTCTCAACTTGGGCCCTGAAAGCTCTGATTCCAGCCGTCACCTTGGTTCTGGATGGTAGTAACCACACAGCGCAGCTTGCAGCCTGCCTTGCCATGGTCCAAGCAGGGCACATGGGAGGTGGCAAGAAAGCAAGGGGCTTCTGGAGCGTAAGGGAGGTGAGAATTTGTTTCATAATCATGCAAGCGCGCTTCCTCTTTGTGAGTGCCCCCTCAATTCTGAATTGAAGGGGCACTCATGCATGGGGCATGCATGGGACCCAATCCCTCTTCTCCTCCCTTCCGTCCTTCACACTCTACTCCTCCTGCCCTGCCCTTGAAATACAATCCTTCTTTTGGAATCCGGGAGAAGCAAGTGCTCGGGGACTGGGCCAACATTGGAAGGACTCAGCCTGAATATGAGGCTGTCCAGTTCAAGCCAGCTTTCCGCATGAGCAAGCCGGCCTTTAAAACCCTGTGTGAAACGCACTGTGCCACTCTTGCAAGTGTGACACACAAATGCGGAATGCAATCCCTGTTGAGAAGAGGCAGGAAATATTTTTGGATTAGGCCGGTTCAAGTGCTCACTATCAGATGCTTGCGTGGACTTACGATCTTAGTAAGAGTGCAGTGTGTAATGTCATTCATTGAAGTTGTGTATGTACTATGCAAAGAATTTGTGCCAAGCATGGTGGTCTTTCCAGACAGACATGAACTCATGCACATCATGCGAGATTTCAGAGGATTGTGCAATTTGCCTTTTGTGCTGGTGCAATAGACGGAACGTTCATGAGGATTGAAAAACCATTAGTGCGGCTGGGCTCATGCGAAGCGGGCCTGATGCTGTGGGTGCTTATCAAGTCAGGGGCAAGCTTGCATCATACATGGCTCGTGTGCTCAATATTGACCCTGTAGCAGGCCCGCTGCCCACCACCACTGCCTCTGACATGCGCAAGTCCCTGCCAGGCCTATGCTCCACCTCACCTGACCTGGGCTACAATTGCTTGCTGGCCTGCTTTGGCCCCTTCCCCCTCACATTGTCCCCTTTCTTGCCTTAGGGGGGCATTAATGGATGATCAGAAATGAAATAGTGAAATGTAGATAGAATTGAAGAATTTTGGTTTTTTTAGGGTTTGCATGCAAGGGGCACTCCCAGGGGGAACTCCCAAACGGTTCCTGAAAAGTGACCCAAACCGAAAAAAATTTCCCAAACACGGTCACTAGTGACTTCTAGCTTGAACGGAAAAAATTTTTGGGTGGGCGAAAAAACATTTCGGTTTTTGTGTGTGACCGCAATTTTTTTCGCCCAAACTGAAAATTTTTTTCAAAACCGACGGAAAAAAAGTCGAAAAAAAATTGTGTGTGACCGCCACCTAACGAGCTCTTCCGCGGCTTGCACAGCGCATCCCGGCTGCTCAACATGTGTGCGATGTTTGTTTTCTAGTGTTGTGATACTGCACTATTTTTGTCAGAAATAACGCACAGCACATCGGGGAGTTGGCTTCGTTTGCGAGGTCCGGAGCGCGCTGCCAAGTGCAAACCATTTTCTCGATTGCGTTTAACATTGTGGTGAATTTAGAAGGCGAACAGCAAAACGTGTGACATGGGGTGTGACGGGGTGTTTTATGTTACATCCTGGCGCTCATGCTACGCTGCGCTACGCTGAAGCGCCTTGGAAAGAAGGGGATCATAATGTCCAAGGCGCCGGATTTTAAGTTTTGAGTACATATTATCAATTTACTTTATGTGCATCATAATTATATGCTAGTAATCATTTTGAAAGCATACATGTGTTGAAGGCTTTAAGTTGAGCTCAAGAGGCAGAAATAGTTATGTAAGCACCTTGCATTGCATAAATGCAAATATATGTGAGGAACTAACCCTCAAGCAAATGTGCATGAAGAACTGTACCAATTTGTAATGTGCCAATGCTAGAAATAAGTCCTCACAGACTGAACCTGACCTAACGGGATTCTCAATGCAATGGGTAAGACAATTCTCTAAGACGTGTGCACAAACATGGTGTGGGGGATAACCTGCGAACAAAAGCAAGGCAGTCAAACAGAATCATTCCAGTCTTGCGACTCATCATGTGTAAGCATGCAAAAGATGCACTGAAGCATCCACACTATGGCGGGGGGGTGAAACATATCAAGTAGGTCATTTGACTCATCATCTGTAAGCATGCAGAAGATGCGCATGCACTGAAGCAACCATACTAGGACGGGGGGCGGGGAACATATCAGTCAAGTCTTGTGACTCATCATGTGTGATGATGCAAATGATGCACTGAAGCAGTCATACTAGGGCGGGGGGCGGGGAACGTATCAAGAAATATCAGTTATATACAGCGTGCATGTGAGAAATGCTGATAGGTGCTAGAGCAAGCATGCTTTTGCCTATGTGTTGCACTTACCGCCCATGCAGTGTACATAAAGGCATGTGGTTGCCCCATCAGTGGTTTCTATTACCAACATGTTCATCAAGGGCTGCATCATGTCACTGCAAGCAGCCAGCAGGAGGATGCTTGTGCGTGCTGCACGGAGCGTGACATGCATGGCAAAGCTCACCATTGTGTGCAGCTGCACCGAGTCCATAGTACAGCAGTGAGCACAGAGCAATGGTAATGGACATAAGAAAGCGTTGACTGCTACTGGACGCTGTATTCCAGGCATGGCTGCAGGGTCAGGAGGGCTGTAGCGTTCTCTGGAGCCACGCACTCACCACTGGAGAACCTCAACAGCTGGCGCAGTGCTGGACAGATTAGCTACTGAATCATCCTTACACAGGGTCTCGACTTCCAATCAATAAAAGACCCCGAAAACACAGCAAGAGTTCACAAAGATTCGCATAAGCAACGGAGGCGAATCATTCCATTAAGACCAACATAAATTACTGCAACTTTGAACATGTTGCACTCACCCCTCCCTTTAAAAGTCTATTCAAACAATTTCAGCCGAAGTACGCAAGGAAGTCAAAGAAAGATCAATAGTACACAGATCGTGGATCTCTGATTGATTTGCAAGTGCTGGTGCTTTAAGCACCGGTTGGCGAAAGTAAGCAAAATGAGCTAACAACTTAAGAACAAAACAGTCTAGGCTTAGGTTTCCTGCTAGATCTGCGTGGAGGATCGAGCTAGAGACAGGATCTGCTGGCGGAGAAGGCTGTAAGCTAAGCTGTTGGTGGGGAAGAAGGGCTGGGCTGCGGTGCTGGGGCTGGAAATGGGGTGAAAGAAGAAAAAGGAGATTTTTTGTTTTGCTTAAGCAAGCCTGAAAATAGGGCTCATTTGCAGAGCACTGCCTGGAAACAAATCAACGGTGTTCAAGGTTTTGTCAGAAAAAGGAAGTGTGAGCCTCTACATTTGAAAATTCTCTCAGCATCTCAGAATACTCTAATTTCTGCTTGCAATATGGAGCGGAGTCAGCTGGGGCGGGATTCAAAATGCATAGCCATGCTGAAACATACAACAGCAGATGGTAAGAATTATATGATACTTCAGAGTGCAACGATGAAGATGTGTGGACAGGTTTGTGCATGAAAGTGAACCAAGCTAACAAAGAGAAGCTGTCCGTAGATAGGCATGCGTCAAAGGCAAAATTTCAGATGCAGCACACGGTCACATAACCCCTTGGCCTAAAGCGGCGTGCTCAAAAGAAATGTAATCAGAATTGACATTGAACCTCTGGGAGGTTGGCTGTCCAAAGCAAACAGAGAACCAAAGACAGTTGTGTGCGAAACTAGACAAGAGCAAACTAGCAAATTTAACGCGCATGATGATTTTGCAGCGCTTTCCAGAATCAGATATTTGGCATAAATTGGAGACAATCAGACAGCCTCAAGACAAGCAACACTATTCTTTCATAACACAGAGAAACAGAACCGGCCAGAATTACCACCTAGACTCCTTATGTGCTGAAGGCAGGCTGCTCCACAGAAGGAAGCTGCGAGGTGAGCCTAATGAGAACACCATGCATGTGCTGAATGCCTTGGACAACGAGAAGATGTACGGCTGCATTGTTAACAGTTCTGGACTCTTCGGGTGTGCCTTTTGTTCAAAACATATTGCACCGTTGATAATGCCTTCCACAACTCCAGTGCTGCCAATTGAAGAGGCAATCTGCAAGTTGCTGGTGCTGTATGGCAAAGCCTGTGCGTCAGCATTTTTGAAAGAGCAGCTGATTTTAGAGCAGATACAGAGCAGTGTGATAGCCATCCAAAGATTGTAATTGTTTACCAGGGTCAAAGCTTCTTTGACCAACCAACTTGACTGACACAACCATGATTCAGCAATAACCATAATTCAGCGTGGAAGCAATTCAAACACCTTTGAAGAAGAAAGTTGCAGAATCCAGAAGACCACAGGATTTGGGTCCATACTGATAAATCAGGAAGGTGCACAGCTATTCCACTGAGCGGCTAAGGAGGAAACACCTTTTGGTTCAAGGAAGGACTCGTTTGTGCAGTTACGTACCCGCACCAGAGTCCATCAAAATTGTGGCAGGTTTTCCATGAGAAATCATCTGAACCTTGTGCAGGTTCAACTCAGCTCCTTGGCTGATTCCAATACAGACGTAATCAAGATAATCAATGAATGCAGTGAATACATAGTGCAGGAACTCTCAGCACCTTGGCTGGTTTCATAGAAATGGTGTAATGGTCCTAAGGAGATGTCGCCAGCAATGGCATAAGCTGACCAGTGCAGTTGCTGGTCTGCTGCCGGTCTCAATAGGCCAAAACGTCTCTCACCAGCTTGCAAGTGTCCGGCATTCCCATCAGACCTGGTGGAGTTGACAAGCCTTAGGCTATCAAAAATACACATACAAAACTGCCTCTGCAGTACCAGCACCACCGGAGGGACTCAACTCCTGGTCTGGATTTTAAGTGGCCCATCTAGGCTGAACACAGGAAGGACCTAGATCACCTACGGCCAAGAAGATGATCAGTCTTCAAGGCAAACGGCCCAAATGCCTGGGCATCACGCGCACTGTGGGCATTCACAATGCCGGAACACCTGTGTTCTCGGGCTTCATGTACACCCGCTTCAGCGCATGCTTCATATACACATGCCTGGATATTATCAGTATGAGCAGCTCAATACTGAAGGTTTTCACATTTACTGCCTTTGCAGTAATGCCCTTGCCCCACTGGAGAGACTCAACAGCTGGCACGGCAAACACACTGAATAGAGTGAAAGTATTTTGTGCCTCTTTACACATTAGCATTTATTCTTGTAGCCCTTCTTTCTGGAAGGCTTTTAACGTTCTGGCAAGCCCTCTGAGGGCTGCTTGGGCGCACACCCTCGGAGCATTGGCCAGGGGTTAAAGGGAGCCTTCAACTTTCACATGTTGGTAAACTGACCATGGGTGGCCCTTTTTAAGCACATAAAGCCTTGCGGCTCAGTGTAGTGTCATTCTGACTTCACTCCCACCACTGGAGTATCTCCGCAGCTGGTGCAGTGCAGCACGGAACACTACGTTTTGGAAGTTCCGAGCTCTAAAATCAGAATAGTGGGAAGTACTGATAACCCAATGGGCTTTGACAAAGTTCCCAGTAACTAACAGAGTGTATCAAATTGTGCATCCAATCTGGTTAACTGAACATCGCTTGGGACACATTGTTTGGGTCTAACTTCATGCGTTCAAGTTTGACAATTTCGTGCTGGAGTGTTTACTGGAGGATGCCTGTTCTGGTGGGACTCACTCTCAGTTTCAGTTCTGACTGTTGAGTCGTTCCTTGATGCAAGCTGGCTGTGCCCAGCGGAGACTTTTCTCTTCTCTTCTTTAGAATGCCTAGTTGCTCGGGAGCAGCTCTAGGACTTGGTGTACATGCTTGACGCTCAGACACACACGCAATTGCTTAGAGAAGATGAGTACATCATCAAGATAGAACAGTACAAACATAGACCTCAAGGTATCAATCATGAGCCTCTGAAAGGTAGCTGGCATGTAGCACAGTCCAAAGGGTATGACTCGGAACTCAAATTGTCCATAGTGTGTTCTGCACAAAGTTTTGTGATCATCCCTGGAAAATATCTCAACTGGATGCAGCTGGTCACCGTTGGACGGTCCAACGAGTCATCCATGCCAGGCAAAGGGTATGCAATTCTCACAGTCCTGTAGCCCACACACATTCTCAGTGCATTTTCCTTTCTCTTTACAAAGAGGACTGGAGTTCCGTAAGTAGAGGAATTGGGCTCTATCAGACCTTTTACTGACTGCTCTTCAAGCTGATTGCGGAGCTCTTCCAGCTCTCTCATAGGGAGGCTTTACTGAGTTTTAAAATGCTTTTGGTTGAGCACTTAGAGGGTGGGCATAATGTCTGCACTACTACACGAACAACTTGGGAAGCAAATGCAACTTCATTTCCAACACTGGCCAGTTAGAGGTTTCAGGTTAATGAATTCATCAACTTCGAACCCAATTGATTTTGCTTGAGCTGCAGCTGGTGTTTGTTGCTAAACATGTTGCAGGAAAAGAGGCTTGCTTCTTGACAGTGTTGTTTTACAGGGATTTGCACAAGTTGCCCATCAACTTGAACATCTGCAGAATAATCAAGGCACATTCAGAAGTCATCAAGGCATGAAGGCATCACTGACCCGGAAGACGTTCCTCTCCCCGGACCTGCTAAAGGCTACATCCCCGGTTGTAAGGGAAGTGTCGTGTTAGGACAACATTGCGAGAAGAGGTGCACGGAACGGATGCGGAACCTAACAAGCCACAAAGTGACGGAACACAATCCCGACTACACAGCAAGAGAAATCACGCCACAACGTGACGTTCACGTCCGAGGGACGGCACACGCTACGAGGTAGCGGGACACAACCCCGTAGGGAAGGAACACAACCCCGTAGGGAAGGTGTACTGCCCGAGGGGCAGGTGAAGCAATGCTGGGCACGTCACGTACAAAGGCCTGCAGGGTCGAAAAGGTGCTACCAAGTGTAGCGTTCTCTGGAGCCACGCACTCACCACTGGAGAACCTCAACAGCTGGCGCAGTGCTGGACAGATTAGCTACTGAATCATCCTTACACAGGGTCTCGACTTCCAATCAATAAAAGACCCCAAAAACACAGCAAGAGTTCACAAAGATTCGCATAAGCAACGGAGGCGAATCATTCCATTAAGACCAAAATAAATTACTGCAACTTTGAACATGTTGCAAGGGCAGTGCTAGGCGAATTCTGACGGCACATCAGCGAGGCTTAGCAAACACATTACGTCATTGTTAATAGTTTAATAATGATATCGCTAAGTCTAGAAAGCAAGAGCGATTTCTGACGTCAGAAGCTCGTCCGCAGCCAACGCGCGCGGGGTGGACGCATATTGTTTGTGATGTTATGAAGATGTTGCAAAGAAGATGTTTCTTAATTTTAAGCGTCATTGGTGCGCGAATTTCGGAACTCGTCATCTCGCTGCACGTTCTTGAGCTTACAAGTGCTCAAAGCGGTTACAGAATGGAGTTTAATTTCAAATATGGAGATTATTGCGCGAAAGTGAAGAAATTGTTGGACTTGGTGCGCTGTGCAGAGATGCCTGAAATTGACGACTTGTTAATAGCATCGATGTTTGTATAATATATTTTCCTGTTCGTACGAAAATTATGAGGCTGGACGTACGGCTAAGTGAGAAGCTTGGGAAGAAGTGCTTGTTCCTCTGCCTGCAAGTAGCACAGGCCTTTTATTTAACGCACTTAAGTTTGTCCTTAGTTATGACAGCGATTTCGGTGAGGTCGGAAAAGGTGTGATTCGACGAGTGATGATGGGTACTAGGTTAAGGCCGGCGCCTCGTGCTGTGCATGCTGTGTATGCTGCCTAAATTCGGCGCCTTGGAAAGAAGGGGATTTAAATGTCCAAGGCGCCGGATATTTAAATTTTTGGGTACATTTTATCAATTAACTTTGTGTGCATCATGTATCATGCTTGTAAATCACCAGAAAGCATACACGTGTCAAAGGCTTCATGTTGAGCGTTTAAGTTGAGCTTGAGGCAGAAAAATTTATGTTAGCACCTTGCATTTGTGAGGAACTTACCCGCAAGCAAATCTGCATGGAGAACTGTACCAATATGTAACACTTATGAAAAGGCATTGCCCGGGATGCAACGGAAGGCATTTGTAAGCCTTATATGATTGTTACATTCTCCCCCACCCTCCTGAGCTCGCGGCCTCGTGAGCTGAACACTGCCCCACCCAAAGGTCTCACGTGTTAGTCACTTAATGAGGGAGTCCAACCCGCGGCCAGTGGTCTAAAGACCTTCGGGGAAGATTTTGCCAAAGTGTCGTCACCAGGGTTCGAACCAGGGACCTCATGAGCTCTTGCGCTAAGCATGAGGCGGGCCCTGGGTAGGCTTCGCTTACCATTGTAACACAAAAAGTAATTTACAAATGCTAGAAATAAGTCCTCATAGACTGAACCCGACCTAACAAGATTATTAATGCAATGGGTGAGACAGTTTTTTAAGACGTGTGCACAAAGATGGTGTGGGGGATAACCTATAAACAAAAGGACAAGGCAGTTAAACAGAATTAGGAAGCCTTGTGACTCGTCATGTGCAAGCATGCAAAAGATGCACTGAAGCAGCCATGCTAGGGCGGGGGGCGGGGAACATATCAGTTATGTTAGCATCAGTTATGTTAGCATCAGTTATGATAGCACCTTGCATTTGTGAGGAACTCATCCGCAAGCAAATGTGCATGGAAACTGTACCAATTTGTAATTTACAAATGCTAGAAATAAGTCCTCATAGACTGAACCTGACCTAACAAGATTATTAATGCAATGGGTGAGACAGTTTTTTAAGACGTGTGCACAAAGATGGTGTCGGGGAAAACCTAAAAACAAAAGGACAAGGCAGCTAAACAGATTTAGGAAGCCTTGTGACTCGTCATGTGCAAGCATGCAAAAGATGCACTGAAGCAGCCATGCTAGGGCGGGGGGCGGGGAACATATTAGTTATATACAGCGTGGATGTGAGAAGTGCTGATAGGTGCTAGAGCAAGCATGCTTTTGCCTAAGTGTTGCACTTACCACCCATGCAATGTACACTGAGGCATGCAGCTGCCTCAACAGTGGTGAAAAGTACCAGCATGTTTGTTCATCACGGGCTGCATCATGTTACTGCAAGCAGCCAGTACGATGATGCTTGTGCGTGCTGCAAGGAGCGTGACATGCATGGCAAAGCTCACCATTGTGTGCAGCAGCACCATGTCCATACTACAGCAGTAAGCATGGAGCAATGCTTATAGAAATAACAATGTGTTGATTGCTACTGGACGCTGTACTCCAGGCATGGCTGCAGGGTCCGGAGGGCAGTGCAAGGCGAATTTTGACGGCACATCAGCGTGGCTTAGCAAACACATTACGTTATATTTAATAGTTTTAAAATGCCTTCGCTATGTCTGGAAAGCAACAGCGATTTTTGACGTCAGAAGCTTGTCCGCAGCCATCGCGTGCGGGGTGGACGCAGATTGTTTGTGATGTTATAAAGATGTTGCGAAGAAGATGTATATTAAATTTAAGCGTCTTTGGTGCGCGAAATTCGGAACTCGTCATCTCGCTGCAAGTTCTTGAGCTTACGAGTGCTCAAAGCACTTTAATATAGTTTTCTTTATGCCGCTGTAATATCAAATAGTGGTTTCGGCGAGGTAAAAAAAAGTGTGAAAAAGAGGGATATAGGGTACTAGGTTAAGGCCGGCGCCTCGTGCTGTGCATGCTGTGTATGCTGCCTAAACTTCGGCGCCTTGGAAAGAGTGGGATTAGGGCGGACCAAGGCGCCGGGTTTGTTTCAGATTGTTATTTTAAGATTGCCATTAATTCATATGAATATGTTTGTCATATATTGCAATTATTTCAGGTGAAGGTTGTAGGATTGCCACAAGCGTGGCTTTTGCTTGTTGATCATTAAAGAAGAATGTGCATATGACAAGAAAGCACTTTGAGCTGCATGTTTGCCATAGAGCACGTTGAGCACACAATTGGCCTTTTGTGGCAAATGCCTAGCTATTGCAAGCTTGGTAAATTTCAAATGCAAAATATTTTCAAGACTTTGTGTAGGGGGGAAAGGGGAGACGTAATTAAACCTCATTTGTGCAAAAGTGCAAGTGACGTACTATTGGACTTGGAATGGTACTTGTTCGTGCAAAGGTGCAAGTGATGTACTATGTTGTGCATTGTAAACGAAAAGTGCCAAAGTGCTGAAAGTAGATCAAGTGCAAATTATGCCCAAGTGCTGAAAGTAGAATATGTGCAAACTATGCCTAAGTGCTGAAAGTAGAGCAAGTGCAAATTATGCCCAAGTGCTGAAAGAAGAATATGTGCAAACTATGCCTAAGTGTAACACTTCACAAACCCGCGATGAACGCAGGCACTACGCTAGCGTTGGACGCCAGCCAAGGCGATGAACGCCTGCAAGGCGATGAACGCCAGAGCACTACTCACCGAGTAGTGGCCAAAGGCAGAGCGGGCCCCAACGCGCCCGCTCCCGTGTGTCACTTCCTAGGTTTCCAGTGTGACGAGAGAGAGAAGTATTTGTAATTAATTAACACTGGTCCTGCAGTTAACTGAGAGTTAACTGACACCCCGAGGGGTAAACCCCTGCCTTCAGATTGAACACTCCACGCAAGCATGGAATGAATAAAGTACTATAACACTGAGTGTTACACTGCCCACCCCCCCCGGAAGAGAACCCGTCCTCGGGTGAAAAAAACCGTGGGAGTGTACTACAAAAGAAATGTGCAAAGTGCGTAAAATGAATGAGTGTTGAGTGCGGGTCACTCCATGTGCATGTGCACACAGAATCACCCGTGTGCAAAGCATGCAAAGCATGAAGGTATGATGCTTTGGGTGATCAGGCCAAAGCTCATATGGACCCAAGAAGTTTAGGAGGCCACCCCAAACTTTGAAAAAAATAAGGCACTTTGCAAGCGGACACCTTGTACTTCGGTGATGAGTGCATGAGCACCCCGCAAAGGCATAAGCGCAACGCTACTTTTTGAAGCGCTAGCACACAACGCTACTTTTCGAAGTGTGTGCCTCAGATGACCTGCCGGCATAGATTCATCTGTCAAGACTAATGAAGGGGCAGATTCATGTAGTCTTTATAAGCCTCAAGTATTTGTTCTGTGAGCGTGTCTTCCCGCAGAATATACTCGGGCTCCCATGTGTTATGGATTTCAGAATAGCCTTCCCATTTGACTAAGTATTCAAGGAGAGGCTTCTGCACCTTAGGCCTATTTTTAGTGGCCTTGCGCGTGGTGACCATACGCACACGGTGTGACACGATCCGTTCAACACGGAAAAACTCTCCACCATCCAGTGTGAAAGAAAAAGGAGGTGGTTGGGTACGCCCGTCACTGCGATAAGGTTTGAGCAAGGAGATGTGGAATACGTCATGTATTCGCAGCGTAGGGGGAAGCTCCAGTCGGTAGGCTACCTGATTGACGCGCTCAATCACTTTTAGAGGGCCGACCCATTTTGGCATGAGTTTGGGCGTACCGGGTAGCCTGAGCTTCAAGTTTTCAGTGCTTAACATGACTTCATCACCAATGGAAAAGTGGGCTGGTTTGCGCTTTGTATCAGCGTAATGTTCCTGGCGCTGCTGGGCAGCTTGTAAGGCTGCTTTTGCAGATTCCAGATTGTTCCTGAGGTTAGTGATGAAGTCGTCCACAGCGGGAACTTTGAATGGAACTTTCAACCCCCATGACAGAGGTGTTCGAGGATCACGCCCACTATTAAGGCGAAAAGGAGTGTTTTTAACAGACTCCTGATATGAATTGTTAATAGCAAACTCGGCGGTTGCTAGATGATCATCCCAATCATCTTGAAGAGGGCTTACATAGTGCCTCAACATATCCTCGAGCACTCTGTTCATGCGTTCAGTTTGACCATCTGACTGAGGATGGAAAGAGGTTGATTTATGTCCCTGCATGCCGCAGTATTTTTGAAGTTCTTGCCAAAAGATGCTGGTGAACCGCGAATCCCTATCAGTGACAATATGTTTAGGATAGCCATGAAGCTTCCATACATAATGTAACGGTAGAGCTGAAGTTGATCAACATCCAAGTGATGGTATAAGCAGAAGACTCCACATCTGAATATATCCGAATGAAGCACTGCATGACCAAGCCCCCAAGCAGACAAGTAGATGCTCATAGACGCTCATCTTTATATTAGTTTTGAGTTACTGTAGTTTGCACAACAGTTTAGCCTCCCACCTTGCGCTAGGAGCGAGGGGGGAACACCAGACAGACTTGCCATCGCTTAGATGCTTATTTCCTTTGCATTGCCATGTTGTGACACAACTTGATAGTGAGGGGGAAGACCAAGTAGGCTTGCCATCATCTAGACGTTTGCTTTCTTTGCAATATCATACTCTCATGTGTGAAATGCTCCCCTCGTCGTTCAATTGTAATTCCAAACACTAACCAAGTGACTTGGTTGATTGAACCTCTCTTTGGGTGCACAGCCCGGGTTAACTAAAGAAGGAAGGTGAGCACATGTCCCTATGGCGTAGATAGCTAGTGTAGTGTTAGCACCACCTGCCCTTATGGCAGAGATGCAAGTGTAGGAATCACCTGTCCTTGTGGCAGAGAGAGATTAGCATAGGCATCACCTGTCGAAAGACAGAGTACACCGGCGCGATGCCGAGATAATTGTCACCTCCCAGGATCATGTCCATTGCGGTCTAGACATATCTTTAGAGCACCTGACCAGTGACAGAGGCTACCCCGCCCTCAGCGTTGGAGAAATGTAGTCGAAAATTACCTAACGGACAGGGGAAACTGGCAATAGGCTGAGGAAGCTTTCCCCTGCCTGTGCAGTGTAACCAGCCATTAAGGGCTGAGATGATTTTGGGAGTACCTGCCATGTAGCAGAGAGTAAGAATAGCTGGAAAACCTGTAGCCACTTACAGAGACAACCTGCTCCTAGCAGAGGCTCTGCCTTAAGCAGAGGAAACCTGAACGTTATAGACAAGTAGCGAGCAAGGAAGATCCTAGGCATGCTGGAATGAGCATTCATGCTCCAAGCAAAGCAAACCTAAATTGGGCCCAAGACTTATACACACGCTTCCACGAATTGCGCCATGCAAACCAACATCCTCCGCTCCATTCGTTACATTTGGTAGCGCAAAGCCATGGTTGATCCCTTGCTCGTGAATATTGCATGCTCTGATAGCAAACACCCCAATCTATAGCTGTAGCTATTTGGGAGAACGCCCCTGCTGAAATGAGCCCAAGTTACATGAGAGCACAGTTGCGTGTTCACATGAGGATTTCCATGCACACACCTTCCAACACTTATGCTCCATGATGCACGGTTGAAGGTTCGCCGCTGAAGTATCAGGGAGTGCTGTGTGCATAAGGCTAACCTGAACCAAAGCTCCCGGAGTGAAGGGACAGCGACAGCAGCCCACGGCTTGGCAACCCACAAGTTGCTGCTCAAGCCGGTGACCCAATGACACTTGAGCCTAGATAAGGCCGCTTGTGAACACCACCGCTTGTACACTCTATCGATGGTCATGCTCGGAGCAGGCGGATGAGCAGAAAGCCACACTGGTAGTTCATACCCAAGAACGGCATTTGTTTAATCTCAAAAATTGATTCGTGTGGGCAACGGACATGGACATCGAAGCGTTGACCAACTTATTCCACAACCTCTCGACCACTTTAGGCCAGATTGTGGCTCAGCAGCAACAACAAAACAGCATTGTGCTCCAGCAGCAAGCCACCATCCAGAAGGCAATCCAAAACCTTGCTGGAAACCGCACTGGTCCACGCTGTAATGACATGGCAGCACTGGCCAAGGCTCTCAAGCCACCTCATTACTCAGGTGAGAGGGGCTCTGAAGAGTTGGACACCTGGCTGTTCCAGGTTGAGCAGTACTTTATCACCCTAGAACCAATTGCGGATGCAAACAAGGTGCGCGCTGCAGGCCTGTTATTAGAAGGACAAGCAGCCAACTGGTATAGAGACATAATGCAGCGTACAACCATACACACCTGGGAGCGATTCGTGTCAGAAATCACCAGGATGTTTATGCCTATTGGGAGAGCGCAGAAGGCAAGGCTCCAGCTGGACAAAGCACACCAAAAGCACAAGGAAAGCGTGGCAGACTACACCACCAATTTCAGAAGGCTGGTCCTGGCCATTGGCCCAGGCATAGCAGAAGAAGAGCGCCTGCACCGCTATGTGGTAGGCTTGCAAGACACCGTCAGGGAGCACGTGCACATGAAAGAGCCTGCATCCTTTGATGAGGCCTGCCAAATTGCTGTACGATACGAAGCCATGAAAAAGGCCATTCACCCACGCAACCTCCAGCAATGGGAGCCCCCTACTGTGATAGACTCAGGACCCACACCCATGGAACTAGGGAGTATGCACCGCATAGAAAACCATGGAGTCACACTAAGTAAAGCAACGGGCGCGTGCTTTTACTGCAACAAGCCTGGCCACCATACAAAATACTGTCGCAAGCGGAAATCGGACCAAAAGAAGAAGTGACCGAGACCGCATCATTGAAACCCCAACCTTTGGGTAGGCGACTAAGGTGGCGCGCCACAATCTGCTTATAGGGTCCCACTTTGAGGGGCAACTCCTACAATGATAGAAACAATATGCTTTCTGAAGGCCTCTACACACCTCCGGCAGTACCTTCAACCTGAAGATGCAGGATACCCTCCAAAAGAGTTGGTTACAGGTGCAAAAGAGTGCACATTGGAGAGCTCTGCTTTTGGATGTCAAATTATGAATGACAAGTGGGTATCCCTTGACATTTCTTTCCAAGAAGTATATATGAAACTCAAGAAGTTTTCATTGCCTACTCGGCACAAAGCATAGATGCATTTAAAACAATGGCAACCTCATACACCAAGAGAACAAACACATTGGCTACGGCCACGATTTCTGGGAGGTGGGAGCATCAAGGCGCACGATGATCTCTCGACAACCCCAAGGACTGATCATTGCAAAGTTACGCTGCAAACCATCAAGCTTGGAGGGCTAAGCTCTTACCAACCATTTGCAGTAATTATGGATGCCTCCGGAGCACCCGGATCCGGGGATGAAAGAGTACCCTTTGGTCAACCAGCGCTTGAGGAAAGCGGCTGAAGAGCACTGCAAGGACACGAGGTCCGCAGGGGCTTGCTCTATGAAGTTAGGCTGGATGCCTCGCAAGATGATGAGAACCAGTGCTGAAAGCCACGCTGGATGCCTTGCGAGATGAAAGGGGCCAGCGCTTGCAGACATTAGGCTGGGTGCCTTGCAAGATGAAGAGGACCAGCGCTGAAATTCCGGCTGGGTGCCTTGCAAGATGAAAGGAACCAGCGCTTCTGAAGATTCCAAATGTGAGCACGAGAAGGAGCACTTCCATGTGGAAGCCTTTAGTGGCAAGTGCATGCGATGCGGCACATCCTTAAATACCTGGTAAGATGGATTGGATCACCAGAGGAGGAAAATGAGTATATAGCAACTCCACATCTGTAAAAGGACATGAGCCCTTTTGCTTTTCAGAAGTCCTTAGTGCGTTCAGCGCGCAGATTCAACCAAGATCTGGTGGTAGGGTGTCGGTAGCAGCAGCGCCTGGCCAGCGCCGTAGCAACGGACATCGCCCACAACGCAACGTACGGTAGACCTGCTGTCACTAACGGTGGTATTAGTGGTTCATGCTTATGGGTCCCTGTTGCTGGTCTGATTCATGATGCACGGTTGACCTGCTGGCGCAGAGACCACCCCTGCGTTTCATGCTATAGGTCCCTGTCATGATAGGACAAGATCTTTCCGACAACCCGACAACCCGACAACCCAACAACCATGCTTTTTGATGACCAAGATCCGAGGAAGGAGACTGCGATCTGAGCTTCGATCTAGGATATCCAGTTTTAGGTAGCTTTGGGGACAAAGCTCTAGTGGCCGTGGGAGAGTGTAACGGTAGAGCTGAAGTTGATCAACATCCAAGTGATGGTATAAGCAGAAGACTCCACATCTGAATATATCCGAATGAAGCACTGCATGACCAAGCCCCCAAGCAGACAAGTAGATGCTCATAGACGCTCATCTTTATATTAGTTTTGAGTTACTGTAGTTTGCACAACAGTTTAGCCTCCCACCTTGCGCTAGGAGCGAGGGGGGAACACCAGACAGACTTGCCATCGCTTAGATGCTTATTTCCTTTGCATTGCCATGTTGTGACACAACTTGATAGTGAGGGGGAAGACCAAGTAGGCTTGCCATCATCTAGACGTTTGCTTTCTTTGCAATATCATACTCTCATGTGTGAAATGCTCCCCTCGTCGTTCAATTGTAATTCCAAACACTAACCAAGTGACTTGGTTGATTGAACCTCTCTTTGGGTGCACAGCCCGGGTTAACTAAAGAAGGAAGGTGAGCACATGTCCCTATGGCGTAGATAGCTAGTGTAGTGTTAGCACCACCTGCCCTTATGGCAGAGATGCAAGTGTAGGAATCACCTGTCCTTGTGGCAGAGAGAGATTAGCATAGGCATCACCTGTCGAAAGACAGAGTACACCGGCGCGATGCCGAGATAATTGTCACCTCCCAGGATCATGTCCATTGCGGTCTAGACATATCTTTAGAGCACCTGACCAGTGACAGAGGCTACCCCGCCCTCAGCGTTGGAGAAATGTAGTCGAAAATTACCTAACGGACAGGGGAAACTGGCAATAGGCTGAGGAAGCTTTCCCCTGCCTGTGCAGTGTAACCAGCCATTAAGGGCTGAGATGATTTTGGGAGTACCTGCCATGTAGCAGAGAGTAAGAATAGCTGGAAAACCTGTAGCCACTTACAGAGACAACCTGCTCCTAGCAGAGGCTCTGCCTTAAGCAGAGGAAACCTGAACGTTATAGACAAGTAGCGAGCAAGGAAGATCCTAGGCATGCTGGAATGAGCATTCATGCTCCAAGCAAAGCAAACCTAAATTGGGCCCAAGACTTATACACACGCTTCCACGAATTGCGCCATGCAAACCAACATCCTCCACTCCATTCGTTACACATAATCCCTGAACAGCCGAGCCAAACCTTCAGCATTAACTTTGGTTATTGTGGGAATTAAGTGTGTCATTTTTGTGAGCCTGTCAACTACAACAAGGATGGCATCATGGCCTTCCTTGGTTGGAGGCAAGTGGATAATAAGATCCATACTCACAATTCCCCAAGGCTCGTCTGGAATGGGCAAGGGATTCAATAGACCAGTTACTTTTTGGTTGGTTGCCTTGTTAGCTTGTCAGGAGTGGCATGTCTGCACATACTGCCGTGCGTCTTTATCAAGAGAGGGCCACCAGAAAGAGCGTTCAACCAGCTTTTTGGTCTTGAGTGTGCCAACATGACCAGAGTAGGGTGGGTCGTGGCATTCGTGAAGGATGGCACGCTTGACCATATCGACATTTGGGGTAGCCACACGTCCATCTTGAAGATACCAAAATCCATTTTCAAAGAGCAAATTCTTTGTAAACTTGGGGTTGTTGAATTTCTGATCCTCGCTATAAGCACGCCGGACGTCACTCAGAACGTCGTCCACCGGGACGGCGGTTGGATCGCTCAGAGCCATTCCAGTCACAGCACTGCTGTCCCTTTGAGATGGAGGCCACGCAGCATTGGACGCCGCAGGGTCACCCAAGCATCCCTCGGACTGCACTGTGTTTCGCTCACGGTGGGCGAGGTTAGAGAAATTCTCACCACCATCTGGTTGGGGCGTGTGATCTCTTTTCCTCTTATGTCGAATAGATGGACCGTACTCAAAATCTGGCTCAGCACGCTTTCCACTGGGTCTGCCAGTGCGAGTTTGCATGCAGAGTAAAGTAACCAGATTTGCAGAAAATAACTCAGCCTGCTCAGGTGGATGCCGACTGAGTGCATCAGCAGCGGCATTATCCTTGCCCGGCTTGTACAACCAATTAAAACCTGAACCTCTGAAGGTATTCTACCCACTGAGCTTGACGACGGGAGAGGTTTGGTTGCGAGTTTAGATGGACCAGAGGGTTATGGTCTGTGAGCACAGTGAATGTAGGACCCTCAAGATAACAACGCCATGTTTTTAACGCATGCACCACAGCTAAGAGTTCTTGCTCTCCTGTGGTGTAGCGAACCTCTGCAGGTTGGAGCTTTCTACTCTCGTAGGCAAGTGGTCTGCCTTCCTGCATTAGGACTGCCCCGATACCTTCGATGGAGGAATCACAAATTACCTTGAAAGGTTTAGAAAAATCTGGCAAAGCCAAAACAGGTGCATGGGTGAGAGCACGTTCAAGCTTGCGGAAAGCTTTTTCACATTGCTCATCCCATGTGTAGGGCATATCCTTCTTGGTTAGGTTAGTGAGTGGCGTGGCTATCTTTGAAAAATTCTTTATAAATTTTCGAAAGTATTGGGCCAAGCCCAAGAACGAGCGCAGTGCGCTTAGATTTTGAGGCCGTTGCCATTTTTGAATCACGGACACTTTATCTGTGTCCACCTTCACACCATGAGCACCGACCACATGGCCAAGAAATTTGACTTCAGGCTTCTCAAACTCACATTTCGAGAGCTTGATTTTAAAATCGTTGTCACGTAATATTTGCATGACAGTACGCAAGTGCTCCAAGTGTTCCTCGTGAGACTTGCTGAAAACCAGAATATCATCTATATAGACCACCACAAATTTATTAAGGTAGGGTCTAAAGATGTGGTTCATTGTAGCCTGAAAAGTAGCCGGTGCATTGGTCAAGCCAAAGCTAAGAACTTTGAACTGACAATGACCAAAAGGCGTGCGAAATGCCGTTTTGGGCACATCTTCATCTGGGATTCTGATCTGATGGTAGCCTGACAATAGGTCAAGACTATAGAAAACTTTTGCTCCTGACGGCGAGTCAAGGAGTTGGTCCGTGCGTGGCAGTGGATACTTGTTTTTGATGGTGATCTTGTTGAGCGCACGATAGTCATTACACATGCGCAAAGACTCATCTTTCTTGGTCACAAACAGCACAGGGGCACCATACGGGGACGAGCTTGGCTCAATAAGGCCCTGCTTTAAGAGTTCGGAAACCTGCTTCTCCACTTCATTAAGCTCAATTGGACTTAGTCTGTAGATTGGCCTGAAGGGAGGCTTGTGTCCAGGTTCCAATTGTATGGTGTGTGCTGTGTCACGCACCGGAGGTAAAGTTTCTCTCTTCAAAGCTTCTCTAGCAGCAGGGCCCGCAGCAAGAGGGTGATGAATCAGACCATGTTTGATGTTCCTGACCCTCTCATTGTGCATGTGCTGCTCCTCCTTACGTCAATTTTATTTATACTTATTTGCCCCCCTCGTTCTTGGCATGCTCAGTGTGACAGACCGTGCTTCTTCCTTCAGTTACCACACGAACACACATATGTTACTCTCCTCCCTTTTTTTTGTTGCAGTCGGTTGGTCCTGGCAAACTCCTGATCTTTATTCGCCGTTGCTTTGTCATACAAACACCAGTGGAAATTTTTTCCCTTGTTCTTGGCAAGGGTTTTGTACACTTACATGCACGGGCTACACAAACACTCCTGAACATTTTATAATACAGTTTTTCACATGAGCAGCCTAGCAGTCGCACTTTTTGACTGATGGCTTAATTTGTAAAACCTTGTAAAACCTTGTAAAGTTTCTCTTGGTTCAGTCAAATCTTGGAATTCATTAATAATTTTCTGCACTCCAGGTGAGAGAGTGTCAGAGTTATCTCCTCTATTGCTCGGGTCTAAACCAGAGTCAGACACTTTGATCATAAATGAATGGACACAGCCATGGCGCTGCAGTTTGTTTACTTGGACAGCGTTTAATAAGAGCGAGTGTACGCTACTAGAGCTGGTGTGTGTCTGATCTTTAATAGGCCCGAGCACAAACTTGGCAGCATTTTTATAAACGGTGCACGTCTTACTGCCATAGCTAATATCGGCTCGAAATTTATTGAGCCAATTTTCTCCAAGGATCACATCAAACTGCTGTTGCATATCTAAGATGTAGCAGATAATATCACTGATGTGCTTGTGGAGGTTTAGTCTGATATAACATTTTAACAATGCAGTTGCTTCACTGCCATCAGCTAGCTGCACTGAGGTATTTGTAGGATGGAGGGCAAATCCATTTTGCTCAGCAAATGATTGATCAAGGAAGCAGTGTGATGCTCCCGTATCTAATAAAACTTTTGCTGAGGCACCACTAGCTGAGCCACTGAAGACCATAGAACGTGAGCCTGTACTTTTTAAGCAGGCACTATTAGTTTCCGGTGGTGATTTTTCATCCACCCAAAATGCATACCCAGGCAAACCTCTACAAGGCTTTCTTCTCATGCCTAGGAGCAGTGGCCTCCAAACAGAAAACAACGCATGGTTGCAATTTACTAGCACACACATTGACATGGCTGTGCTAGAGTGGCTCTTGCACTTAAGGTAGTGCTGGATAGCTGTGGCTAAATATTCAGGTTGAGTGCCTAAAAAGACATCTTGCCCAGCAATGTCCCTGGCTAGAAAGGCACTAAGAGGCAGTGACTTGTTTTCCTCAGGTGAGGAAAGATAAATGCAGCCTTCTTTAGACAGGACATGTTGCATGTTTACATGCATACCAAAAACAGGTTCATAAATGTCCTGAGGATAACAATGTTGTTTCTCAGGCTGCAACAACGCAGGCGCACCTTCCCCAGCCCTAGCCTGCTGGGGGTCTATTTTCGTTCCTGCGACTCAAAAGCTTTAAAGCTCCGCCAGCGGGCAGCTTCTTCTGGAGACAGATTGAGGGAGCCTCCAGACTGGCGCGCCTTTTTGCTGGGGTTGCCTCTGCCCTTGCCCTGATAGCCGCCTGGCTGAACAGCTTGCTGGCCAGCTTGGAAGCCGCTCTGCTGACCGCGCTGCTGACCACCCTGCACTTGTTGCCATGATGGCTTACGACCCTGCTTGGCCTGCGAAGAGATAGCATGCAGGCAAGCATTCTTAGCCTTTACGGGCTTGGGCCCAAATGCAGGTGGGCGTATGGCAGGCTTTGGTGTCTGAGTTTCAAGGGCAATGATGTAGGATGCAAGTGCGTCGAATGATGACCAGAATTTTCCAGTGTGCGGATCCACCGTTGCTCTCTGCTGCACAGTTGGGTGCAATCCATCATACAAAGCAAGAATTTGTTCTTGCATGGAGGGTGGGTCACTGGCGATGCTGGCAATCAAAGCACGCACACGCCGCACATGCTCCACAGCAGACTTATCCAGCTGCTTAACACGCCTTAGCTGCATGCGGGCATGGAATTCCTTATTGGGTGCGGCAAATGCATCACGCAAGCTCTTGCAAAAAGTGTCCCAGGTGGCCTCAATGCCCTGCTGCCTTAGGGGCACAGCTACTGCCATCCATGCTTTCCTAGCATCCCCAGTAAGCAAGGGTGTGGCAATGACAGGCCATGCGTCCTTTACAGCTCCAGTTGCACTCAAATAAGACTCGAATGTGAACAAAGCCTCATCCACATCATCTGAGCCAGAATAGGGTGCAGGTTTGGGCATGTGCTTTGCATAACTGGGAGAGCCACCCACCGCAGGGAAAGAGGTCCGGGCCGGTGCAGAAGGGGCAGGTCCTGGCTGCATGGCAGGCTGCTGTGCAAATTGCACACGCTGTTGCACGGGCTGCTGCTCAAGGTGCTGCTCAGGGACTGCCTCCCCCTCTTCCTCGTCTTCCTCCTCAGACTCTGATGCCTGGCTGCAGACACCGCTGGTAGCGAGGGAGGTGTGAAAGGCTGTAAGTTCCTGCTTCACGTGGGCGACTCCATTGCTGACAGAGTCCACCATCATAGCCTTGATGGTTTCTGCTGGAGTGCCCTTGACGCGCATGTCATGCAGGGTGTCCATGAGTAGGGAGAGCTGGTCCGCCTTGTCCTTCAAAGAGCGGTTGATGCGCCCCTGAAAGCGGCCATACTCAGCCTCAAGCTCAGCCAGCTGCTGCTGTGTGGGGCGCTGCTGCAGCACTTGCTCAAGCTCCTGCACGCGCGCACTCGTGCGTTCGAAGACTGCAACGAGACCCTGCGGTTGGTCATCAGCAGCAGCAACAGCTTGGCATGTGTGCTGGACACGGGGAGGAAGGGAGGGAAAAAGGCTATGCTCAGATGCACAGGCTGAATGACCATCACACAGTGCACCCGCAATCAAGAAGGCGAGCTCCCCATCCTGCCGTGCCGCGTGCCTCACCTCACGACCACGGCGGGTCTTGTCGCGGAAGGAGCAGAAGTCGCGGTGTAACTCGGCGGTTGAAGGAGCGGGTGGGGACTGTGAACGCCCAGCGTCCTCTCCGGTGTCCTCACGCCCTGACATCTCACCCTGCGTGTGCACGCGAGGAGTTGCATTATCATCATCATCATTGTTAAGCACGGGGCCAGAGGTGTGAGGAGTTTGAAAAAGGACAGCTGGGGTGTGAACTCCTGCACTCTCTGCACCATTGCGGGAAACAGCACGCTTGCGCTTCTCAACACGCTTCAGATGGGCCTTAGCTTGAGCATTGGAATGTGCACGCTTGGCCTCTTTGCTGGCTGTGCTCTTGTCTTTACCCATGATGCAGAGGGCAGGACCAGGAGACAGGGTCAGAACCTGCCTTGGCCTGGCTTCACTGCCAGTGTAACACTTCGCAAACCCGCGATGAACGCAGGCACTACGCTAGCGTTGGACGCCAGCCAAGGCGATGAACGCCAGCCAAGGCGATGAACGCCAGAGCACTACTCATTGAGTAGTGGCCAAAGGCAGAGCGGGCCCCAACGCGCCCGCTCCCGTGTGTCACTTCCTAGGTTTCCAGTGTGACAAGAGAGAGAGAGAGAGAGAGAGAGAGAGAGAGAGAGAGAGAGAGAGAGAGAGAGAGAGAGAGAGAGAGAGAGAGAGAGAGAGAGAGAGAGAGAGAGAGAAGTATTTGTAATTAATTAACACTGGTCCTGCGGTTAACTGAGAGTTAACTGACACCCCAAGGGGTAAACCCCTGCCTTCAGATTGAACACTCCACGCAAGCATGGAATGAATAAAGTACTGTAACACTGAGTGTTACACATGGCTGCAGGGTCCGGAGGGCAGTGCAAGGCGAATTCTGACGGCACAACAGCGAAGTTTTGCAAACGCACAACGTCATTGTTAATAATCAAAGAATGTCATCGCTATGACTAAAAAACATGAGCGATTTCTGCCGTCAGAAGCTCGTCCGCAGCCAACGCGTGCAAAGTGGACGCAAATTGCTTGCGATGTTAAAAACATGTTTCAAAGAAGGTGTATGTTAAATCTAAGCATCATTGGTGCGCGAAACTCGGAACTCGTCATTTCACTGCACGTTCTTGAGCTTACAAGTAATCAAAGTGTAGTGTGTCTTGTTGTCAGAAATGATGAAAAATGATATAAAGGTTGTACGAAGGCAAGGAGCGATGAGACTCCCAGTTACGGACAACTGTAGCGTCTTTGATACTACTGCCTCCCATATAGCGAACCGAATTTGTATGCTTGACATCCCTCGGATGGACATCAGCGCACCGTCACGGACGACTGCATGGGATTTTACGAATTTTTACGGATTTTCTTTCAAACAGTCACCGCTACAGAGCTCCCCTTTTTGGAATGCATGTCCTCATGCATTTACGGATTGGGTGACTCAAGTCCACGAGAGGACCAATAATTCCGAATAGTTTCCTTGGGAACGAGATTTTGCGAAACCCATTCATTCTCGATTGCCGGAAGTCCAACCCATTTGACTTTATATTCAAAGTCAAGTGAAATCTTTCTTTGTTTTCGAATTTCTATGGTTGACGATTTTCTCAATCTTCCAGGCAGGTTCACCTTCATCATCATCTTCAATCAGCGGAGTTGAAATATTTGGCTCTTCACCTTCTGGCACTTTGTAAGGTTTTATCAGCGAAACATGGAAAGCATTATGGCACCTCATGGTCTCTGGAAGCACAAGCTTCACAGCCACTGGACCAACCATGTGTTTGACAACAAAAGGACCCATCCACTTGGGCATGAGCTTTTGCCCACGGCCTTTTGCGAAGTTCTCGGTACTCAGGAGCACGAACTGGTTCGGACGAAAGGTAACATCAGGGCGATTCTGATTGTAATAAGCTTGCTGTTTTTGTTGTGCAGCTTCCATTGACCTTTTGGCATGCTTGATGGTATCTTGCAGCTGTGCTGCATATTCAGATGCAGCTGAATTAGGTGCTTCAATGCAATGATCATACTCTGCCATAAAGGGCATGCGTGGATGCCTTCCGTTATTTAAGAAGAAAAGAGTGTTAGCAATGGATGTATGCATGGAAATGTTGCATGCAAATGCTGCAGCTGGCAAAAGTAGGTCCCAATCATTCATGGTGGGCGAAATGAATGTGCGAAGATAGCATTCAAGGACACGATTTGTCCTCTCTGTCTGCCCATCAGTCTGAGGATGGTATGCTGTGCTCAAACGGGACTGTGTGCCAAGTAAACGCAGGTATGTGGGCATGAATTTGCCTGCAAATTGTGGACCTCTATCAGTGATGAGTGTCTCAGGCTCACCATGCTCGCAAACAACATGCTTCCAGAAAATGTGTGCAGTTTCTTCAGCATTGACATTTGTGGTTGTAGGAATGAAATGCACATACTTGGTAAGCCGGTCCACGATGACGGCGATACAGTCATACCCTCTGGCCGTAGGCCATAAACCTGTAACAAAATCCATGGTAACATGCTGCCAAGGATACGAAGGAATTGGAAGCGAGCGAAGTAAACCAGCACCTGGTCTGTTGGAAGATTTTGCCCTTTGACATGCATCACAGTTTGCAACGAACTGCTCCACATCTGAGTACAATGAAGGCCACCAAAAGTTTCTTTTTATTAATTCAATTGTTTTGGTTCTGCCTGGGTGACCAGCCAATTTAAGGCTATGGTGCACAAAAATCAGATGCTGGCGAATAGCACTGACATTAGGTACGACAACCAGTCTTTTCTCCCCTTCTTCCTCGAGCCAAAGTCCCTTCGGGCTCTTTGTGAAGGAGCGCACGATTTGAGGGTTTTCGAAGGACTCATCCAGCTCATAACCTCGAAGGATTGTGTCGAAAATGGCGTTGTGCTCATTGATTTCATTGAGTTGGCATGCAATTGGCAAATTTGAGGTCAACGCTGTACAGCCTGCAAGGTTAAGCATAATTGGCTGGAGGGTATGCCTCGATAGTGGATCTGCAACATTGCCTCTGCCTGGTCTGTACTCCTGCCTGTAGTTGAAGCGCGAAAAGGACTCAAGCCATCTGGCCTGCCTTCTCGAAAGGAGAGGTTGCGAAGTCAAGTAAATAAGCGGATTGTGGTCTGTTACCAACGTAATTTGCGAACCTTCCAGGTAGCAGCGCCATTGCAACAATGCATCATGCTGTGCTAGCAGTTCCTGCTCACCTGTTGTATAGTTCTTCTCAGCAGGTGTGAACTTCCTGCTGTAGTAAGCCACAGGGTGCTCTTGCTGAATCAGGACAGCACCAATGCCATTAATTGAAGCATCTGCAATGACTTCTTATGGCAGCGAAGGATCAGGAAGCTTCAACACAGGAGCAGAAGTTAAAGCTTGTTTAACTTCACGAAAAGCATTTTCTTGCTTCACTCCCCACGAATAAGGGGATGAAGATTTTGTAAGCTGAACCAAGGGAGTAACTAGGCTCGAGACTCCTTGAATGAATTTGCGAAAATAATTTGCAAGTCCAAGGAATGAACGAAGCTCGGAGACATTTTGAGGGATTGGCCAATCCTGTACGACTTTGATCTTTTTAGGGTCTACTCGGAGCCCTTCATACGAAACAATGTGTCCCAGAAATTCCAGTTCTGGTTTGTTCAGTTCAGATTTGGAGAGCTTGGCGAAGTGTTTGTGCTGACGAAGTAAATTCAAGACAATTTGTAAATGCTTTTTGTGCTCCTCAGCATTTTTAGAATATATCAGAATGTCGTCTATATAGACAACCACGAACTTCCCAAGGTACGGAGCGAAGATGGAAGTCATTGTGGACTGTTGCTGGTGCATTTGTCAGTCCAAAGCACAACACGTTGAATTCATAATGGCCGAATGGGGTGCGGAAAGCAGTTTTGGGCACATCTTCTGGCGTAATGCGAATTTGATGATACCCTGATTGCAGATCAATTGAAGAGAAAATTGTTGACTGTGATAATTGGTCAAATAAGTCTTCAATGCGTGGCAACGGATACCTGTTGCGGATTGTGATTGCATTAAGTGCTCGATAATCAATCACCATACGAAGTGTTTTGTCTTTTTTTACAACGAATAGAATCGGTGCCCTGTATGGCGAAATACTTGGTTTAATCCAACCCTTTTCCAGGAGGGAAGCAACCTGTTTCTTTGCTTCTTGTAATTCATTTGGACTTAAACGATAAACATTGCGGAAAGGAGGCCTCGAATCAGGCTCCAAAGGAATTGTGTGTCCTACCCCTCTGTCAGGTGGTAGACCTGCAGGAACTTCAGAGAACACATCATGGTATTCATCAACAAGTTTCTGCACCTCTTGATGAGGTATGAGTGAAGGTGGTCAAAAAAGGCTTTTTGGACAGCAAGCGAAGGTAATAGGAGTGCAAGGATTCTTGCTTGGTTCTCCTTTCTTGTGCGAAAAATTTGTGACGAATTCTGGATGTACCCACAACAAGGTTGTGCGGGCCCCTTGTTTTATAGATGCATTTGCTTCTTCTGCGCCAATGATTGAATGTGTTGCATCTTCAAAAATATTTCCTTCTTCTTCAGCAAGCTGAGAGAGCCTTGAAAAAGATGCATTTGGCACAATGTACTTCAGTCCTTTGGAGTTTATCTCCAGTGCCTTGTTCGAATATTGCAACGAAGCCTTGTATTTCCGAAAGAATGTATCTCCAAAGATAATGTCAAAACCGGCTGTATGTCCCGAAAGGACAAGTGTTTTACATTCCACTTGCACATCAGCCAGCTGAAGATGTATGTTAGTATAGCCAATGACATTGAGTGTTGAAATGTTGTCAGCAAGTTTTACTTGATGCGAGCAACTTGGATGAATGTGTAAGTTGTTTTTGTGAGCAAAGTACTCGCTGCAAAATGAATGCGTTGCACCAGAGTCTGCCAGAATTGATGCTGGCTTCTGGGAACTCAGCAGTTTCCCTTCATAAACTTGAACAAGTGAAGTTATGGTTTGCTGAGCTGACATGCGTGGCTGAGGTACATATGAATCAGCAAAGAATGCAATGGTGTATGGCAGCGGAGCACGAAAACCCAAGTCTACTTTAACTTTCACAAATTTCTTTTGAGCTTAAAGCCCTTGTCGGTGAGCAAAGTTGCATGAAAGCGGTTAAACATTGGTGCCACAAAGCATGCGGCTGTTGTGTGTGGGAAATTGCGCTTACACTTGCCATATTGCGTAATCATGGCTTGTGCTTCAACCTGATTTTCTGGCAGGACAATCAAAGTTGTATGACCCGAAAAGTTAATCAGTGTTGGTGCTGTTACATCAGTTTTTAAGCCGAAAGCCTTGATGTTTGTCAATGTCTTTGAACCACAAATCAAATCAAACTCCAAGTTTGAGATTGACGAAGCATACTTCAACAGCGAGGAGCCAGCACCAGAAACAGTTTCCAAAATATCGTGTCTGCCAACAGATTGAAATTCAGACCCAGCAGATGTTCCCACACCTACAAACAACTGGGCAGGTTCCTAGTTCCTCTTATCATCCCAAGGCTTGCGCGGATGTGGGCATGAAACAGAGAACCCAGTGCAATCAGGCGGACCCTGACTGCAGTTAAAACAAAACTGATTGTTCATCATGTGGTCTACAGCGCACTTAGGTAGCAGCTGGCCGCTTGTGGGATGGTGGATGTTTGTGAGCTGCATGGGGTCAACAGCACGGCCCCTGCCCCTGCCAGCACCACCACCACGGCCTGCACCACCACCACGGCCTGCATTGAAGCTTGTACTACTGCTTGCACCACGCCAACGGCCTCCACGGATGGAGTTTGAGCTGCGGCCTGCTCCCCGCTGAGACCCCCTGCTTGCGCCATGGCCACGACCTGGGTTGCTGGGCTGTGCCGTGGCCTCTGCGAATGAGGCTGCCAAGGCGGGCTCTGATGCGTTGAAACGAGCTACCTTGTTAGGCTGATGCTCAGGCACCTTCATTGCAGCGGAGAAGCGAGGTCGCATTTGAGCACGAATTTGCATACGACGCTCAGCCCCTAGTGCGAATTTGTACAAGGACTCTAAAGATGAAAATTCATTTCCATCATGGTCGCAGGCACATTCAATGCGAAGCTCAGCAGTCAGGCCAAACTGGAACCAACGAATGCGGTCATTGACATGCATCTCAGGCACATACAAAATTGTTTGGAGACTGACAGTTGCTGCCCACGACTGCAGAATCATGACATACATATCAGGCTCCCAACTGCCAATCTCAAAGTAGGGCATGGGGACTGCCACAGAGCTAGGTGCTATGGCTGGTGCATGAGAACGCGGCTGTTCTTCTGCTGACATGCGCATAAGCTCGTCCTCATCACGCAACCTCTGCTCATTCTGTGCAGCATCCTCTGCAGCCTGCCGTGCAGCTCTCGCAGCTGGGTCTGGCAGATGCCCTGTAGCAGCTGCTTGCTGCCTGCGTGCCATCTCTTGAATCGAATCAGGAGGGTCCATATTCATGGGGCTAGCATTGGGTTCTGTCATGATGACTGCTGAAGAAGGGTTCTGCACGAATGCAGCGCACGAATGCACCGGATTTGCTTTCTGATAGCTTTCACAGCTTTTTGATAGCTTTCACACAAAGTTGACAGCTACTGAACTACAAAACGAAGCAGAAACAGCACGCAGAAGCGTAATGCTGCTGAAAGTACACAGATCTGATTATCCAAAGGTCCAGAACTATACCTTGAGTCCGGTGCAAACGAGGTTGCACTGTTCAAGGTGGTGACTTTGAGCGTTGCGGTGTTGAGGAGTGCGTGGAGCCTTGGGCGGTCTTCCAGTCTCTGAACCGTATTGAAATGGGTTTACAATGGGTTTACAATGGTGGCCTACAGCCCGAGACTCTGGCTGATGGCAGCTGGTGAAACAAGCTCAACCAGTATCAAAAATTGAGACCAAGTCTGACACAAATCTAAGAAGTCTGTATGAGTCTTGGTTTAGGAAAGCATTGATCTCAGAATCAGTGATAGTATGATGGCAAGCCAAGAATGGAATAAAGTCAGCGTTTGAAGGCGGAGCAAACACACACAAAGTCTTAAACATCTCCTCAAAAAGGTCCTTGTATCTCGTGCGTAGCTCACGCACCTCAGTACATTTGCAAAAGAAAAGCACATGTTTTTCATCCTGGACTTCCCCACACTCACACTTATCACAGATACTTGAACCCCCAAGCCATTTACCAGACTCCACTCTCAAGTGATGAGCACGCAATCTAAATCTGCTAATGTTTCTCAAAACATGCTTGTCCGAATCCTTGAACAGATATGAGGGGATACAAAAAGGAGCACCTCTGGGACCACTCTCAGAATTCCTACACCACTTATGGTACGTCACTACCTTCTTGTTAACTGCACGAGGACAAAAAACATCGGCCCCTCTCCACACTTTCTGCTGTCTGTATAGCAAATCACCAATGAACTCTTGCATGGGGATTTTCTCAGCTCTCAGCATGTTCTGTTTGAACAAATCACCATTCCGCATCCCACCAAAAGCATTAGAAACTTCAGCAGCCCAGCAAGAGGAATCAAAAGAAGCCAGACTTAAATCAGCCCTCAGCACACGACGCAAGACTTCACTATTGGAGTCAAGCATGCTATTAAAAAACTTGATGGAGGCACGGAACCAGAAGAACTGCAGAGGCTCCTGGCCACACTCTCTCAACACCGGCCACTTTGTAGTACTGTTCTTTACTCCAAAAATGCGCCTCAAGGAACACAGATGTCTTTTCTGCAATTGACTATCAAACTCACTGCCTTCTCTCAAGAAATGAGTTCCCCACACCTGGCACGCATACATCCCAGCAGGAATGCCATACACCTTAGATAACCAGAGCATAGCATGAGGCCTGTTTTTCAGGTCATGACCCTTGGCAAACTCCGAAATCCTTCTCTGTGCAGCCATATAAGGCCGCACCGCACGCTCCTCAGCTGCCTTAAAATCCACCTTTTTATCCAACAGCACTCCCAAATATTTGAACCTGTCCTTCTCTGGAAGGACCACTCCATCATACGTAAAAGGATTCTGCAGAGGAGAGACAGAAGTACTGTTGAAGTGCACCACCTCAGACTTAGCTGTGTTTACAGTCAACCCTTTTCTCTGAGCATACACACGGAGTCTGTCCAGCATCTTCTGCATTTCACCAGGGTCATTCGTAGTTAATCCAAGGTCATCAGCGTACATCATGTGGGACACACCATTCACTCTATCACCAGTCACAGCACCCTCAATGCCCTCACTTATCTCTCTGCCCATATCATTGATGTACAGAGAGAAAAGAAGGGGGGACAAAGGACAACCTTGCTTAACACCGTTCGATGGCTGCACGCGCGCCCTTTTCTCACCATCCATTAGAATGTACTCATCATTATCATACATGTCTCTGATCACACTGAGCAGAGGAGTCGGCATTGCATTGCGCTGCAAGCGAGAGCAAAGCTGCTGTCTGGGCACGGTGTCATAAGCTTGAGAAAAGTCAATGAAAGCAACGTGCAATCTGGAAGAATTCCGTGGCTTCAATTTTTTCGCAGCATGCTTGAGGTGCCTCAGAATGAACAGAGGATGCAGAGTGCTCCTTCCTGGAAAGAAGCCAAACTGCGTGTCCGGAATCTTTCCCTTTTTCATACACCAATCTGTCACCAGATTTTTCAGCGCATAAAACCTATACATTACACCGCTAACCGCAATCATCCTATAATTCCCAGGTTTCAGCACTTCCCCTTTTTTGTGAATGGGGCTCAACTTGGCAACCTTCCAGCACGCAGGCACTTTACTTTCAGTCAGCAACACTTTAAAAAGACGAGCCAACAGAGGCACCAGCACATTTACTTGTTTGGTTTTATTCCCACACTACACTGGCAAGCACGCATGCTTAAGAAAAGGAATCGGGATCGCATCAAAGCCTGAAGAGGCACCAACATTCAACTTCTGAAATTCACTACCCAACATACCTTCTAACACAGATACATCAGGGAACTCAAACTCATCTGGCTCCGGAGCCCACCCAGACTGCGCGCCCCGCCTGAGAAGGACCTCAGGTGGAAGGTTGCGCCGGCCCAGTGGCACAGCCATATCCCTCGCAGATGGGCGAGACTCTTCAAATGTCCTCTTTGCTCTGAAGTGTTTGTGTAGGTGATCATGCCAAGCTGGAGCAGGCACAGGGGTTGTGTGAGGCTTGGTGTGCTTTTTTAGTAAAGCGTGCACTGCCGGATCCTTCCGAAATAGCCTGTCCAAAAACAAATTCCGCAACTGTCTCGCGTGCCTTCGCTTCATCCTACGATTGCACCTCATACTTTCCCTCTTGAGAAATCTGCAAGCATGCCTGGCTTCACCATGCTTCACTGCCTCAATGAAAGCCCTACGCTTCTCCCAACATTCTTCATTGAACCACACAGGGTTTAGAGGACCCTTCCTATTACGCTCACGTTTAAAAACACACTTTGCTCGGGCTGACATGCCCACAGCTTTACTGCTCGCTGCCTGGATGATCAAAGAACGCACACAAAACGCCAATTTATTTACATCCCCAGACCTCTCTGCCTCATCAAATTGAGCCAGCATTTCAGCATTGTCCCGAATGTGCTCAGCGTAAACTTGGGCCTTATCCTGCTGCCAACGCAACACTAACTTGTTGATACACTCTCCAGCTTTGCACACATGGTGCGGAGCATTCACACCTTCTCCACCCTCATCAGTCACTCTAAACACAGTGCTCAAGCCTGCGTGATCTGATATATATATCTGTGATGTTGTTGGACTCCTGCTGGAGTCTACTTGATGCAGTGGTCCAGCATGCTGGCATGCACCTGCGCGCTTGCTCAGATGAGGAGGGTGCAGAATTGGATGCAGATGGTGCGGCAGCGCTACCAGATGGCATCATTGATTGCCCATGCATGTCAGAATCATGTGTGTGCAGCAGAGCCAGAAGGTTGGGCAAGCATGGAGTGCTGCATCGGGATAGCGCCAGCAGATGCACGTGTAGCAGGGAGCACTACTCCTTCACCAAAAATACTCTCATGCACTTGCTCAAGGCCTCTCACAAAGGGCCAACCCTCAAACATGTGTGGCTGCAGGATGGCACGCTTAAAGTTAAAGGGCACAGTGGACTGTCGTGACACAGCATAGTTCCTTCCATCAGCAGCTTGCACGAAGCCATACAGACTTGAGGGGCCAAAGCACAGTTGCGGGTGGTTCACAGTGACATGTGCTAGGTATGCATTGCGCAGCTGCTTTACAAAAGGCATCTTTTGCAGGAACTTGTAGCATTCATAGTCTGATAGAACTTCAGAAGCAAAAGGTATGCCTTGGCTTGGGTCATCAGGCATAGGCAAATAGCCATCCTCTTCTCTGTGAATGGGAGACGTAATCTAGGCCCTTTCATAGCCGTTCTTCATCACGAGCCACGTCGCGGGCAAGGGGCCATAGCCGGATTCCCCCGTGATGGGATGCTGATGCTGCCAAAAGAAGATGGCGTGAAGGAAGAGAAGGAACCTCCTCTGCACGACAGGGTTGTCCGCGCTCCAGTCCGCAATTGGGTGCGAGAGCACAGACGCGCTGGGATGGGTTGAGGTAGAGGACATCTACACAGCAACAGAAATCACGCCACAACGTGACTTTCACGTCCGAGGGACGGCACACGCTACGAGGTAGCGGGACACAACCCCGTAGGGAAGGAACACAACCCCGTAGGGAAGGAGCACCGCCCGAGGGGCAGGTGAAGCAATGCTGGGCACGTCATGTACAAAGGCCTGCAGGGTCGAAAAGGTGCTACCAAGTGTAGCGTTATCTGGAGCCACGCACTCACCACTGGAGGACCTCCACAGCTGGTGCAGTGCTGGACAGATTAGCTACTGAATCATCCTTACACAGGGTCTCGACTTCCAATTAATAAAAGACACCGAAAACACAGCAAGGGTTCACAAAGATTCGCATAAGCAACAGAGGTGAATCATTCCATTAAGACTGACTTAAATTACTGCAGCTTTGAACATGTTGCAGGTGAGGAAAGATAAATGCAGCCTTCTTTAGACAGGACATGTTGCATGTTCACATGCATACCAAAAACAGGTTCATAAATGTCCTAAGGATAACAATGTTGTTTCTCAGGCTGCAACAACGCAGGCGCACCTTCCCCAGCCCTAGACTGCTGGGGTTCTATTTTCGTTCCTGCGACTCAAAAGCTTAAAAGCTTTAAATGTAGCAGTGCATGGCAAAAGGCATTGCCCGGGATGTAACGGAAGGCATTTGTATGCCTTATATGATTTTTACATGTTGAGCAGCCGGGATGCGCCGTGCAAGCCGCGGAAGAGCTCGTAATATAGCAACGCACAAGCGTAAATTTTTATTATGTGATCCTTTAAAATCGCATCTTTGGCAAGTGCGCGTAGTCTAGCGCTTTTGGTCTGAAGTTGTGCCCTTGGGGTGCAGGGTTCGATTCCCGTGGGGTCAATCTTTTTGCCGCACCACTTCAACACGATTTGCAATTGCTCGCCAAAACTTTTGCACATATGATGCTTACTTATGTCTCCCCCCTACCCCCCTACTTATGTTGCATACTTTGGCCTGTGCATGCTTGCACTTTGAACATATGATGCTTACTTATGCCTCCCCCCTCCCCCCCTACTTATGTTGCATACTTGGGCCCATGCATGCTTATGCTGTACAATTGCACAAATGATGCTTACTTATGTTTCCCCCCCTCCCCCCCTACTTTATGACATGCATTCCAGCCCAACGAGTTTAAGCACTTACTGTGCCTCTATTTCTGTACCTTAAGGCATGTTTTGTGTGTAACTTATGCATCCCTTTGCAAGACATTGCGCACTTGTTGAGCAGCGGAAATGCGTGTGTACGCTGTGGATGAGCTCATCATCACAGCACCACTCATGCATGATATGTTAATATTATATACATACGAATTTTGGTGTTGGCATGTGCGCATAAGCGTGTAGTCCAGTGCAATGAGCGTCTTGCTCCCCAGATGGGGACTTAGGTCCGATTCCTACCACGGGAATTTTGTCGCATCATAACTTCAGTCCTTGAGCCTCAGCACTTACGCATAATTTGCACTTGCTCTACTATCAGCTCTTAGGCACAGTTTGCACTTGCTTTACTTCTAGCACTTCACTTTTACGTGCATATTCTAACAGACAGCGGATCAAGGGAAATTGTAAATAATCGTATGGGCAAGTGGGGTCCATGAGCCCCAAGGCCAGCACAAATATCTGGTCTTGCCCTGAGTCTAGTCTGGATTATGGTCTGGTGGCAGTTGACAGTTAGTTATGATCTGAAAATTTCTTCAAGGTCTGTATCGATACATTCCACCCTGCCTAGCTGTGGACGTCCCGGCCACAGAGGGTAAGCTGTCGAGATCATCCGCCCCCTCTGCACCTGACAGATCGCTAGCCAGCAGAGAGTATAAATCTGTCAATCACCATGTCTAGTCTGGTCTGTTAAGTCTGATCCAACCCTGGTTAGTTGTTAGCAAGGACAGCCTGGTCTAGTCTGGTCTGGAGGCCCGCTAAGCAACTGGTCTGGGCTGGGTTTGGAAAGTCTTGTATGTCTATGTACTGGCCTGTCTGAAGTTTTACGGAGTCTCATCAGAGTCTACGTCTGGTTTTTGGTCTGTTTGTAGGCGTCTGGTCTTGTCTTTGTCTTTTGCGTCTGGTCTGATGAGGATGAAAATATTCATCTCTGGTCTGAGGTGTGGATTTATCTGTGTGCTGGGTCTGTGCCTGTCTTTGCCGCACGGATTCCCAATAAGTACCCAGTGTGGCAGTCTTGTTCACAATGTTGTGATAGGGCTCCCATGAAATTTCCTCATGGCCATAGCCGTTCCATTTAATAAGGAATTGCCATGTCTGTAGTCTACCCTTTTTGAGGGGCTTATGTGCAAGCACGCTTTCAACTTCATAAATGGGAACACCCTGATCATCAACATGAAGTGGTGGTGGTGGTGTGACAGTGTGCTCAGAACGTGTGTATGGTTTAATGAGGGACACATGGAAAACAGGATGAATGCGGTATGTGGCAGGCAATTGTAAACGCAAGGCTGCCTTACCCACAAGCTCCACAATAGGGAACGGCCCGATGTACTTGGGGAGGAGCTTCCTGGTGCCCACAGTCTGGAAAAACAAATGTTTGGTGCTGAGCAACACTTGGTCTCCTACAGAAAATTGTATGTCCCTGCGGTGCGCATCTGCATTAGTCTTTTGTCTGTCTTGTGCCTTGCGCAGATTGTCTTGCACATGTCTGATGGTCTCATGCAATTGAGATGCATAGAGTCTTGCTGCGGGTACTGTGGAGTCTGTTTGAATGGTGATAGGTGTGAGTGGGTGTTGGCCTTGCATGAGGAATGCAGGAGTCTCACCTGTACTGTCATTCTTGGAATTGTTCACAGCAAATTCTGCAGCAGGAAGGAGTTCATCCCAATTGCCTTGGTCTGCAGAAACATAATGTCTAAGCATGTCTTCCAGGACAGAATTATATTTTTCTGTTTGTCCATCAATCTGTGGATGGAATGCCGTTGAGAAGGCATCCTGTACCCCAAATAATTTACAAAAGTCCTGGATCATATTACTTGTGAATCGAGGGTCTCGGTCTGTGATGAGCTTTTTAGGGAGACCAAAAAGAGACACCACCCTGTCTGCAAAATGTGAGCTGCGTCCCATGAAGTGACGTCTGTGGTGGTGGGCGCAAAGCGTACATATTTAAAGAGCTTGTCTATAAACACCATGATTGCATCATTCTGTCTGTGTGTCTTGGGTAAGTGAGTGATGAAATCCATGGTAAAATGTTCCCAGCGTCTGGAAGACAGTTGCAAGGGTTGCATGAGGCCTGCTGGTTTCATGTTGAGGTGCTTGTTGTGCTGGCATGCGTCAAAAGCATTGATGTAACGATTAACGTCAAGATGTAGCTTTGGCCACCAGAAGGTCTGTTCAATGGCAGCATGGGTCTTTTTCCTACCTCTGTGCCCTGCATAATGGGGTGCATGATGCATGGTGATGATATGGGTCTTGAGGTCTTTGTCATCAGGCACGACGATTTTATTAGCCGTGGTATATAGGTTGTTTTGTCTGCGGAATTGCCTTTTGTTTTTATACATCCATGGGTCTGATGCATACGCATGTCTAATGTGCTGCAAAATGTCGTGCTTAGGCACCATGCCAATTACAGTTGATGGGCACAGAAGGCAGTGGGAAGGTATGCAGCAGATACACAAAGCAGGATTTCTGCTCAAGGGGTCTGCAATAAGCTGCTTACCAGGTCTGTACTGCCATTTCAAGCCAGGTTCAAAGCGTGACAAAAACTCAAGCCACCTGACTTGGCGTCTGTTCAATTGGGGCTGCGTCTGTAAGTGCACAAGGGAGTTATGGTCTGTTATAATGGTGCAGTCATTACCCTCCAGGTGACAACGCCATTCTAAAAATGTTATGTACACACCCAAAAGCTCTTGGTCTGTTGTGTGATAATTGGGTTTAGCCGGACTGAACTTTTTGGATGTGTATGCACATGGTCTGTCTCCCTGCATGAGAATTGCTCAGGTGCCTACCATTGAAGCATCACTGATGACTTCAAAGGGTCTATTGAGGTCTGGAATGGCAAGCACAGGTGCAGCGCAGAGTGCACATTTTAATTTTTCAAATGCTCTGTCTTGGTCTCCGCCCCAATTGAAGGGCTGGCCTTTGTTTGCGAGCAACTGCAGAGGTGCAGCAATGTCTGCATAGTGATAGATGAATTTTCTGAAGTAATTAGTAAGGCCAAGGAACTGTCTCACCTCATGGACGTCCTTTGGTGTAGGCCATCCTGCCACGGTCTGAATTTTCTGGGGGTCCACCTTGAGCCCGTCTCTGCCAATGACATGCTCTAGGTAGTGCACTTCTGGCTTGTTGAAGGTGCATTTGGGCAGTTTGGCATACAGTCCGTGATGGCGCAGCAACTGGAAAAGTTGGCGCAAATGGTCTTCATGCTGGTGAGCATTTTTGGATCTGACAATAATGTCATCCATGTATGCTTCAGCAAAGTCTTTGATGGGTGCAAAGATTTTATTCATTAAGCTTTGGAAAGTGGCAGGAGCATTAGCCAAACCAAAAGGCAACACCTTGAACTCAAAATGACCCAGGGGAGTTCTGAAGGCGGTCTTCGGGCAATCCTCAGTAGAATTTTTAATTTGATGATATCCCGAATACAAGTCTTATGTAGGAAAAACATTGCAACCATGCATTGTGTCTAGCAGGTCGTCAATGCGTGGAATGGGATACCGATTTTTGATGGTCTGCTTGTTGAGGGCCCGCTAGTCTATAACCATGCGCAGTGAGCTGTCTTTCTTTTGCACAAACAGCACTGGAGCGCCATAAGGAGAGGTGCTGGGAGTGATGTAGCCTCTGGCCAGCAGCTCAGCAACCTGCCTGTGCACTTCTCTGAATTCAGCTGGGCTCAGCCTCTACATGGGTCTGCATGGAGGGGCTTTGTCTGGTTCTGTGGGGATTGTGTGTGGCACGTCTCTGTCTGGGGGCAGGCCTGAAGGCAGCTCTTCCACAAGTACGTCTTTAAATTCATCAATCAGTGCACGCAACCTGTCTTCAGGAATTAGGCCAGAGTCTTGCTCATGCCTATGTTTTGTGTCTTGTGCACTTGTGCATGCGGCATGCGCTTGGGCTGCAGCCACAGTGCATGGTTCAGTCTGCTGGCCTTTGCGTACAAAAATGAGGAATGATTTGCAGCCTTGTGCACAGAGCTTGTTTGCGTGCTTTTTAGAAATAACCTCCAGGGGTCTGGTCTGTGTTGCCATGAATGAGGGCAACGAAAAATCATCACGCAGCTGTGGTGCTGCTGGGATATGTTTGTCTGCCCCTGTCTGGTCTGTAATAATGCAGTGCATGGTGCAATAATCCAGAATGACTGAATTTCGCTTTATCCATGACTCACCTAGTATAACGTCCACACCCCCTACCAGAGCGTCAAAAACAATGGCATGCGCGTGTGTCTTGATGCCCTCCAGTTTGATTGTTTTGGGACCTGCAGCTGAAAGAGCAGATACACTCTTGCCATCAGCAATTTGCACAGGTTTATTGCTTGGTTTTGTGTGCAGCCTAAGCTTGTGTGCAAGGTGCTTGCTAATGAATACGTGCGATGCACCTGTATCCATCATAGCAACTGCATGCGAGCCATTTATGCACACATTAAAGCACATATCTGTTGGATTTGCACAAGCACATACTGATCGTGGGTCTGGAAGGATAGGAGCTGCAAACCAAGCTTGCATAAGAATGTGCAGTTTAGTCTTTTGCTGATGGTTTGTCTGAGAAATTTGTGAGGTCTTTGGCAGTTCCAAAGGACTGCTGTCTTTATCATACTCTTTTACATGCTGCATCCCGTCTAAGTCCGCATGCCATGGGG
Organism: Dunaliella primolecta; assembly: GCA_914767535.2. Classification (NCBI taxonomy): domain Eukaryota; kingdom Viridiplantae; phylum Chlorophyta; class Chlorophyceae; order Chlamydomonadales; family Dunaliellaceae; genus Dunaliella; species Dunaliella primolecta. The sequence goes on from CAJZBB020000003.1 coordinate 919,521, forward strand.
CCTTTGTGACTTTGGGCAGCAGAATGCAAGCACAGGTCTGTGGGTTTCTAGCCTTGCATCGTCTGAAATGTCTGATCGCCTGAGAAATTCTTTTGAATGGCGGATGCAGCCAGATTGCTTCCCGAGCTGCATCGTGTCTTTGAAAAGGTCTGCTCGGCGAGCATTAATGGTGGCAAAGTCTGTTTGTACCAGCGTCTTTACAGAATCCATCCAACGTAAAATTGATATTCAAGTCTCGTTGCAAAGCACAAAATTCATCGTTGTGCAATTTACTGTGCATGTCTGGAGCAAGATGCTTCAAAGCAAAATAAGATGGAACAGTTTGGTCTGAAGCAGTCTGCACATGTGCACAAGTTTGGTCTAGCTGGTATTGGTCTGCTTGGTCTGTAGTCCTACTGCTGAAGCCACCATCATTCATGCAGCAGGCCAAACTTCAGGGGTGCTTGCGCTGCCCGGGCCCCTTTGCCTTGGAGCAACCTGGCACATGACTGCCTGCAGGTTTGGTACACTCAGCACACTTCCCTTCATTCATGAGGTCAATCACATGCCCGTTGGTTTTGTCTGGGTAGAGTCTGTTAGCCTGGTCTGCAGGCCCATACTTGTTGCGTGGCAGCTTGCCTCTGGGCCGGGGGGGTGTGCGTGAGCGGTTGTCTGTTTGCAGAGGGGCGGTCTTGGGTGTTTGGAGAGCTCCTCTGAAAGTCTTGGGTGCAGGAGCAGAGGGGCCAGCGTCTGAAGATGCGTCTCTCTTGGTGCCTCCCCCCTGCCTAGTCCGAGAGTTGCCACCAGTCTGTGCGCACAACACGTGAAGCAGAAGCGCGATTAGCAGCTGTGCGTGTTGCATGCATGCGTGCCTCCTCTCCTATTGCAAAACGCACAAGGTCTGACAGAGAGTGCCAAGGATGGCCACTTGGTTGCACAGCACAGTGTGAAATCAGGTCTGATTGCAATCCGTCTATGAACCAGGAAATCTGGTCAGTCATGCTCATATCTTGTGCTTGCCTCACAGTGTCCATAAAGCGTGCATAGTACTTGGCAACATTGTCTCGCTTCTGCACAACTCGTCTGTCTAGTAGTGGTTGTCTTGAAGCGCACCGAAGTGTCTCCAAAACGCTCCAGAAAGAGCTCCTCAAAGGTTGAGAGCGGCCACTCCTGGTATGGCTGGTCCGACAGCCAGGCCCAAGCCTCCTTTCTCAAGACAGTGCCCAAGAAGAGGTAGAGGTGGCCAGTTTGCTCCGCCTGCTGTAGCGTTGGCCGAACCATGCGCAGCCAGCATTCGGCGGTAACGCCCGGCATGTCTGTGGGAAAGGGGGTCTGCGTCGCAGCTAGCTGCGCAATAGCTGTGAAAGGTGTGGAATGTGCATTGGTGTGATGAGTCCCATGAGCTTGACGAACGGGAGTGTACGTTCCTGAAGGTTGTGGAACCGATGCAGGTGCAGGTGCAGGAGCAGAAGCTGGTGCAGAAGCATGAAGAGGTGCACTTGCAGATGTATGTGCAGGTGGAGGTGCAGGTGTGAAGTATTGGGGAGGAGTCGTTGCAAACCTTACACGCGGTGTCAAGGTAGGATGCACACGAGCAGTGACTGGTCTAGTAGGTGGCAACGTGTGAGCAGGCAAGCCAGGCTGCATCCGAGTCTGTGCAAGGCTAGGTCTAGCGTGTTGCGTACCGTGCAGGTTCTGCGCAGCAACAAGCTGCGGCAGCTGCGGTAGCAAGTTTTGCACAGCTTGCTGTACAGCTTGGTTGAAGTCTAGGGGCTGTGCGGGATGCTGTGAAGTCTGTGCAGCAGGGGAGTGCTGCGAGGTCTGTGGGTGTGAAGAAGGGTGTGAAGAGCCTGGGTGGGAAGAAGTGGAACTGCTCTTCTGCGATTTGTGATGGCGCAGGGCTGCGTCTTGCTGCTCCTTCCATTGTCAATCTGCCTCCTGCTGGTCTTTTGCTGAGAGCAGCTCTGGGTTGTCCTCATACATGAGCTCGTCTAGAGCCTGTTGGGTGGATGGGTCTAGAGGCTCTTCACCTGCAGGTTGCTCAGGAAGAGCAGTCTGGTCTGGTCTGCGGCACTCCCTGAGAGGACCATCACTTTCTGAAGCAGTGATGCCTTGGGGCTGCCGTCGTGTAGCAGAGTCTGTCTGGTGTTGCTGTGCAGCGTCTGTGCTGGCTCGCGCCAAGTCTGGTCTGGTCTGACGCTCCCACTCTGCGAGGATTTCTCTGTCTGTGGACGAGAAGGCAAACGGCTCGTTGCGTGTCTGAGCGTATTGGCGAGCTCGCAGCGCAACCTCAACCTCGCCAGGGGGGCGTTGGTCTCTTAGACCTCGATCGAACGTCTCAAGCATACGCGGTGCACAGCAGGGTCTGGGTGCGCGCTTCTAGCGCTCATCCACATAAACAGTTGCTCGAGCAAGGGTAGCTGCTCTGAGAGTGGCATGTCTTGCGGGAGAACTTCGTCTACGGGGACGGTTCCCCTACCTGGGCACAAGGAGTTCACGCGCGACTTGAAAAAGCCGACGACGTGCCCCGTGCTTGAGTCTGCAGGGTCTGTGGAGCGGCCATCCCGTCTGAGAGTCTAGGAGGGGCAGAGCCCGGATTCCCCCGGTCCGCGTCCGACATATACGGCTTCGCTACCTTTCTAACAGACAGCGGATCAAGGGAAATTGTAAATAATCGTATGGGCAAGTGGGGTCCGTGAGCCCCAAGGCCAGCACAAATACCTGGTCTTGCCCTGAGTCTAGTCTGGATTATGGTCTGGTGGCAGTTGACAGTTAGTTATGATCTGGAAATTTCTTCAAGGTCTGTATCGTTACACACATCGCTTGCACTTTTGCACAAATGAGGTTTACATATGTCTCCCCCCCCTCCGCCCCTACACAAGTAGTCTTCAAGACACTTTGTATTTAGAAATAAAAAAGCTTGTACTAGCTGACTAGGCGGTTGCCACAAACGGTTCATTGTGTGCTCAACATGCTCTACAAATGGCAAACATGCAGCTCTAGGTGTACCTAAAATGCTTTCTTGCTTGTTCAATAAGCAAAAGCCACGCCTGTGGCAGCCCTTCAGCCTTCACCCGTAATAGTTGCAATATACATAATCATATTATATAGTAATAATCTTAAACCACAAGATGAACTAAAAACATGAATTATACAGCGTCTTGGACATTAAAATCGCTTTATTCCAAGGCGCCGAATTTTAAGCGGCATACACAGCATGCACAGCACGAGGCGCCAGCCTTAACCTAGTACCCTGGAGCACTCTTTTTCACTCTTTTTCCGACCTCCTGAATCCCTTGCCTGAAGCTTATTATACCATTTAAGGTTAATGTTAAAGTGGTTATCGTGCTCAAAAGCGAGGCATCTCTGCAGTACCATCACCTTCACCACGTACGTAGCCCCTCGCAATGAGCACCTTAAAAAACATATTATCAGAAGCACTATATTGTCAGAACCCCCATGCGCACCTTGCCTTAAACTTCCGGATGACTGTTCGCTGAGAGCGTTTTCTCCGCAGCTTGTTCATTCACAAGAACCAACAGAGATGCCGTGTCCGCACAACGGGCCTGACTGGAGGCGTTGCCAGCAATGTATTGCTGTCATAGCACAAGCAGCTGTTCTTTGCATGAACATGGCATTGGCCTCTATTTTACCTGACGTTGCATCAGCAGTTGCCACAACTGTGCTTTACAATGCGTGCATGGGTGTGGCACGCTTGTTCTCTGACTCCCCTGCTATCCACAACATATGGATGGGTGCTTGTGCGCGACTGCCCCCTTTCATGGCAGAGGTTGCCAAGATTTCTGCCATTCCAGTGGCACATGCTGGGGCATACAGAGAAGCTGTTGTCAAAGCTGTGATGCTCCTGTTCCTAGCGCTTACATCTGTCTCAGTGAGTGTACGCATCCACATGTCTTTTGCACCAGACAGTCGCGCACAAAGACAACTCACACGCTTGTCACTGCCATGACCTTTTGTTTGCAGGTCGTCCCTTTGAACATGTTCCCGAGGTCCATTGCCAATTTACCAGCACCACCCACCACGCAATTGACCAGCAATCAGTTGGCCATGCACATTAGCTTTGAACAACATCCCTTAAGAAGTGGCTTTCAACCCCATTACACCCCCCTTGAGCTGCATTAGGAACTGAGCTGTAAACAGTACAAGTTATCTTTGTTCTACTCATGTAGGTAATAGTTAGGTAAGCCCCCTCCCCTAGTTAGGTAAACCCCCTCCCCCCCTACATATTGTGCATTTCAAGGTTCCACTTAGTACGCCTCAACATTCTTTGTCTATAGCCTTGATAACAAAGCTTTAACTCTACAAATGCCAAATAGCTTTCAGGACCATCCCTTACCAAATGGCTTTGAACCCTGGAACAATCCCCTGTTTTTGAGGTACCCTCGTAACAGAGTACCTTGTTTATCAAACTTGCTCATGCCAATTAGCTTTGAACACCATCTCTTAAAATGTGTCAACCCCATAACACGCCCCCGAGGCTGCATCAGGAACAGAGCAATACCACCTAGCACACAGCTGTACACACAGAGCTGTAAACAAAGCACACGGAGCTGTATCCAGTAAAAACCTGGCTGAACACATAGAGCTGTACACATAGAGCTATACACATAGAGCACACACAGGAAAGCAATAAACAGCTGTAAACAACTAGAGGTACCTGACTCAGTAACACAGTTGTAAACACCCCTCCAACATTTTGTCATCAACCCTACACCTTGTTTATCAAGCTTGCTCACGCCAATTAGCTTTCAACACCCTTCAACACCATTACACCCCCCCCCTGGTATTTGAGCTGCATCAGTAACATAGCTGTAAACTGCTCTCAAACTTTTTGTCATCAACCCTACACCTTGTTTATCAAGCTTGCACACGCCAATTAGCTTTCAACACCCTTCAACACCATTACACCCCCCCCCCTGGTATTTGAGCTGCATCAGTAACAGAGCTGTAAACTGCTCTCAAACTTTTTGTCATCAACCCTGCACCTTGTTTATCAAGTTTGCACATGCCATTTACCTTTCAACACCATCCCTTCATAAGTGAACTTCAACCCTGTAACACATCCCCAAGTAACAGAGCTTCCGTTAGACACCTTTGCATGTAGGTTAATGTTCTTACTAACGCCATACAATGAATTAATGGAACTGCTTCAACCTCTCGAGCGTCAACTTCTGCCTCATCTACACAAGCACCAGCTCCACAGCAAATAACAATTGCACAAAAGGTATGGCTTTTCTATTTAAATAAATCTGAATAGGAAGGTTGGTTGAAGGAATTCATGTCTTCCGCAGGAAGAAGCACATGCTCCTAAACAAGCATTTGGTTTACCATCCTTGAAAAGCTGGGAGTTTGTTCTCAACAAGAAACCTCAATGGGATGCTATATGCAAGAACACTTTTCATCCAGACCACATGAGAGCTTGTGCAAATTGTGGAATCACAGCCATAAACTCTTCAAATCACTTTGCTACTCGCAACTTATCACATTGGCCTACTGGCAAAAAGATTCCTGCAGCACTTGCTTACCCGCATTTGCTTCAGGTACGTTTTGCATTTGCTCTCTTTGTAATCTTGCATCTATCTTACAAAAACTTACACCTTATCCCCCAACAGAGCATGACTGTGGAACCAGGCATGCCTACCAACATTGATAGCAAATTTTGGACTTGTACGAACTGTAGTAAAACAGGAGGTAATAAGAGCATTAGGCAAGTTACCTTTGCTTAATGTTGCATTGCATAAAAATATATTTATCTCTCACGCAGAGGATGGCAAAATTTCAGCCAAGGGCCTTGCTCGTGCCAAATATGTTGTTCCTGAGCCAAACCCCTACAAAACTGCCATCTTGAACCAAGACCCTCCTACTATGCAATTAATGAGCATTGTGGACACAACTGTCCAGTATTGCAAGCGCATGAATGCTTTTGCCACTGGTGGAGTCAGTAGCATGTCTTCGCTGTGCGGCCCACTCATCCATTATGCTTCCAACAGTAGAGTGTACTTAAGGCGTGCAACCGATGAATTGTTCCAGATTTTGGGCATAATGAAGTTGTGCAACCCTATTATTCAACGCTTTACCACAATGCTAGAACGCGAAAATCCTTCCAATGGCATCCCTATACTAACAAGCAACGATAATCGAAGAATTGTGGAGAGAGAAGAGCAAAGAGACCCACGTGGTGTAGATGAATCGCGACCAAGGCACATGGGCCTTGCCTTTCACATGCCAATGGGCTCCTCCATGCTTCCGAATCGTTCACGTGCACATGTTCCTCGAGCTGAATACACAGAACATGTTGGAAGTGTGCAGCGCAGGCAAAACAACAGTGCAGGAAACGCTCTCCTTCGAGGTAAATATGCGAACTGTTTTGTAAACTTGCATGCACTGGTTTTGCTCACTCCTCTCTTCCTTTGCAGATGGCTCTTCTGGGGCGATTGATGTACATGCTGCTACAGCCTCTGTGTATGCACCAGAAGTAATTCCCGCTGATTTGCAGGCAAACTTTTCAATTCAAAATATCTCACAAGTCTATCTATCCATCCCTAATGCTTCTGTTGACACACCAAGCACAAGTGTCACAAGGACTGGCCCTTTGGCTGTCAATCCTGATAGGCTACAGGATATTGATGTTGTTGCCTCTCAGAGGAATCCTGAAGCTCCCTTGCCTTTTCTCCGGACAAGTATTCAACAATGTATAAACCTAGATATGTGTCTGTTTCCACATCTGTTTCCACATGGAACGGTGTGTTGTGCTCTTGTTTTGCAACACGAGTGTTGAACTTTAGCATTCTCCTTTTACACCAAGCCTGTCTAATGTGCAGGGCTCCTATGATGGAAGAGACGACGGCAACAAATATCACCTCCACAATTACTGGGAGTATCGTATGAAAACTGCTTTTACTCTCTTTACTTTGTATCAGCCGTACTTGCTCTTGGCATACCAGATCCAGCAGGTTTGCCAATCAGCTTTCGCACGTCATTTGCTGTTGGTCATGTGGTGTTTGCATTTTGTGCATCCTACATCATATGTGCACTTTCCTTTTGCAGTGCCACATGATGGCCACCAAGTATAGCTGCCAAGCGTTAGAAAGTGATATTGCCTCTTTCAAAAAAAGGTTCCCAGAAGCGAGTGAGGATGAAGTGTATGAAAGTGTAGCTAAATGCAAGGTTCCCGGAGATTTTGCGGGTTCGCCCACGTGGTACCGGTCAGCATTGAAGGATTTGCAGTGCATGGTTGAAAGCTACGGCATGCCAGATTTGTTTTTGACCCTCACAGCTGATGAAGTCAGTCCGACACGCTTCTATGAGGTCTCCAACATGGAAAGTTTTTTCTTGAAGCAATGGTTTGACCCGGATACGCCTCATCTTTACACTGTACGTGCAACGCTTATCTTACATCCAAACTTGGTCTTGGCATATCAATGATGTCAATTACAGAAGACGTGTTTTCCCTGCATGTACTCGTAGTATGCTCCTGTGGAGAACGCTAGGCTCTTCCACCAAAGGTGCTCAACCTTTTTGAAAGATTACATTTGCTGCAAGGATGCAGAAGGCAACCCTTTGCCTGGACTGCTGGGCAGGGTTAACCACTACGTCAGACGGTACGAGTGCCAAAACCGAGGGTAAGTAATAGATGCTCTTGATTGCTTCTCATGCATATGCTTTGTCACATATCTTTCTTTATAAACTCTCACAGGTCGCTCCATGCACATATTATGCTTTGGCTCGAGCCTGAAAGCAGGGTTGTTGTTGAGTCTGAAATGACTGCTTCCATTCCAGGCATTGTAAAACCTGGTTGCGAGCACTTGCCGCCCCATGATTACACACGTTATGAAAAGCCTGCCAATGCTGCTGAGGATGATCTACTATACACTGTTTGTAGAAAGCAATTCCACACATGCCGCCCTACTGCTTGTTGCGAAAGTGGCTCTTGCAACCAAGGATTTCCAACGAGCGTGCATCCAGCTCGCAGAGCCACTCAAAGCGGGACCCACCTGCGATGGGCTTACCACCGCCCCAACGAGGATTGTGCAAATGTCGTGCCATATCACCCAGCAGTGGCAGCATTGTGGGGATGTTTGTCTTGTCTTTAGAAAACCATCCTTGCATCGAGCTCCGTCAAAGGCAGGGATGCAAATTTGACATCTTTTGCCCTTGTAGGCCACACAAACTGTCAGCTTGTCTGCAACACATCGCCCTCATACTACTTATTGAAATATTCCATGAAGGTAAAAATTGAGACACTCTGTGTTATTGTAGAATGGGAATTTGCTACGCACCTCACAGTGTTCCTGTCATTGCATGCAGAGCGCACTGTTGCTCTCTCATGGGATGAGGCATGTGCTTTGAATTTGGGCTTGACAGAGATGAGCGCTCCCCAAAGGAAGCTCATGTCTGGAATGATCTTGACAAAGCCTGTTTCACCTTGTGATGCTGCACTTGCAATGCTGGGGATTTCTGTTGTCGAGACTTCCACAAAAGTCACCTTCATCAACAGCTCCCGGCCAGGGACAAAGATGGTAAAATCCACATGTATGCACACATTTATTGCTTTCAAAACAATGGCTCCTTTCACAAACAGACACTCGCTTGCAGGTACAACTGTCCAACCCAAAGGCAAGAAGAGCCAATATAAGCTCGACGTTTGAAAAGTATGGAACACGCCCTGCTTCATTAGAAACCATGACTTTCACTGATTACTTTGAAAAATTTCAACTTGAGAAAGACCTTCCTGCAAAGCTGCAAGGCACAGAGATCCTGCCAGATGACTTGAACAATTTTCTTGTGCCACGCCAGGGACTTGTACGCTTCAACGACCCACATCCCAGTGAGGATGCATCGAATGCAAAGGGTGTAGGAAGCTGCAATTCAAACCTTGCTAACATTCATTTGTGTCTTGATGCCTTTCAGTGCATGCAACAGTGGACTTTGTTTTCAAGTTTTTGCTGTCAAAGAAGCACTTCAGGACTCTGGATCAGCTCTTGGATGAAGGCGTGGACTCGTACTACCAACAGTGTGTGCTTGACGGCTATGTTCCTGCAGGCAACGAGTCTGAAGTGAGTGTCAATAGCATTGCTGTGCATTTTGACAAGTCCTAAGCATGCTCACCAGCATGCCACCATTTTCTTGCTTTTAGGTGTTAGAAGAGCTCATTGATGCCTACATGGCCCGCAATATGTGGGATCAATCCAATTCAACGGCTATCCTTGAGGCTTTGCAAAAGAAAATTCCTGATTTTCAGCTGCAAGGTGGAAATGCAGGCCCTGAAGTTGATGCTGGAGAATTGGTCACTTTTCATGAAGCTATCCCTGAGTCAATCGAATCTGCCCGTCAGCGCACAGAATTTGAAGATGTTGCTCGTGCAGGCTGCATGCCCCATCAACAACCTATTTTTGACTCCATTTACAACAAGCGCGCAGGAATCGTTGCTCTATCAGGCGCTGGGGGGGCAGGGAAATCACACTTGCTTAAATGTTTGACGCACAAGTACAGAGAGACAGGTCGCATGGTTTCCATTTCTGCAACAACAGCACGCGCAGCAAGAAACTTGAGCGTATTTGGGCGAACTATACACAGCGCCTTTGGCTTGGAAGTTAAATCTCTACGCAGTCTCAGACCTTGGGCACCGTTTGGGGGAGACATGATTTTGATCCGGGAGACTGATGTTTTCATTATAGATGAGATGAGCATGCTGACGCATGATCAACTTCACTATGTCATGATGAGGATAAAGTCTGCCTCTGGTTACAAAGACATGCAGGAATTGTTGGCCAACAAGCTGATCATCCTCACTGGAGACCTTTTTCAAGTAAGTCATGCATGATATTTGCATCGCTTGCACAACATGTCCTTTCTTGGTCACAAATGCAAAACATTTGTCTTATGAAACACCATGCAGCTACCACCTGTTTGTGCGCAAAAAGTGACTATGAACGATGATGGCAGCACTATTTGTAAGAAATGCCACTTGACATCATCAATTTTTTGGAATGAGACAGAAAAGTTTGACATTGAGGGCTCCGTGCGCCACAATGCTGATCCAGCCTTTGCTCAATTTTGTAACGTGATTTGCAAACAAATACCCACACAAAATCAGATTGACTCGACCCTTTCTGCTTGCATGCGTATCTCAAAAGAGGAGGTTGCCTTGCATGCTGCTCCAACTCCTGGTGCCGGAGCTGATGCTTCTGATTTGTCAACTGTTTTGTGCACGCACAATCGTGATGTTGATACATACAACCAATCCATTATCAAGCGTTTGTATGGTCCCCAAGTATTGCTAGTCCCCCTTGATTGTTTTGCCAACAAAGAAAGGCAGGAGCTGAACGCTGCACCTCAAGCTATTTCAAGTTTCTTGAAAAAGAAGGGTTTCCACAAGTTTACACATGTTGCTATCGGAGCTCCAGTTTTTTTAACGACAAACACAAACACAGCTTCGAATGGAGGTGCAGGCACTGTTGTTGAGCTTCACATGCAAGAAGACCATCTTGATGCAATTTCAGTGAAAATGAACAGTGGAGAGGTAATTACCTTCAAACGCACAATTTCCGAAAGCGTTATTTTCAACGAGGTCAGATATTTCAAGTACACTTTTTCCTTTGATGCTTGGCTATGCCATGACTGCTCACAAAGCACAAGGGCTTACCATATCGAGGCCCGTCATTATTGACGCAGAAAGTGCTTTTGAAGCAGGGCAAATGCATGTTTTGTTCTCACGTGTCACCAAAGCCTCTTTACTGACAATTTGTGTAAAGTTAACTCCAGAGATTTTTAAGCCCGTCAAGATCTCAGGAATCAACTGTTAAGCTCATTTCCAACGCTTCAACATGTTTTTCAACATGCTGTACAGCTGAACTTCCTCATTTCTTTTTTAGCCATGCATTCCCTCTGTTTCCTTTTCTTCAAATTTTACATGCATGAGAGCTATCAACTTCATGTTTTATTAGCCTTTGTAATTATTTACACCTTTGCTTGATTTTCCGAACCTACCATGCTTGCCTTACCGATACTTAATTGTCACAATTAGAAAATAGTTCATGCTTACCTTTCTCATTTCTTCTTTCCTTTCTTCAACAGTTTTGCTCGCAGGTGTTTCTTCATGCTTGCCTATCACCATGCCTCACAACCCTTTTTAAACTCAATGCATACCATTTTGTGCATGGTTTCCTTCTTCTTTAGCCTTGCTCGCAGGTGTGGGGACCGCAATGAGCACCTCCACGTGGTGGTCCCTGGTAACACGCTTTTGCAATAGCATTGGCGTGGCTAAGCTCATTTCAAGCCCTGCTATGCCAAGCCTTTTCCGCAGTCTCTTATTTGCTGTCAGCACCACTATCAAACTTTTGGTAGCATACGGGATCTGACTTTACAATCAGACCCGCAGTCAGAGCTCTGCTACCAAGGCCGCCTTTAAGGTTCTGCTTCCTTCTTTTCATGGCTTCAGCATTTTCCTTCTTGTCATGAGCAAATTATAAACATGCTATTTTCACATTCTTCATGTAACAAACTGTAATGACTTCTTGTGCATCTCCCTTACGGCCTTCTTATAAGTTTGAATATTTTGGATATAAAACGCAAGAAATAAGTAACGTCAAGCAAAAAATGAAGGCAAGTCATCACATATAAAGGAGACAACATGATAGATGAAATAATAAAGTTCGAAGCCTTCAAACACATGCTAAGTCTGCATTGTCTGCCTTCAAACCAAAAGTCACAAAAAGGCATGCCCAGCAGCTAATTGTTCTAAGCAAATATTGTCTACACAATCATGCAGATGCTCACCTAAAGGCAAAAGTCACTACTAGCTCTTATACCTAACTTTATTAAAGCTCCATGCACCTTTCACCCTGCCAGCAACATGCACTACCTCTCATGCTAAATCATGCGCTAAAGCATGCTCTAAATCAGGATCAAAGCTTCATCAATCACAAGGGAAAAAAAGCGGGTCCAGCATATTCACAAGAGGAAAGCTACATGATACATAGCTGTCCTATTTACTGCGCTAGATAGGCAGGGGAGAGATATATATATGCAGGAAAAGCATGACATAATGGTACAATAATGTTACAGGACAGCACGTTCCAAGTTCCACACACTGCTGCTTACGCAAAACGCACGCATACTCCCACGCGCATGACAAATGCATATGTGCATAGCATTGTGCATATTGCTGTACATCATAACTAATGTATGCACATGTGCATTGCATTGTGCATTTTGCTGTACAGCACAACTAATGTATGCACAATCATGCAGTCCATGACCAACAAGCCTGTGAAGCAGCCCTGCACCTTACTGTGTTATGGCTCCATACATCTTTCCGCCCAGCAAGCAACATGCACTACCTCTCATGCTGAAACAAAATGCTCTAAGCTCCGTCAACAGATGGCCTGCAAGACGATGTGTCCTCCGAGACTGAAACAGCAGTGTCGGAATAATACTGCAGGAAACAGTATTGTCATACGAAAGGCGCACGCTTCGAGCGTGTGGATCAAATTAGGCAATTGAAGCACGTACAAATTGCGCAAGTTGTACAAAACTCGTTATACAAATTTTACTATATTCATATCGTTACCATGCCCCCCAATCGACAGATTTCCTCTGCTGAACCTGTAACGCCAACTGCCACGCGCACGGCACCACGCGTCGATGATGAGGAGGTAAGTCTTTTCCATTTACTGCCTTTGTTTTCTTATGCAGTTTGCTCTCGCTGTATGGGCACACGTGCTGTGTGCTCTTGATGTTTGAGCTCGTGTGCCCTGATGCACCGTGTTGTTCATGCTGCTTTGTGCTCCTCTTGCTTTCTAGACTTGCTTAAATTTTACATAAACCTTCTTTGAAACATGTTTTTAACATCGCATACAATCCGCGTCCACCCCGCAAGCGTTGGCTGCGGACGAGATTCTGACGTCAGAAACCACTCATGCTTTCTAGACATAGCGATGGCATTCTTAAACTATTAAATATTATGTTATAAGTTTGCTAAGCCTCGCTAATGTGCCGTCAGAATTCGCCCAGCAATGCCCTCCGGACCTTGCAGCCATGCCTGGAGTACAGCGTCCAGTAGCAATCAACAGTCTGTTATGTTAGCATTGCTCCATGCTTACTTCTGAACTATGGACTTGGTGCTGCTGCACACATTGGTGAGCTTTGCCATGCATTTCACGCTCCTTGCGGCACGCAAAAGCATCATCCTGCTGGCTGCTTGCAGAAACATGATGCAGCCCTTTATGAACAAACATGCTGGTAAGTAACACCACTGATGAGGCAACTGCATGCCTTAGTGTACACTGCATGGGTGGTAAGTGCAACACTTAGGCAAAAGCATGCTTGCTCTAGCACCTTTCAGCACTTCTCACATCCACGCTGTATATAACTGATATGTTATATCAGTTCCTTCTTCGCCCCCCGCCCTAGCATGGCTGGTTTAGTGCATCTTTTGCATGCTTACACATGATAATTCACAAGACTTACTTGATATGTTCCCCGCCCCCCGTCCCAGTATGGCTGCTTCAGTGCATCTTTTGCATGCTTACACACGATGAGTCAAAAGACCTTATGAATCTGTCTGACTGCCTTGTCCTTTTGTTTTCAGGCTATCCCCCACACCATCTTTGTGCACACGTCTTAGAGAACTGTCTCACCCATTGCATTAATAATCTTGTTAGGTCAGGTTCAGTCTATGAGGAATGACTTCTATCATATGCAAATTACAAATTGGTACAGTTCTCCATTCACATTTGCCTGCGGGTAAGTTCCTCACAAATGCAAGGTGCTCACATATCTGATGCTAACATAACTAATGCTAGCATAACTGATGCTAACATAACTGATATGTTCCCCGCCCCCCGCCCTAGCATGGCTGCTTAGCGTTTTTTTTTGCATGCTTACACATGATGAGTCACAAGGCTTTAAAAATCTATCCAACTGCCTTGTCCTTTTGTTTGCAGGTTATTCCCCACACCATCTTTGTGCACACGTCTTAGAGAATCGTCTTACCCATTGCATTGATAATCTTGTTAGGTCAGGTTCAGTCTACAAGGACTGATTTCTAGCATTTGTAAATTACAAATTGGTACAGTTCTCCATGCACATTTGCTTGCGGGTTACTTCCTCATAAATGCAAGGTGCTAACATAATTATTTTTGCCTCTTGCTCAACTTAAACGCTCAACTTGAAGCCTTTGACACATGTATGCTTTCAGATTATATACAAGCATGATAATGGATGCACACAAAGTTAATTGATAAAATGTACCCAAACCTTTAAATATCCGGCGCCTTGGACATTTAAATCCCCTTCTCAAATGGAGATCCACCTCTCACAGACATTTAGATCCAGATCCAGATTTAGATTTATCCAGATTTCCATTGGATTTAAATTTATCCAGATTTAGATTTATCCAGATTTAGGGCATCAAACAAGGCGGATTATGTGAGTTCATAAATTAACTTTTCTTTCATCGTGTCTAAATGAAGATGAAAATTAATTCTTCATAATGTACAAATATGAGATAAAAGATACAATAGTAATCATAATGATAATTATAATAATTGTTATGATAATTATAATAATTGTTATGATAATGGATTCATATTAAGAAACCATGAACAACCCGGCGCCTTGGACTTATAAGTCACCCTCTTTCCAAGGCGCCGTATTTAGCGAGCTACACAGCATGCACAGCACGAGGCGCCGGCCTTAACCTAGTACCCTGGGGCACTCTTTTTCACTCTTTTTTGACCTCGCCGAAATCACTTTCTTGACTTATAGCGGCATAAAGTGAACTATATTAAAGCGCTTTGAGCACTCGTAAGCTCAAGAATGTGCAGCGAGATGACGAGTTCCGAATTCCGCGCACCAATGACGCTTAAATTTAACATGCATCTTCTTTGCAACATGTTTTTAACATCGCAAACAATCCGCGTCCATCCCGCACGCGTTAGCTGCGGACGAGATTCTGACGTCAGAAGTCGCTCTTGCTTTCCATACATAGCGATGGCATTCTTAAAAAATCAACAATTACGTAATTAGTTTGCTAAGACTCGCTAATGTGCCGTCAGAATTCGCCCAGCACAGCCCTCCGGACCCTACAGCCATGCCTTGAGTACAGCGTCTAGTAGCAATCAACACTTTGTTATGTCCATTAGCAATGCTCCATGCTTACTGCTGTACTATGGACTCAGTGCAGCTGCACACAATGGTGAGCCTTGCCATGCATGTCATGCTCCTTGCAGCACGCACAAGCATCCTCTTGCTCGCTGCCTGCAGTGACATGATGCAGCCCTTGATGAACAAACATGCTGGTAAGTTAAACCACTGATGAGACAACTACATGCCTTAGTGTACATTGCATGGGCGGTAAGTACAGCCCTTAGGCAAAAGCATGCTTGCTCAAGCACCTATTAGCATTTCTCACGTGCACGCTGTATATAACCGATATGTTCCCCGCCCCCCCGCCCTAGTATGACTGCTTCAGTGCATCTTTCGCATGCTTACACAGGATGAGTCACAAGACATGACTGATATGTTCCCCGCCCCCCGTCCTAGTATGGTTGCTTCAGTCATCTTTTGCATGTTTACACATGATGAGTCGCAAGACTTGAATGAATCTGTTCAACTGCCTTGTCCTTTTGTTTGCAGGTTATATCCCACACCATCTTTGTGCACATGTCTTAGAGAACTGTCTTACCCATTGCATTAAGAATCTTGTAGGTCAGGTTTAGTCTATAAGGTCTGATTTCTAGCACACATCTTAGAGAACTGTCTTACCCATTGCATTGAGAATCCCGTTAGGTCAGGTTCAGTCTATGAGGACTGATCTATAGCATTGGCACATTACAAATTGGTACAGTTCTTCATGCACATTTGCTTGAGGGTTAAGTCTCACAAATGCAAGGCCTGGTGCTAACATAACTATTTCTGCTTTTTGAGCTCAACTATAAGCCTTCAACATACGTCTGCTTTCAAAATGATTAGTAGCATATAATTATGATGCACATAAAGTACATTGATGAAATGTACTAAAAACTTAAAATCCGGCGCCTTGGACATTATGATCCCCTTCTTTTCCAAGGCGCCGAATTTAGGCAGCATACACAGCATGCACAGCACGAGGCGCCGGCCTTAACCTAGTACCCATATTTACTCTTTTTCACTCTTTTTCGAACACGCCGAAATCGCTTTCTAAAGATATAACGGCATAATATATATAATATTAAAGCACTTCAAGCATTCGCAAGGTCAAGAACGTGCAACGAAATAACGAATTTCACATTCCGCGCACCAATGACGCTTAAACTTTACAAACATGTTCTTTGTAACATGTTTTTAACATCGCAAATAATCCGCGCCTACCCCGCACGCGATGGCTGCGGACGAGATTTTGAAGTCAAAAATCGTACTTGCTCTCAGACATAGCGATGACATTCTTAAAATATTTACAATTACGTTATGTGTTTAATAAGCCTAGCTGATGTGCCGTCAGAATTCGCCCAACACTGCCCTCCAGACCCTGCAGCCATGCCTGGAGTACAGCGTAGAGTAGCAACACTTTGTTTTGTCCATTGGCTTTGCTCCATACTTCCTTTTGTACCATGGACTCGATGTTGCTGCACACAATGGTGAGCCTTGCCATGCATGCCATGCTCCATGCAGCACGCACAAGCATCCTCCTGCTCGCTGCTTGCAGTGACATGATGCAGCCCTTGATGAACAAACATGCTGGTAATAGAAACCACTGACGAGGCAACTGCATGCCTTAGTGTGCACTGCAAGGGCGGTAAGTGCAACACTTAGACAAAAGCATGCTTGCTCTAGCACCTATTTGCACTTCTAACATGCACGCTGTATAGAACTGATATGTTCCCTGCCCCCCGCCCTAGTATGGCTGCTTCAGTGCATGTTTTGCATGCTAACACATGATGAATAACTAGGCTTAACTGATATGTTCCCCGCCCCCCGCCCTAGTATGGTCGCTTCAGTGCATCTTTTGCATGCATACGCATGATGAGTCACAAGACTTAAGGAACCTGTCCAACTTATGGAATCTGTCCGATTGCCTTGTCCTTTTGTCTGCATGTTATCTCCAAACGTCCTAGAGGACTGTCTAACCTATTGCATGAAGCCGAACCCCTAAACTGCAAATAACCAGGCGCCTTGGACCATTAGATCCACCTCTTTCCAAGGCGCCGAAGTTTAGGCAGCCTACACAGCATGCACAGCACGAGGCGCCGGCCTTAACCTAGTACCCTGGAGCACTCTTTTTCACTCTTTTTTGAACTCGCCGAAATCGCTTTATTAACTTACAGCGGCATAAAAGAACCTATATTAAAGCGCTTTGAGCACTTGTAAGCTGAAGAACGTGCAGCGAGATGATGAGTTCCGAATTTCGCGCACCAATGACGCTTAAATTTAATATACATCTTCTTCGCAACATTTTTATAACATCGCAAATAACCTTTGTCCATTCTGCACGCATTGGCTGCAGACGAGCTTCTGACGTCAGAAATCGCTCTTGCTTTCCAGACATAGCGATGACATTCTTAAAATATTTACAATGACTTAAAGCGTATGATAAGCCTCGCCGATGTGCCGTCAGAATTCGCCCAGCACAGCCCTCCGGACCCTTCAGCCATGCCTGGAGTACAGCGTCCAGTAGTAGCAATTAACACTTTGTTATGTTCTTTAGCATTGCTCCATGTTTGCTTCTGTGCAATGGACTCGAGGCTGCTGCACACAATGGTGAGCCTTGCCATGCATGCCACGCTCAGTGTAGCTTACACAAGCATCCTCCTGCTCACTGCCTGCAGTGACATGATGCAGCCCTTGGTGAAGCAAACATGCTTGTCATTGAACTACTGATGAGGCAACCACATGCCTTAGTGTACACTGCATGGGCGGTAAGTGCAGCACTTCGGCACAAGCACGCTTGCTCTAGCACCTATCAGCATTTCTCACATGCATGCTGTATATAACTGATATGTTCCCCGCCTCCCGCCCTAGTATGACTGCTTCAGTGCATCTTTTGCATGCTTACATGATGAGTCACAAGACTTAACTAATAGTTTTTTGCATGTTCCCCGCCCCCCGCCCTAGTATGGCTGCTTCAGTGCATCTTTTGCATGCTTACACATGGTGTGTCACAAGACTTCAGGAATCTGTCCGACTGCCTTGTCCTTTTGTCTGCAGGTTATCCATCAAAGTCTTAGAGAACTGTCTTATCGATTGCATTAAGCCGAACCCCTAAACAGTAAATAACCAGGCGCCTTGGACCATTAAATCCACCTCTTTCCAAGGCGCTTCAGCGTAGCACAGCGTAGCATGAGCGCCGGGATGTAACCTAGTACACCCCGTCACACCCCATGTCACACGTTTTGCTGTTCGCCTTCTAAATTCACCACAATGTTAAACGCAATCGAGAAAACGGTTTGCACTTGGCAGCGCGCTCTGGACCTCGCAAACGAAGCCAACTCCCTGATGTGCTGTGCGTTATTTCTGACAAAAATAGTGCAGTGTCACAACACTAGAAAACAAACATCGCACACATGTTGAGCAGCCGGGATGCGCTGTGCAAGCTGCGGAAGAGCTCGTTACATGGCAACGCACATGCGTAAATTTTACTTATGTAATCGTTTGAAATCCCCGTTGCGGCAAGTGCGCGTAAGCGCGTAGTCTAGTGCTTTTGGTCTGAAGTTGCGCCCTTGGGGTGCAGGGTTCAATCCCCGTGGGGTCAATCTTTTTGCCACACCACTTCACCACGATTTGCATTTGCTCTACATAACATCACCTGCACTTTTGCACAAATGATGCTTACTTATGTTCCCCCCCTCCCCCCCTACTTTATGACATGCGTTCTAGCCCAACGAGCTTTAAGCACTTACTGTGCCTCTATTTCTGTACCGTAACTTATGCATCACTTTGCAAGTCACCGCGCACTTGTTGAGCAGCGAGGATGCGCGTGCACGCCGTGGCTAAGCTCATGATTACATGATCCTCTTGATGCGTGGAAGTTTAATATTATTGACATACAAAAACGGAGCTGTGGCATGATTGCTTTGGCGCGTAGTCTAGTGCAATGCGTCACTTCGCTGAAATATTGAGGACCTGGGTTCGATTCCTGCACCGAACGTGTTTTTGTCACACCAAAACCTCTGCCTCGAGCCTCAGCACTTAGGCATAATTTGCACTTGTTCTACTCTGGGCACTTGGGCACAATTTGCACTTGCTCTACTTTCAGCACTTAGGCATTATTTGCACTTGCTCAATTATGAGCACACATGCACAATTTGCACTTGCTCCACTATGAGCACTTAAGCAATTTGCAATTGCTCTACTGCCAACACTTAGGCATCACTTGCTTTACTATGAGCACTTAGGCATAATTGCACTTGCTTTTCCTTCAACACTAAGACATATGTTGCACTTGTTCTTCTTTAGACACTTACGCATAATTTGCACTTGCTCTACTTTTAGCACTACATTACTTGCACTTTGGCACAAATGAGGTTTACTTACGTCTCCCCTCCTCCGCCCCTACACACCTAGTCTTCAAGACACGTTGTCTTTAGAAATAAGGAAGCTTGCACTAGCTGGCTAGGTGGTTGCAACAAACGGTCCATTATGTGCTCAACATGCTCTACAAAAGGCAAACATGCAGCTCTAAATACCAAAAAAGTGCTTTCTTGCTTGATCAATAAGCAAAAGCCACGCCTGTGGCAGTCCTTCAGCCTTCACCCAGAATTATTGCAATATACATATAATGATATCATCATATAATTAGTAATAATCTTGAACCATAAGATGAACTAAAAGCATGAATTATCAGCGCCTTGGACAATAAAATCACTTTCTTTCCAAGGCGCCGAATTTAAAGCGGCATACACAGCATGCACAGCACGAGTCGCCGGCCTTAACCTAGTACCCTACATCCCTCTTTTTCACACTTTTTTAAACTCGCCAAAATAACTTTCTTAAGTTACAACGGAATAAATTGAACTATATAAAAGCACTTTGAGCACTCGTAAGCTCAAGAACGTGCAGCGAGATGACGAGTTCCAAATTTCGCACACCAATGACGCTTAAATTGAACAAACATATTCTTTTAATCATCTTTATAACATCGCAAACAATATGCGTCCATCCCGCGCGCGTTGGCTGCGGACGAGCATCTGACGTCAGAGATCGCTCTTGCTTTCCAGACATAGCGATATCATTCTTGAACTATTAACAATTTCGTAATATGTTTGCTAAGCCTCGCTGATGTGCCGTCATAATTCGCCCAGCACTGCCCTCCGGACCCTGCAGCCATGCCTGGAGTACTGCGTCCAGTAGCAATCAACACTTTGCTATGTCCATTAGCATTGCTCCATACTTACTTCTGTACTATGGAGTTGGTGCTGCTGCACACGATGGTGAGCCTAGCCATGCATGCCATGCTCCGTGCAGCACGCACAAGCATCCTCCTGCTCGCAGCCCGCAGTGACAAGATGCAGCCATTGATGAACATCTGTTACTTCAAATAAGACAGTGTCTTATCTGGTCATATGGCCATTATAAAATGAAAATAAAGACAAGGAGAATTATCGGGGCAAGAATTCTTCCTTGTAGGCGCAGAGTAATTCAGCTGTTAGTGTATCCTCTAACAGGATTGACTCTGGCTCCCACGTGTTATGGTCCCATGAATAACCTTCCCATTTGATGAGATATTCATAGACATCTTTCTGCTTCTTTGGTCTATGCTTAGAAGCCTGTCTGGTGGTGACCATGCGAACGCGGTGGGATACAATGCGTTCTACACGAAAATATTCTTCACCATCCACTATGAAAGATAGGGGAGGTGGTTGAGTACGCCCATCTCTATAATACTTCTTAAGAAGTGATACATGAAAAACATCATGTATTCGGAGATTGGCGGGCAGCTCAAGTCTATATGCCACATCATTGATTTGCTCAACGACTTTAAGAGGACCAATCCACTTTGGCATGAGCTTAGATGTACCAGGCAACCTAAGTCTGACATTCTTTGAGCTGAGTAGAACTTCATCACCAATTGAGAATTCAACATGCCTTCTTTTCTTATCAGCAAAGGCTTTTTGCCTTTGTTGTGCAGCTTGGAGAGCTTCTTTAGCATCTCTCAAACCTTGTTGCATGTTTGTGATGAAAGTTTCTACCGTAGGAACTTTTGAGGACGTTTTGATTGTCCAGGAAAGAGGAGTTTGGGGGTCCCTCCCGTAATTCAAACGAAACGGGGTAGTTTTGTTAGACTCATGATAGGAATTATTGATAGCAAACTCAGCCATAGCTAAGTATGTATCCCAGTCGTCCTGTTGCGGACTGACATAATTTCGTATCATGTC
Source organism: Dunaliella primolecta (assembly GCA_914767535.2). Taxonomy (NCBI): domain Eukaryota; kingdom Viridiplantae; phylum Chlorophyta; class Chlorophyceae; order Chlamydomonadales; family Dunaliellaceae; genus Dunaliella; species Dunaliella primolecta. The sequence goes on from CAJZBB020000003.1 coordinate 940,874, forward strand.
TTCCCGAACCCTGTTCACTCTTTCCGTTTGTCCATCCGACTGTGGATGGAAAGAAGAGGATTTGTAACTTTTAATGTCACAACCCTTCAAAAGTTCCTTCCAGAAATTACTGGTGAATTTCGCATCCCTATCGGACACAATATTCTTTGGGTAGCCATGATGTACAAACACATGGTCCCTATATAGTTGAGCAACTCCCCGAGCTGAAACAGTGGTGGTGGTGGGCATGATATGCATCATTTTTGTAAGACGGTCAACAACCACAAAGATGGCATCATGGCCCTCCTTTGTTTTTGGAAGTTGAGTTATAAAATCCATGCTCACACTTTCCCACGGCTCAGAGGGTATTGGGAGAGGAGTTAAAAGTCCTCCCGGTTTTTGGTTTCCAGTTTTATTTAACTGGCATTGAGGGCACGCTTGGACAAAACGTCGAACGTCAGATCCAATGGTGGGCCACCAAAAACTTCTCTCAACCATATGCTGAGTTTTTAAAGATCCTACATGTCCCATGCACATGGGTGCGTGGTTTACATGTATGATGGCGTTTTTGATGACATCTAGATTAGGGATCGCTAAACGCTCATCCTTTGTGTACCACCAACCATTCTTGTTAGTTAGCTTTGAAGTGAACCACTCCCTTGAAAACTTTGGGTCCTCTTTATATGCCCGCCGGACTGCACCTAAGACGTCAGCCACCTCCAGTCCGGTGTGCAAACTAATCTCAGGCAAGCCAGTCACAGCCTCTGTAGGAGAAGGATTGTTCGTGGCATATGCCGCCTCGCGTTCCTCCCCCCCCCACCAGAAGAATCTGTGTTTTGCTCAAGAGGATCCGAGTCTTCCCTCTCATTTAGGGTAGGTGATGGTACTAAAGGAAAAGAGGTATATCTTTTACGTTTGTTTTGCTTCGGCAAGCATTGTTGTACTGTATGCATTGGTTGTTGCGGCTTTTGCCCTCTGCTGCGAGTTTGCATTGCTAGAAGGAGCACCAGGTTAGCTAAGTTTATTTGAGGTTGTCCATGCGGAGGATTCCGACTTAGAGGGTCAGCCATGTTTTCTTTGCCTGGTCTGTAAAGCCACTTGAACTTAAATCTCTGCAAATACTTTGACCAACGCACTTGGCGTTGAGAGAGATTGGGTTAAGTATTTAAGTGTACCAATGGATTATGATCCGTAATAACAGTAAACATTGGGCCTTCCAAATAGCATCGCCATGTCTTTAAAGCATGCACTACAGCCAAAAGCTCTTGCTCTCCTGTGGTGTAGTTTCTTTCTGCTGGAATGAGCTTACGGCTTTCAAAAGCCAAAGGTCTTTCTTCTTGCAAAAGCACTGCTCCTAAACCTTCAATTGATGCGTCACATATGACCTCAAAGGGTTTAGTAAAATCCGGTAAGGAAAGTACTGGAGCATGAGTAAGTGCATGTTTGACTTGCTCAAATGCTGTTTGGCAATGTTCAGACCATTCATAAGGCACATCCTTTTTGGTGAGGTTTGTAAGAGGTGCAACTATTTTAGAAAAATTTTGAATGAATTTTCTAAAGAAAGTCGCTAAACCTACAAATGATCTCAAAGCAGAAAGGTGCTTTGGAACGGGCCAGTTGGTAACTACCTCAGTTTTTGCAGGGTCTACCTTCACACCATCTGCACCCACAATATGTCCCAAGATCTTAACTTCGGGCTTTTCAAATTCACATTTGGAAAGTTTTATGTTGAATTTGTTTTCACGTAAAACTTCCAGAACTTGTTGCAAATATTGCACGTGTTCAGCTTGTGATTTGCTAAAAATTAGAATGTCATCAATATAGACCACAACAACCTTGTTGAGGAAAGGTCTAAAGAGATCATTCATTGCAGCCTGAAAAGTTGCAGGGGCATTGGTCAATCCGAAGCTTAAAACTTTGAATTGATAATGACCAAATGGGGTTCGAAAGGCAGTTTTAGGAATGTCTTCCGGTGTGATTCGAATTTGGTGGTAGCCAGATTGCAAATCTAAACTTGTAAACACTTTGGCTCCAGCTAGGGAGTCTAAGAGTTGATCTGTACGAGGTAGCGGGTACTTATTCTTAACAGTTATTTTGTTAAGTGCCCGATAGTCAATGCACATTCGCAAAGAACCATCCTTTTTGGCTACAAACAACACCGGTGCACCATTTGGAGGAGAGCTTGGCTCAATTAATCCATGCTTGAGCAACTCCTTAACCTGTTTCTCTACCTCAGCTAGCTCTAACGGGCTAAGCCTGAAAATAGGGCGGAAAGGAGGTTTATGCCCAGGCTCCAAAGGAATGGTATGTCCAATGTTTCGTACAGGAGGAAGTGAGTCACGTGATTTAAACACATATTGATATTCATCCAAGAGTTTTTGAACCACAGGTGAGGGCTTTTCAGAATTTTCAGAAACAATTCCAGAGTCTGAGACCTTTATCATGAATGATTTTTCACATCCCTGCCTTGCAAGCCTCTTTACTTGCACTGCCTTTAGCAACAAAGAATGTATACTTTGTTTGCTAGTTGAGGTTTGACTGGATTGCCTAACAGGTAGAAGTACTTGTTTTTGGCTGTTTCCGACAATGCAACTCTTGGTTTTATAATCCAAAAGAGCATTGGTTTTCTGAAGCCAAGTGTCACCCAAGATCACATCATACTGTTGCTGCGTGTCTAGGACAAAGCAAGAGACTTCACTGATGTGTCCTTGAATTTTGACTCGAACATTTGTTAGCATGGAAGCTGAAGCACTTGTCCCATCAGCTAGCCTAACATATGTTTTTGTAGGGTGGCGGGCGAAGCCATGGTGCATTGCAAATGTAGAATCCACAAAACAATGAGAAGCACCACTATCTATTAAGATAGAAGCAGGTGCTCCGCTTGCAAGACCTTGAAAAGTCATGACAGGAGAGTTTGTTCCTAAAGAATATAACTTTGCGGAAGTTTCTTCAGGTTGAGCAGATTCATCTACCCAAAAAGCATACCTAGGAATACCTGGACATGGAACTCTTGTCATGCCTGCCAAAAGTGGTCTCCATTTTGTGGCAAACAAAGCATGGTTAGCCTGAACTAGCACATAAAGTGAAGTGGCAGATTTTGCTTTGCTTTTGGAATCCAAAAAATGTTGCACCGCCTGAGCAAAATGTTCAGGTGGAGTGGCTAATAGAACACTGGAGCCACCAATGTCTTTGGCCGGATAGTCACTCAAAAGAATGGAGGAGAATTCACCTGTACATGATGAAATTCGCACAAAGCCATCAGGAGAAAATACCTCAGATGCAGAGAACGACCCTTTTAAACAAGGCCATGCAATGTCTGGGGGTCCAGGTAATGCCTCATGCACTTCCTGCTCCTGTTTGTGCTCTCCTGCATTACACCGTGGTCTAGCCTCCACGGACATTATTCCCCCTCCTTCTTCTGCTTCTTGCTTTGCTTCCTGTCCTGCCTATCCACAGCCAAGGCAGCTTGGATTGCAGCTTGCAGCTGAGCAGCTGACACCAGTTGCTCACCGTTGCTGTTCGGCTTCCTCCTCTTATTTTGGCCTTCCTTCTTCCTCTTGTCCTCCCTCGCCTGCAGGGCTGCCTCCTTGGAAGGATACGGTTTGCCCTGAGCGTTCTTACCGAAGGACTGTGAAGCAGAAAGAGCAGCAACAACGGAGTATTGCGTGAGAAGTGCTTGCGGTTCATGCGGGACACAGCATTGAGATCCTTGCTATGCATTTCCACAGTGATAAGATGGTTTGCCAGTGCATCAAAGTCAGTCCAGAATCGGCCCGTATGAGGGTCGATCGCTGTCCTATCTTTTAAAGCAGGGCTCAAGCCATTGAAGAAGAACATGAGCAGGTCCACAGCACATGGGGGTTCAGGACCACATTTTGTGACCAAAGTGCGCACATGTCGTACATAGTCTTTTGCAGAGTGTGCACCCTGCTTGACCTGGTGTAGTTCTGTGCGTGCCTTGATGCGCTTGTCTGGTGCAGCGAATGCATCAAGCAAGCATTTGCGGACCATGTCCCATGTGAGTGCATCAGGAGAGTGCGCGGTTGCTGTTGCCATGTATGCAGACTTGGCCTTGCCTGACAGCAGGGTCAAAACCAATTTGGGCCATTGCATGCGGTCACAGCCAGTGGACTCAAAGTAAGTTTCATGTGTGAACAAAGCTTCATCTACATCTTCCTCACCAGAGAAAGCGGCAGGCTTTGTCATCTTGAAACCCTTTGCACTGCTCACGTTCTTGTCCTCTTGCTCTGATTCCTCCTCAGAAGAGGTGTCAGCAGGGGGAGCAGAGGGAGCAGAGGGGCCAGGGCCTGCTGCAGCTGTGTGCACCTTGGGCAAGATGCTATCAAGGATGAAGCTCTGTAATGCCCCCATGCTGCTGGCCAACTCCTGGGACAGCACTAGCTTAAGAATCTCCTTCTGAAACCCATCCTGCTGCTTGAGCATGGTCTGCAACACATCCGGCTTGATGATGAGGGACTTCACGTCTGCCACCATGGACTGCAAAGCTTCCAGCTCCCTGGCGTGGTCCCGCAACGAACCCTGTGCAGCATGGATCTTATCCTGGTTCCTCAGTAAGTCACTGCCCACCTTATCCACGCGCTGGATGACAGAGGCCAGTGCCTGCTGGGTTGCTGGGCCAGCCGAGTCTTGAGGTCTTGGACCTCCCCCGTCAGGGCAGCCAGCTGGGCCTGCAATACAGTACCATGCAAGGGATGCAAACCAAACAAAGTTTGTTGGCATGCATGGTAAAATCTGGGTGGGAGAGCCATAAGCACATCACTATGCTGCAACAGTTTGGCAGCTGCTTGTGGGTCTCCATTCCCTAGCACTCGCATCAGATGTCGCATCATCACTGGGTGTTGAGAGGCAAAAGCGCGCACCTCTAATGGGCGATTGGGCTTCGCAGTGGAAGGGTTCGCAGCGGGGGCTGGTTCCTGTGATGGGCGCGCATCCTTGACCGTCTCTTCCTGCTCGCTCGCAGCTGCCCCTGCACCTGCTTTCTCCGCTTCCGCCGCATGTGCCTTGCGCTTCTCTTTCTTTCCCGGAGTGGTCATGATGCTGCACGAATGCAAATGGAATAAAGCGAAGTTACCAAGCTTGTAACTCCAAGTGCACTTCTCGTTGCCAAGAGCGCACAACGTCTTGATTGCTCAAGCGCGTGTGATGCCTTGTGTTTGCACACAATGCAGGCGTGCTAGCAAAGCTAGGAGGCAAGCCTCTGGCTGACGGGAGAAAAATTTCTCGCGCGGCAACCCCACAGTTTCGCGTGTTGGACTGATATCTTCCCGTGGTATCCCCCGGTCCGAACAGATTCGAACCGGCTTCGCTTCCAATGTAACAGGCAAAGGGCCAGCAGGGCGCCGTACCTTGTCTGTGCGTATGTTTCCCGTGGTATCCGAGTAGTAGCAGAGGGGGCTCCCGTCGCGCCCGTCTCCGTGAGCTGCTACCTAGCGTCCCTCTATAATATAATTATAAAAGAACTCCTGAAATCAGCTCCCCGGGGGCAATATACCCCTGCTACAGAGTGTCTTAGAAACATAGATCATACATGTAAATGTATTCCCTATGCCCGGTACTCTAAGGCACAAGATACATGTAACAATGATTGTTACACTTACCCAATGCATTAGGAATCTCGTTAGGTCAGGTTCAGCCTATGAGGACTGATTCCTTTGTAGCATTGGCACATTTCAAATTGGTACAGTTCTTCAGGCACATTTGCTTGCGGGTTAGTTCCTCATAAATGCAATGCAAGGTGCTAACAATACTATTTCTGCCTCTTGAGCTCAACTTAAAGCGTTCGACACATCTATGCTTCAAGATGATTACAAGCATATGATGCACATAAAGTAAATTAATAAAATGTGAAAACTTAAAATTGGTAAAATGTCAAAACTTAAAATACCCGGCGCCTTGGACATTTGAATCCCCTTCTTTCCAAGGCGCCGAATTTTAGCAGCCTACACAGCATGCACAGCACGAGGCGCCGGCCTTAACCTAAGCTACAAGTTCACATTTAAGTCACACGTTTTTTTACCTCGGCGAAATTGCCCTTTGAACTTATAGCGGCATAACATGAACTATATAAAAGTGCTTTGTGTAGCGGTGACTGTTTGAAAGAAAATCCGTAAAAAATCGTAAAATCCCATGCAGTCGTCCGTGACGGTGCGCTGATGTCCATCCGAGGGATGTCAGGCATACAAATTTGGTTCGCTATATGGGAGGCAGTAGTATCAAAGACGCTACAGTTGTCCGTAACTGAAAGTCTCATCGCTCCTTGCCTTCGTACAACCTTTATATCATTTTTCATCATTTCTGACAACAAGACCCACTACATTTTGGTAGCGAAGCCGTTCAACATCTTTGAGCGTAGACATCTGCACCACTTTGCTGCCTTTGGGTTCATCTTTCAATACGGTCTTTTTGAGGACGTGCTTGATGCTTTTCAGGTATCTTTGCAAGTCATTTTGTGTGGCGACTTTAATGCGCATGTTGGAGAGCTGAGTGAAGTGAGTGACGCGCATTCTCGGTTTGTGTTGGACTGCCCTGAGCTCCTTGAGACTAGGAGATGTGCGTGCAAGAGTGTGAACAAGGCAGGCCAGCTGTTGGTTGATCTAGCAGCTGCGACGAGTATGGCCATTTCTACTGGGCGTGTTGTTGGAGATGATGGGCAGCCCTCTTTCACTGGGCATTTTGGTGATAAGAGAAGTAGGCCAGACCATGTGTTGTTGTCTCCGGCTCTGCTCAAAATCGTACAATGTTTTGAGATGAAAGACACGCATGCCTCAGATCACGCAGGCTTGAGCACTGTGTTTAGAGTGACTGATGAGGGTGGAGAAGGTGTGAATGCTCCGCACCATGTGTGCAAAGCTGGAGAGTGTATCAACAAGTTAGTGTTGCGTTGGCAGCAGGATAAGGCCCAAGTTTACGCTGAGCACATTCGGGACAATGCTGAAATGCTGGCTCAATTTGATGAGGCAGAGAGGTCTGGGGATGTAAATAAATTGGCGTTTTGTGTGCGTTCTTTGATCATCCAGGCAGCGAGCAGTAAAGCTGTGGGCATGTCAGCCCGAGCAAAGTGTGTTTTTAAACGTGAGCGTAATAGGAAGGGTCCTCTAAACCCTGTGTGGTTCAATGAAGAATGTTGGGAGAAGCGTAGGGCTTTCATTGAGGCAGTGAAGCATGGTGAAGCCAGGCATGCTTGCAGATTTCTCAAGAGGGAAAGTATGAGGTGCAATCGTAGGATGAAGCGAAGGCACGCGAGACAGTTGCGGAATTTGTTTTTGGACAGGCTATTTCGGAAGGATCCGGCAGTGCACGCTTTACTAAAAAAGCACACCAAGCCTCACACAACCCCTGTGCCTGCTCCAGCTTGGCATGATCACCTACACAAACACTTCAGAGAAAAGAGGACATTTGAAGAGTCTCGCCCATCTGCGAGGGATATGGCTGTGCCACTGGGCCGGCGCAACCTTCCACCTGAGGTCCTTCTCAGGCGGGGCGCGCAGTCTGGGTGGGCTCCGGAGCCAGATGAGTTTGAGTTCCCTGATGTATCTGTGTTAGAAGGTATGTTGGGTAGTGAATTTCAGAAGTTGAATGTTGGTGCCTCTTCAGGCTTTGATGCGATCCCGATTCCTTTTCTTAAGCATGCGTGCTTGCCAGTGTAGTGTGGGAATAAAACCAAACAAGTAAATGTGCTGGTGCCTCTGTTGGCTCGTCTTTTTAAAGTGTTGCTGACTGAAAGTAAAGTGCCTGCGTGCTGGAAGGTTGCCAAGTTGAGCCCCATTCACAAAAAAGGGGAAGTGCTGAAACCTGGGAATTATAGGATGATTGCGGTTAGCGGTGTAATGTATAGGTTTTATGCGCTGAAAAATCTGGTGACAGATTGGTGTATGAAAAAGGGAAAGATTCCGGACACGCAGTTTGGCTTCTTTCCAGGAAGGAGCACTCTGCATCCTCTGTTCATTCTGAGGCACCTCAGGTTAAAAACATGTTTCAAAGAAGGTTTATGTAAAATTTAAGCAAGTCTAGAAAGCAAGAGGAGCACAAAGCAGCATGAACAACACGGTGCATCAGGGCACACGAGCTCAAACATCAAGAGCACACAGCACGTGTGCCCATACAGCGAGAGCAAACTGCATAAGAAAACAAAGGCAGTAAATGGAAAAGACTTACCTCCTCATCATCGACGCGTGGTGCCGTGCGCGTGGCAGTTGGCGTTACAGGTTCAGCAGAGGAAATCTGTCGATTGGGGGGCATGGTAACGATATGAATATAGTAAAATTTGTATAACGAGTTTTGTACAACTTGCGCAATTTGTACGTGCTTCAATTGCCTAATTTGATCCACACGCTCGAAGCGTGCGCCTTTCGTATGACAATACTGTTTCCTGCAGTATTATTCCGACACTGCTGTTTCAGTCTCGGAGGACACATCGTCTTGCAGGCCATCTGTTGACGGAGCTTAGAGCATTTTGTTTCAGCATGAGAGGTAGTGCATGTTGCTTGCTGGGCGGAAAGATGTATGGAGCCATAACACAGTAAGGTGCAGGGCTGCTTCACAGGCTTGTTGGTCATGGACTGCATGATTGTGCATACATTAGTTGTGCTGTACAGCAAAATGCACAATGCAATGCACATGTGCATACATTAGTTATGATGTACAGCAATATGCACAATGCTATGCACATATGCATTTGTCATGCGCGTGGGAGTATGCGTGCGTTTTGCGTAAGCAGCAGTGTGTGGAACTTGGAACGTGCTGTCCTGTAACATTATTGTACCATTATGTCATGCTTTTCCTGCATATATATATCTCTCCCCTGCCTATCTAGCGCAGTAAATAGGACAGCTATGTATCATGTAGCTTTCCTCTTGTGAATATGCTGGACCCGCTTTTTTTCCCTTGTGATTGATGAAGCTTTGATCCTGATTTAGAGCATGCTTTAGCGCATGATTTAGCATGAGAGGTAGTGCATGTTGCTGGCAGGGTGAAAGGTGCATGGAGCTTTAATAAAGTTAGGTATAAGAGCTGGTAGTGACTTTTGCCTTTAGGAGAGCATCTGCATGATTGTGTAGACAATATTTGCTTAGAACAATTAGCTGCTGGGCATGCCTTTTTGTGACTTTTGGTTTGAAGGCAGACAATGCAGACAATGCAGAATGTTTGAAGGCTTTGAACTCAAGTATTTCATCTATCATGTTGTCTCCTTTATATGTGATGACTTGCCTTCATTTTTTGTTTGACGTTACTTATTTCTTGCGTTTTATATCCAAAATATTTAAACTTATAAGAAGGCCGTAAGGGAGATGCATAAGAAGTCATTACAGTTTGTTACATGAAGAATGTGAAAATAGCATGTTTATAATTTGCTCATGACAAGAAGGAAAATGCTGAGGCCATGAAAAGAAGGAAGCAGAACCTTAAAGGCGGCCTTGGTAGCAGAGCTATGACTGCGGGTCTGATTGTAAAGTCAGATCCCGTATGCTACCAAAAGTTTGATAGTGGTGCTGACAGCAAATAAGAGACTGCGGAAAAGGCTTGGCATAGCAAGGCTTGAAATGAGCTTAGCCACGCCAATGCTATTGCAAAAGCGTGTTACCAGGGACCACCACGTGGAGGTGCTCATTGCAATCCCCACACCTGCGAGCAAGGCTAAAGAAGAAGGAAAACATGCACAAAATGGTATGCATTGAGTTTAAAAAGGGTTGTGAGGCATGGTGATAGGCAAGCATGAAGAAACACCTGCGAGCAAAACTGTTGAAGAAAGGAAAGAAGAAATGAGAAAGGTAAGCATGAACTATTTTCTAATTGTGACAATTAAGTATCGGTAAGGCAAGCATGGTAGGTTCGGAAAATCAAGCAAAGGTGTAAATAATTACAAAGGCTAATAAAACATGAAGTTGATAGCTCTCATGCATGTAAAATTTGAAGAAAAAGAAATAGAGGGAATGCATGGCTAAAAAAGAAATGAGGAAGTTTAGCTGTACAGCATGTTGAAAAACATGTTGAAGCGTTGGAAATGAGCTTAACAGTTGATTCCTGAGATCTTGACGGGCTTAAAAATCTCTGGAGTTAACTTTCCACAAATTGTCAGTAAAGAGGCTTTGGTGACACGTGAGAACAAAACATGCATTTGCCCTGCTTCAAAAGCACTTTCTGCGTCAATAATGACGGGCCTTGATATGGTAAGCCCTTGTGCTTTGTGAGCAGTCATGGCATAGCCAAGCATCAAAGGAAAAGTGTACTTAAAATATCCGACCTCGTTGAAAATAACGCTTTCGGAAATTGTGCGTTTGAAGGTAATTACCTCTCCACTGTTCATTTTCACTGAGACTGCATCAAGATGGTCTTCCTGCATGTGAAGCTCAACAACAGTGCCTGCACCTCCATTCGAAGCTGTGTTTGTGTTTGTCGTTAAAAAAACTGGAGCTCCAATAGCAACATGTGTAAACTTGTGGAAACCCTTCTTTTTCAAGAAACTTGAAATAGCTTGAGGTGCAGCGTTCAGCTCCTGCCTTTCTTTGTTGGCAAAACAATCAAGGGGGACTAGCAATACTTGGGGACCATACAAACGCTTGATAATGGATTGGTTGTATGTATCAACATCACGATTGTGCGTGCACAAAACAGTTGACAAATCAGAAGCATCAGCTCCGGCACCAGGAGTTGGAGCAGCATGCAAGGCAACCTCCTCTTTTGAGATACGCATGCAAGCAGAAAGGGTCGAGTCAATCTGATTTTGTGTGGGTATTTGTTTGCAAATCACGTTACAAAATTGAGCAAAGGCTGGATCAGCATTGTGGCGCACGGAGCCCTCAATGTCAAACTTTTCTGTCTCATTCCAAAAAATTGATGATGTCAAGTGGCATTTCTTACAATTAGTGCTGCCATCATCGTTCATAGTCACTTTGTGCGCACAAACAGGTGGTAGCTGCATGGTGTTTCATAAGACAAATGTTTTGCATTTGTGACCAAGAAAGGACATGTTGTGCAAGCGATGCAAATATCATGCATGACTTACTTGAAAAAGGTCTCCAGTGAGGATGATCAGCTTGTTGGCCAACAATTCCTGCATGTCTTTGTAACCAGAGGCAGACTTTATCCTCATCATGACATAGTGAAGTTGATCATGCGTCAGCATGCTCATCTCATCTATAATGAAAACATCAGTCTCCCGGATCAAAATCATGTCTCCCCCAAACGGTGCCCAAGGTCTGAGACTGCGTAGAGATTTGACTTCCAAGCCAAAGGCGCTGTGTATAGTTCGCCCAAACACGCTCAAGTTTCTTGCTGCGCGTGCAGTTGTTGCAGAAATGGAAACCATGCGACCTGTCTCTCTGTACTTGTGCGTCAAACATTTAAGCAAGTGTGATTTCCCTGCCCCCCCAGCGCCTGACAGAGCAACGATTCCTGCGCGCTTGTTGTAAATGGAGTCAAAAATAGGTTGTTGATGGGGCATGCAGCCTGCACGAGCAACATCTTCAAATTCTGTGCGCTGACGGGCAGATTCGATTGACTCAGGGATAGCTTCATGAAAAGTGACCAATTCTCCAGCATCAACTTCAGGGCCTGCATTTCCACCTTGCAGCTGAAAATCAGGAATTTTCTTTTGCAAAGCCTCAAGGATAGCCGTTGAATTGGATTGATCCCACATATTGCGGGCCATGTAGGCATCAATGAGCTCTTCTAACACCTAAAAGCAAGAAAATGGTGGCATGCTGGTGAGCATGCTTAGGACTTGTCAAAATGCACAGCAATGCTATTGACACTCACTTCAGACTCGTTGCCTGCAGGAACATAGCCGTCAAGCACACACTGTTGGTAGTACGAGTCCACGCCTTCATCCAAGAGCTGATCCAGAGTCCTGAAGTGCTTCTTTGACAGCAAAAACTTGAAAACAAAGTCCACTGTTGCATGCACTGAAAGGCATCAAGACACAAATGAATGTTAGCAAGGTTTGAATTGCAGCTTCCTACACCCTTTGCATTCGATGCATCCTCACTGGGATGTGGGTCGTTGAAGCGTACAAGTCCCTGGCGTGGCACAAGAAAATTGTTCAAGTCATCTGGCAGGATCTCTGTGCCTTGCAGCTTTGCAGGAAGGTCTTTCTCAAGTTGAAATTTTTCAAAGTAATCAGTGAAAGTCATGGTTTCTAATGAAGCAGGGCGTGTTCCATACTTTTCAAACGTCGAGCTTATATTGGCTCTTCTTGCCTTTGGGTTGGACAGTTGTACCTGCAAGCGAGTGTCTGTTTGTGAAAGGAGCCATTGTTTTGAAAGCAATAAATGTGTGCATACATGTGGATTTTACCATCTTTGTCCCTGGCCGGGAGCTGTTGATGAAGGTGACTTTTGTGGAAGTCTCGACAACAGAAATCCCCAGCATTGCAAGTGCAGCATCACAAGGTGAAACAGGCTTTGTCAAGATCATTCCAGACATGAGCTTCCTTTGGGGAGCGCTCATCTCTGTCAAGCCCAAATTCAAAGCACATGCCTCATCCCATGAGAGAGCAACAGTGCGCTCTGCCTGCAATGACAGGAACACTGTGAGGTGCGTAGCAAATTCCCATTCTACAATAACACAGAGTGTCTCAATTTTTACCTTCATGGAATATTTCAATAAGTAGTATGAGGGCGATGTGTTGCAGACAAGCTGACAGTTTGTGTGGCCTACAAGGGCAAAAGATGTCAAATTTGCATCCCTGCCTTTGACGGAGCTCGATGCAAGGATGGTTTTCTAAAGACAAGACAAACATCCCCACAATGCTGCCACTGCTGGGTGATATGGCACGACATTTGCACAATCCTCGTTGGGGCGGTGGTAAGCCCATCGCAGGTGGGTCCCGCTTTGAGTGGCTCTGCGAGCTGGATGCACGCTCGTTGGAAATCCTTGGTTGCAAGAGCCACTTTCGCAACAAGCAGTAGGGCGGCATGTGTGGAATTGCTTTCTACAAACAGTGTATAGTAGATCATCCTCAGCAGCATTGGCAGGCTTTTCATAACGTGTGTAATCATGGGGCGGCAAGTGCTCGCAACCAGGTTTTACAATGCCTGGAATGGAAGCAGTGATTTCAGACTCAACAACGACCCTGCTTTCAGGCTCGAGCCAAAGCATAATATGTGCATGGAGCGACCTGTGAGAGTTTATAAAGAAAGATATGTGACAAAGCATATGCATGAGAAGCAATCAAGAGCATCTATTACTTACCCTCGGTTTTGGTACTCGTACCGTCTGACGTAGTGGTTAACCCTGCCCAGCAGTCCAGGCAAAGGGTTGCCTTCTGCATCCTTGCAGCAAATGTAATCTTTCAAAAAGGTTGAGCACCTTTGGTGGAAGAGCCTAGCGTTCTCCACAGGAGCATACTACGAGTGCATGCAGGGAAAACACGTTTTCTGTAATTGACATCATTGATATGCCAAGACCAAGTTTGGATGTAAGATAAGCGTTGCACGTACAGTGTAAAGATGAGGCGTATCTGGGTCAAACCATTGCTTCAAGAAAAAACTTTCCATACTGGAGACCTCATAAAAGCGTGTCGGACTGACTTCATCAGCTGTGAGGGTCAAAAACAAATCTGGCATGCCGTAGCTTTCAACCATGCACTGCAAATCCTTCAATGCTGACCGGTACCACGTGGGCGAACCCGCAAAATCTCCGGGAACCTTGCATTTAGCTACACTTTCATACACTTCATCCTCACTCGCTTCTGGGAACCTTTTTTTGAAAGAGGCAATATAACTTTCTAACGCTTGGCAGCTATACTTGGTGGCCATCATGTGGCACTGCAAAAGGAAAGTGCACATATGATGTAGGATGCACAAAATGCAAACACCACATGACCAACAGCAAATAATGTGCAAAAACAGATTGGCAAACCTGCTGGATCTGGTATGCCAAGAGCAAGTACGGCTGATACAAAGTAAAGAGAGTAAAAGCAGTTTTCATACGATACTCCCAGTAATTGTGAAGGTGATATTTGTTGCCGTCGTCTCTTCCATCATAGGAGCCCTGCACGTTAGACAGGCTTGGTGTAAAAGGAGAATGCTACAGTTCGACACTTGTGTTGCAAAACAAGAGCACAACACACCGTTCCATGTGGAAACAGATGCGGAAACAAACACATCTCTAGGTTTATACATTGCTGAATACTTGTCCGGAGAAAAGGCAAGGGAGCTTCAGGATTCCTCTGAGAGGCAACAACATCAATATCCTGTAGCCTATCAGGATTGACAGCCAAAGGGCCAGTCCTTGTGACACTTGTGCTTGGTGTGTCAACAGAAGCATTAGGGATGGATAGATAGACTTGTGAGATATTTTGAATTGAAAAGTTTGCCTGCAAATCAGCGGGAATTACTTCTGGTGCATACACAGAGGCTGTAGCAGCATGTACATCAATCGCCCCAGAAGAGCCATCTGCAAAGGAAGAGAGGAGTGAGCAAAACCAGTGCATGCAAGTTTACAAAACAGTTCGCATATTTACCTCGAAGGAGAGCGTTTCCTGCACTGTTGTTTTGCCTGCGCTGCACACTTCCAACATGTTCTGTGTATTCAGCTCGAGGAACATGTGCACGTGAACGATTCGGAAGCATGGAGGAGCCCATTGGCATGTGAAAGGCAAGGCCCATGTGCCTTGGTCGCGATTCATCTACACCACGTGGGTCTCTTTGCTCTTCTCTCTCCACAATTCTTCGATTATCGTTGCTTGTTAGTATAGGGATGCCATTGGAAGGATTTTCGCGTTCTAGCATTGTGGTAAAGCGTTGAATAATAGGGTTGCACAACTTCATTATGCCCAAAATCTGGAACAATTCATCGGTTGCACGCCTTAAGTACACTCTACTGTTGGAAGCATAATGGATGAGTGGGCCGCACAGCGAAGACATGCTACTGACTCCACCAGTGGCAAAAGCATTCATGCGCTTGCAATACTGGACAGTTGTGTCCACAATGCTCATTAATTGCATAGTAGGAGGGTCTTGGTTCAAGATGGCAGTTTTGTAGGGGTTTGGCTCAGGAACAACATATTTGGCACGAGCAAGGCCCTTGGCTGAAATTTTGCCATCCTCTGCGTGAGAGATAAATATATTTTTATGCAATGCAACATTAAGCAAAGGTAACTTGCCTAATGCTCTTATTACCTCCTGTTTTACTACAGTTCGTACAAGTCCAAAATTTGCTATCAATGTTGGTAGGCATGCCTGGTTCCACAGTCATGCTCTGTTGGGGGATAAGGTGTAAGTTTTTGTAAGATAGATGCAAGATTACAAAGAGAGCAAATGCAAAACGTACCTGAAGCAAATGCGGGTAAGCAAGTGCTGCAGGAATCTTTTTGCCAGTAGGCCAATGTGATAAGTTGCGAGTAGCAAAGTGATTTGAAGAGTTTATGGCTGTGATTCCACAATTTGCACAAGCTCTCATGTGGTCTGGATGAAAAGTGTTCTTGCATATAGCATCCCATTGAGGTTTCTTGTTGAGAACAAACTCCCAGCTTTTCAAGGATGGTAAACCAAATGCTTGTTTAGGAGCATGTGCTTCTTCCTGCGGAAGACATGAATTCCTTCAACCAACCTTCCTATTCAGATTTATTTAAATAGAAAAGCCATACCTTTTGTGCAATTGTTATTTGCTGTGGAGCTGGTGCTTGTGTAGATGAGGCAGAAGTTGACGCTCGAGAGGTTGAAGCAGTTCCATTAATTCATTGTATGGCGTTAGTAAGAACATTAACCTACATGCAAAGGTGTCTAACGGAAGCTCTGTTACTTGGGGATGTGTTACAGGGTTGAAGTTCACTTATGAAGGGATGGTGTTGAAAGGTAAATGGCATGTGCAAACTTGATAAACAAGGTGCAGGGTTGATGACAAAAAGTTTGAGAGCAGTTTACAGCTCTGTTACTGATGCAGCTCAAATACCAGGGGGGGGGGGTGTAATGGTGTTGAAGGGTGTTGAAAGCTAATTGGCGTGTGCAAGCTTGATAAACAAGGTGTAGGGTTGATGACAAAAAGTTTGAGAGCAGTTTACAGCTATGTTACTGATGCAGCTCAAATACCAGGGGGGGGGTGTAATGGTGTTGAAGGGTGTTGAAAGCTAATTGGCGTGAGCAAGCTTGATAAACAAGGTGTAGGGTTGATGACAAAATGTTGGAGGGGTGTTTACAACTGTGTTACTGAGTCAGGTACCTCTAGTTGTTTACAGCTGTTTATTGCTTTCCTGTGTGTGCTCTATGTGTATAGCTCTATGTGTACAGCTCTATGTGTTCAGCCAGGTTTTTACTGGATACAGCTCCGTGTGCTTTGTTTACAGCTCTGTGTGTACAGCTGTGTGCTAGGTGGTATTGCTCTGTTCCTGATGCAGCCTCGGGGGCGTGTTATGGGGTTGACACATTTTAAGAGATGGTGTTCAAAGCTAATTGGCATGAGCAAGTTTGATAAACAAGGTACTCTGTTACGAGGGTACCTCAAAAACAGGGGATTGTTCCAGGGTTCAAAGCCATTTGGTAAGGGATGGTCCTGAAAGCTATTTGGCATTTGTAGAGTTAAAGCTTTGTTATCAAGGCTATAGACAAAGAATGTTGAGGCGTACTAAGTGGAACCTTGAAATGCACAATATGTAGGGGGGGAGGGGGTTTACCTAACTAGGGGAGGGGGCTTACCTAACTATTACCTACATGAGTAGAACAAAGATAACTTGTACTGTTTACAGCTCAGTTCCTAATGCAGCTCAAGGGGGGTGTAATGGGGTTGAAAGCCACTTCTTAAGGGATGTTGTTCAAAGCTAATGTGCATGGCCAACTGATTGCTGGTCAATTGCGTGGTGGGTGGTGCTGGTAAATTGGCAATGGACCTCGGGAACATGTTCAAAGGGACGACCTGCAAACAAAAGGTCATGGCAGTGACAAGCGTGTGAGTTGTCTTTGTGCGCGACTGTCTGGTGCAAAAGACATGTGGATGCGTACACTCACTGAGACAGATGTAAGCGCTAGGAACAGGAGCATCACAGCTTTGACAACAGCTTCTCTGTATGCCCCAGCATGTGCCACTGGAATGGCAGAAATCTTGGCAACCTCTGCCATGAAAGGGGGCAGTCGCGCACAAGCACCCATCCATATGTTGTGGATAGCGGGGGAGTCAGAGAACAAGCGTGCCACACCCATGCACGCATTGTAAAGCACAGTTGTGGCAACTGCTGATGCAACGTCAGGTAAAATAGAGGCCAATGCCATGTTCATGCAAAGAACAGCTGCTTGTGCTATGACAGCAATACATTGCTGGCAACGCCTCCAGTCAGGCCCGTTGTGCGGACACGGCATCTCTGTTGGTTCTTGTGAATGAACAAGCTGCGGAGAAAACGCTCTCAGCGAACAGTCATCCGGAAGTTTAAGGCAAGGTGCGCATGGGGGTTCTGACAATATAGTGCTTCTGATAATATGTTTTTTAAGGTGCTCATTGCGAGGGGCTACGTACGTGGTGAAGGTGATGGTACTGCAGAGATGCCTCGCTTTTGAGCACGATAACCACTTTAACATTAACCTTAAATGGTATAATAAGCTTCAGGCAAGGGATTCAGGAGGTCGGAAAAAGAGTGAAAAAGAGTGCTCCAGGGTACTAGGTTAAGGCTGGCGCCTCGTGCTGTGCATGCTGTGTATGCCGCTTAAAATTCGGCGCCTTGGAATAAAGCGATTTTAATGTCCAAGACGCTGTATAATTCATGTTTTTAGTTCATCTTGTGGTTTAAGATTATTACTATATAATATGATTATGTATATTGCAACTATTACGGGTGAAGGCTGAAGGGCTGCCACAGGCGTGGCTTTTGCTTATTGAACAAGCAAGAAAGCATTTTAGGTACACCTAGAGCTGCATGTTTGCCATTTGTAGAGCATGTTGAGCACACAATGAACCGTTTGTGGCAACCGCCTAGTCAGCTAGTACAAGCTTTTTTATTTCTAAATACAAAGTGTCTTGAAGACTACTTGTGTAGGGGCGGAGGGGGGGGAGACATATGTAAACCTCATTTGTGCAAAAGTGCAAGCGATGTGTGTAACGATACAGACCTTGAAGAAATTTCCAGATCATAACTAACTGTCAACTGCCACCAGACCATAATCCAGACTAGACTCAGGGCAAGACCAGGTATTTGTGCTGGCCTTGGGGCTCACGGACCCCACTTGCCCATACGATTATTTACAATTTCCCTTGATCCGCTGTCTGTTAGAAAGGTAGCGAAGCCGTATATGTCGGACGCGGACCGGGGGAATCCGGGCTCTGCCCCTCCTAGACTCTCAGACGGGATGGCCGCTCCACAGACCCTGCAGACTCAAGCACGGGGCACGTCGTCGGCTTTTTCAAGTCGCGCGTGAACTCCTTGTGCCCAGGTAGGGGAACCGTCCCCGTAGACGAAGTTCTCCCGCAAGACATGCCACTCTCAGAGCAGCTACCCTTGCTCGAGCAACTGTTTATGTGGATGAGCGCTAGAAGCGCGCACCCAGACCCTGCTGTGCACCGCGTATGCTTGAGACGTTCGATCGAGGTCTAAGAGACCAACGCCCCCCTGGCGAGGTTGAGGTTGCGCTGCGAGCTCGCCAATACGCTCAGACACGCAACGAGCCGTTTGCCTTCTCGTCCACAGACAGAGAAATCCTCGCAGAGTGGGAGCGTCAGACCAGACCAGACTTGGCGCGAGCCAGCACAGACGCTGCACAGCAACACCAGACAGACTCTGCTACACGACGGCAGCCCCAAGGCATCACTGCTTCAGAAAGTGATGGTCCTCTCAGGGAGTGCCGCAGACCAGACCAGACTGCTCTTCCTGAGCAACCTGCAGGTGAAGAGCCTCTAGACCCATCCACCCAACAGGCTCTAGACGAGCTCATGTATGAGGACAACCCAGAGCTGCTCTCAGCAAAAGACCAGCAGGAGGCAGATTGACAATGGAAGGAGCAGCAAGACGCAGCCCTGCGCCATCACAAATCGCAGAAGAGCAGTTCCACTTCTTCCCACCCAGGCTCTTCACACCCTTCTTCACACCCACAGACCTCGCAGCACTCCCCTGCTGCACAGACTTCACAGCATCCCGCACAGCCCCTAGACTTCAACCAAGCTGTACAGCAAGCTGTGCAAAACTTGCTACCGCAGCTGCCGCAGCTTGTTGCTGCGCAGAACCTGCACGGTACGCAACACGCTAGACCTAGCCTTGCACAGACTCGGATGCAGCCTGGCTTGCCTGCTCACACGTTGCCACCTACTAGACCAGTCACTGCTCGTGTGCATCCTACCTTGACACCGCGTGTAAGGTTTGCAACGACTCCTCCCCAATACTTCACACCTGCACCTCCACCTGCACATACATCTGCAAGTGCACCTCTTCATGCTTCTGCACCAGCTTCTGCTCCTGCACCTGCACCTGCATCGGTTCCACAACCTTCAGGAACGTACACTCCCGTTCGTCAAGCTCATGGGACTCATCACACCAATGCACATTCCACACCTTTCACAGCTATTGCGCAGCTAGCTGCGACGCAGACCCCCTTTCCCACAGACATGCCGGGCGTTACCGCCGAATGCTGGCTGCGCATGGTTCGGCCAACGCTACAGCAGGCGGAGCAAACTGGCCACCTCTACCTCTTCTTGGGCACTGTCTTGAGAAAGGAGGCTTGGGCCTGGCTGTCGGACCAGCCATACCAGGAGTGGCCGCTCTCAACCTTTGAGGAGCTCTTTCTGGAGCGTTTTGGAGACACTTCGGTGCGCTTCAAGACAAGCACTACTAGACAGACGAGTTGTGCAGAAGCGAGACAATGTTGCCAAGTACTATGCACGCTTTATGGACACTGTGAGGCAAGCACAAGATATGAGCATGACTGACCAGATTTCCTGGTTCATAGACGGATTGCAATCAGACCTGATTTCACACTGTGCTGTGCAACCAAGTGGCCATCCTTGGCACTCTCTGTCAGACCTTGTGCGTTTTGCAATAGGAGAGGAGGCACGCATGCATGCAACACGCACAGCTGCTAATCGCGCTTCTGCTTCACGTGTTGTGCGCACAGACTGGTGGCAACTCTCGGACTAGGCAGGGGGGAGGCACCAAGAGAGACGCATCTTCAGACGCTGGCCCCTCTGCTCCTGCACCCAAGACTTTCAGAGGAGCTCTCCAAACACCCAAGACCGCCCCTCTGCAAACAGACAACCGCTCACGCACACCCCCCCGGCCCAGAGGCAAGCTGCCACGCAACAAGTATGGGCCTGCAGACCAGGCTAACAGACTCTACCCAGACAAAACCAACGGGCATGTGATTGACCTCATGAATGAAGGGAAGTGTGCTGAGTGTACCAAACCTGCAGGCAGTCATGTGCCAGGTTGCTCCAAGGCAAAGGGGCCCGGGCAGCGCAAGCACCCCTGAAGTTTGGCCTGCTGCATGAATGATGGTGGCTTCAGCAGTAGGACTACAGACCAAGCAGACCAATACCAGCTAGACCAAACTTGTGCACATGTGCAGACTGCTTCAGACCAAACTGTTCCATCTTATTTTGCTTTGAAGCATCTTGCTCCAGACATGCACAGTAAATTGCACAACGATGAATTTTGTGCTTTGCAACGAGACTTGAATATCAATTTTACGTTGGATGGATTCTGTAAAGACGCTGGTACAAACAGACTTTGCCACCATTAATGCTCGCCGAGCAGACCTTTTCAAAGACACGATGCAGCTCGGGAAGCAATCTGGCTGCATCCGCCATTCAAAAGAATTTCTCAGGCGATCAGACATTTCAGACGATGCAAGGCTAGAAACCCACAGACCTGTGCTTGCATTCTGCTGCCCAAAGTCACAAAGGCCCCATGGCATGCGGACTTAGACGGGATGCAGCATGTAAAAGAGTATGATAAAGACAGCAGTCCTTTGGAACTGCCAAAGACCTCACAAATTTCTCAGACAAACCATCAGCAAAAGACTAAACTGCACATTCTTATGCAAGCTTGGTTTGCAGCTCCTATCCTTCCAGACCCACGATCAGTATGTGCTTGTGCAAATCCAACAGATATGTGCTTTAATGTGTGCATAAATGGCTCGCATGCAGTTGCTATGATGGATACAGGTGCATCGCACGTATTCATTAGCAAGCACCTTGCACACAAGCTTAGGCTGCACACAAAACCAAGCAATAAACCTGTGCAAATTGCTGATGGCAAGAGTGTATCTGCTCTTTCAGCTGCAGGTCCCAAAACAATCAAACTGGAGGGCATCAAGACACACGCGCATGCCATTGTTTTTGACGCTCTGGTAGGGGGTGTGGACGTTATACTAGGTGAGTCATGGATAAAGCGAAATTCAGTCATTCTGGATTATTGCACCATGCACTGCATTATTACAGACCAGACAGGGGCAGACAAACATATCCCAGCAGCACCACAGCTGCGTGATGATTTTTCGTTGCCCTCATTCATGGCAACACAGACCAGACCCCTGGAGGTTATTTCTAAAAAGCACGCAAACAAGCTCTGTGCACAAGGCTGCAAATCATTCCTCATTTTTGTACGCAAAGGCCAGCAGACTGAACCATGCACTGTGGCTGCAGCCCAAGCGCATGCCGCATGCACAAGTGCACAAGACACAAAACATAGGCATGAGCAAGACTCTGGCCTAATTCCTGAAGACAGGTTGCGTGCACTGATTGATGAATTTAAAGACGTACTTGTGGAAGAGCTGCCTTCAGGCCTGCCCCCAGACAGAGACGTGCCACACACAATCCCCACAGAACCAGACAAAGCCCCTCCATGCAGACCCATGTAGAGGCTGAGCCCAGCTGAATTCAGAGAAGTGCACAGGCAGGTTGCTGAGCTGCTGGCCAGAGGCTACATCACTCCCAGCACCTCTCCTTATGGCGCTCCAGTGCTGTTTGTGCAAAAGAAAGACAGCTCACTGCGCATGGTTATAGACTAGCGGGCCCTCAACAAGCAGACCATCAAAAATCGGTATCCCATTCCACGCATTGACGACCTGCTAGACACAATGCATGGTTGCAATGTTTTTCCTACATAAGACTTGTATTCGGGATATCATCAAATTAAAAATTCTACTGAGGATTGCCCGAAGACCGCCTTCAGAACTCCCCTGGGTCATTTTGAGTTCAAGGTGTTGCCTTTTGGTTTGGCTAATGCTCCTGCCACTTTCCAAAGCTTAATGAATAAAATCTTTGCACCCATCAAAGACTTTGCTGAAGCATACATGGATGACATTATTGTCAGATCCAAAAATGCTCACCAGCATGAAGACCATTTGCGCCAACTTTTCCAGTTGCTGCGCCATCACGGACTGTATGCCAAACTGCCCAAATGCACCTTCAACAAGCCAGAAGTGCACTACCTAGAGCATGTCATTGGCAGAGACGGGCTCAAGGTGGACCCCCAGAAAATTCAGACCGTGGCAGGATGGCCTACACCAAAGGACGTCCATGAGGTGAGACAGTTCCTTGGCCTTACTAATTACTTCAGAAAATTCATCTATCACTATGCAGACATTGCTGCACCTCTGCAGTTGCTCGCAAACAAAGGCCAGCCCTTCAATTGGGGCGGAGACCAAGACAGAGCATTTGAAAAATTAAAATGTGCACTCTGCGCTGCACCTGTGCTTGCCATTCCAGACCTCAATAGACCCTTTGAAGTCATCAGTGATGCTTCAATGGTAGGCACCTGAGCAATTCTCATGCAGGGAGACAGACCATGTGCATACACATCCAAAAAGTTCAGTCCGGCTAAACCCAATTATCACACAACAGACCAAGAGCTTTTGGGTGTGTACATAACATTTTTAGAATGGCGTTGTCACCTGGAGGGTAATGACTGCACCATTATAACAGACCATAACTCCCTTGTGCACTTACAGACGCAGCCCCAATTGAACAGACGCCAAGTCAGGTGGCTTGAGTTTTTGTCACGCTTTGAACCTGGCTTGAAATGGCAGTACAGACCTGGTAAGCAGCTTATTGCAGACCCCTTGAGCAGAAATCCTGCTTTGTGTATCTGCTGCATACCTTCCCACTGCCTTCTGTGCCCATCAACTGTAATTGGCATGGTGCCTAAGCACGACATTTTGCAGCACATTAGACATGCGTATGCATCAGACCCATGGATGTATAAAAATAAAAGGCAATTCCGCAGACAAAACAACCTATATACCACGGCTAATAAAATCGTCGTGCCTGATGACAAAGACCTCAAGACCCATATCATCACCATGCATCATGCACCCCATTATGCAGGGCACAGAGGTAGGAAAAAGACCCATGCTGCCATTGAACAGACCTTCTGGTGGCCAAAGCTACATCTTGACGTTAATCGTTACATCAATGCTTTTGACGCATGCCAGCGCAACAAGCACCTCAACATGAAACCAGCAGGCCTCATGCAACCCTTGCAACTGTCTTCCAGACGCTGGGAACATTTTACCATGGATTTCATCACTCACTTACCCAAGACACACAGACAGAATGATGCAATCATGGTGTTTATAGACAAGCTCTTTAAATATGTACGCTTTGCGCCCACCACCACAGACGTCACTTCATGGGACGCAGCTCACATTTTGCAGACAGGGTGGTGTCTCTTTTTGGTCTCCCTAAAAAGCTCATCACAGACCGAGACCCTCGATTCA
Source organism: Dunaliella primolecta (assembly GCA_914767535.2). Taxonomy (NCBI): domain Eukaryota; kingdom Viridiplantae; phylum Chlorophyta; class Chlorophyceae; order Chlamydomonadales; family Dunaliellaceae; genus Dunaliella; species Dunaliella primolecta. The sequence continues at coordinate 964,501 of CAJZBB020000003.1, forward strand.
CAAGTAATATGATCCAGGACTTTTGTAAATTATTTGGGGTACAGGATGCCTTCTCAACGGCATTCCATCCACAGATTGATGGACAAACAGAAAAATATAATTCTGTCCTGGAAGACATGCTTAGACATTATGTTTCTGCAGACCAAGGCAATTGGGATGAACTCCTTCCTGCTGCAGAATTTGCTGTGAACAATTCCAAGAATGACAGTACAGGTGAGACTCCTGCATTCCTCATGCAAGGCCAACACCCACTCACACCTATCACCATTCAAACAGACTCCACAGTACCTGCAGCAAGACTCTATGCATCTCAATTGCATGAGACCATCAGACATGTGCAAGACAATCTGCGCAAGGCACAAGACAGACAAAAGACTAATGCAGATGCGCACCGCAGGGACATACAATTTTCTGTAGGAGACCAAGTGTTGCTCAGCACCAAACATTTGTTTTTCCAGACTGTGGGCACCAGGAAGCTCCTCCCCAAGTACATCGGGCCGTTCCCTATTGTGGAGCTTGTGGGTAAGGCAGCCTTGCGTTTACAATTGCCTGCCACATACCGCATTCATCCTGTTTTCCATGTGTCCCTCATTAAACCATACACACGTTCTGAGCACACTGTCACACCACCACCACCACTTCATGTTGATGATCAGGGTGTTCCCATTTATGAAGTTGAAAGCGTGCTTGCACATAAGCCCCTCAAAAAGGGTAGACTACAGACATGGCAATTCCTTATTAAATGGAACGGCTATGGCCATGAGGAAATTTCATGGGAGCCCTATCACAACATTGTGAACAAGACTGCCACACTGGGTACTTATTGGGAATCCGTGCGGCAAAGACAGGCACAGACCCAGCACACAGATAAATCCACACCTCAGACCAGAGATGAATATTTTCATCCTCATCAGACCAGACGCAAAAGACAAAGACAAGACCAGACGCCTACAAACAGACCAAAAACCAGACGTAGACTCTGATGAGACTCCGTAAAACTTCAGACAGGCCAGTACATAGACATACAAGACTTTCCAAACCCAGCCCAGACCAGTTGCTTAGCGGGCCTCCAGACCAGACTAGACCAGGCTGTCCTTGCTAACAACTAACCAGGGTTGGATCAGACTTAACAGACCAGACTAGACATGGTGATTGACAGATTTATACTCTCTGCTGGCTAGCGATCTGTCAGGTGCAGAGGGGGCGGATGATCTCGACAGCTTACCCTCTGTGGCCGGGACGTCCACAGCTAGGCAGGGTGGAATGTATCGATACAGACCTTGAAGAAATTTTCAGATCATAACTAACTGTCAACTGCCACCAGACCATAATCCAGACTAGACTCAGGGCAAGACCAGATATTTGTGCTGGCCTTGGGGCTCATGGACCCCACTTGCCCATACGATTATTTACAATTTCCCTTGATCCGCTGTCTGTTAGAATATGCACGTAAAAGTGAAGTGCTAGAAGTAAAGCAAGTGCAAACTGTGCCTAAGAGCTGATAGTAGAGCAAGTGCAAATTATGCGTAAGTGCTGAGGCTCAAGGACTGAAGTTATGATGCGACAAAATTCCCGTGGTAGGAATCGGACCTAAGTCCCCATCTGGGGAGCAAGACGCTCATTGCACTGGACTACACGCTTATGCGCACATGCCAACACCAAAACTCGTATGTATATAATATTAACATATCATGCATGAGTGGTGCTGTGATGATGAGCTCATCCACAGCGTACACACGCATTTCCGCTGCTCAACAAGTGCGCAATGTCTTGCAAAGGGATGCATAAGTTACACACAAAACATGCCTTAAGGTACAGAAATAGAGGCACAGTAAGTGCTTAAACTCGTTGGGCTGGAATGCATGTCATAAAGTAGGGGGGGAGGGGGGGAAACATAAGTAAGCATCATTTGTGCAATTGTACAGCATAAGCATGCATGGGCCCAAGTATGCAACATAAGTAGGGGGGGAGGGGGGAGGCATAAGTAAGCATCATATGTTCAAAGTGCAAGCATGCACGGGCCAAAGTATGCAACATAAGTAGGGGGGTAGGGGGGAGACATAAGTAAGCATCATATGTGCAAAAGTTTTGGCGAGCAATTGCAAATCGTGTTGAAGTGGTGCGGCAAAAAGATTGACCCCACGGGAATCGAACCCTGCACCCCAAGGGCACAACTTCAGACCAAAAGCGCTAGACTACGCGCACTTGCCAAAGATGCGATTTTAAAAGATCACATAATAAAAATTTACGCTTGTGCGTTGCTATATTACGAGCTCTTCCGCGGCTTGCACGGCGCATCCCGGCTGCTCAACATGTAAAAATCATATAAGGCATACAAATGCCTTCCGTTACATCCCGGGCAATGCCTTTTGCCATGCACTGCTACATTTAAAGCTTTTAAGCTTTTGAGTCGCAGGAACGAAAATAGAACCCCAGCAGTCTAGGGCTGGGGAAGGTGCGCCTGCGTTGTTGCAGCCTGAGAAACAACATTGTTATCCTTAGGACATTTATGAACCTGTTTTTGGTATGCATGTGAACATGCAACATGTCCTGTCTAAAGAAGGCTGCATTTATCTTTCCTCACCTGCAACATGTTCGAAGCTGCAGTAATTTAAGTCAGTCTTAATGGAATGATTCACCTCTGTTGCTTATGCGAATCTTTGTGAACCCTTGCTGTGTTTTCGGTGTCTTTTATTAATTGGAAGTCGAGACCCTGTGTAAGGATGATTCAGTAGCTAATCTGTCCAGCACTGCACCAGCTGTGGAGGTCCTCCAGTGGTGAGTGCGTGGCTCCAGATAACGCTACACTTGGTAGCACCTTTTCGACCCTGCAGGCCTTTGTACATGACGTGCCCAGCATTGCTTCACCTGCCCCTCGGGCGGTGCTCCTTCCCTACGGGGTTGTGTTCCTTCCCTACGGGGTTGTGTCCCGCTACCTCGTAGCGTGTGCCGTCCCTCGGACGTGAAAGTCACGTTGTGGCGTGATTTCTGTTGCTGTGTAGATGTCCTCTACCTCAACCCATCCCAGCGCGTCTGTGCTCTCGCACCCAATTGCGGACTGGAGCGCGGACAACCCTGTCGTGCAGAGGAGGTTCCTTCTCTTCCTTCACGCCATCTTCTTTTGGCAGCATCAGCATCCCATCACGGGGGAATCCGGCTATGGCCCCTTGCCCGCGACGTGGCTCGTGATGAAGAACGGCTATGAAAGGGCCTAGATTACGTCTCCCATTCACAGAGAAGAGGATGGCTATTTGCCTATGCCTGATGACCCAAGCCAAGGCATACCTTTTGCTTCTGAAGTTCTATCAGTCTATGAATGCTACAAGTTCCTGCAAAAGATGCCTTTTGTAAAGCAGCTGCGCAATGCATACCTAGCACATGTCACTGTGAACCACCCGCAACTGTGCTTTGGCCCCTCAAGTCTGTATGGCTTCGTGCAAGCTGCTGATGGAAGGAACTATGCTGTGTCACGACAGTCCACTGTGCCCTTTAACTTTAAGCGTGCCATCCTGCAGCCACACATGTTTGAGGGTTGGCCCTTTGTGAGAGGCCTTGAGCAAGTGCATGAGAGTATTTTTGGTGAAGGAGTAGTGCTCCCTGCTACACGTGCATCTGCTGGCGCTATCCCGATGCAGCACTCCATGCTTGCCCAACCTTCTGGCTCTGCTGCACACACATGATTCTGACATGCATGGGCAATCAATGATGCCATCTGGTAGCGCTGCCGCACCATCTGCATCCAATTCTGCACCCTCCTCATCTGAGCAGCCACCGAAGAGGAAGCGCACTGCATTTCAAAGTCTTCCTGATGTGAGGCAGTTTTGCATGGCTATCAAAACCTGGAAAAATGAGAGTTACAAGGCCAGGCGCATTGCTGCACAGGAAGAGAAGCAAAAGGAACAAAAGAAAAGCTTCCGCTCTGCAAGGCAGGGGGGAAGCGGTAGCAGTTAGGTCCACTCGTGCCCCAGGGCAGAGTTGTTAACTTGACTGTCCTAGCTTGTGTGTGTCACTGTGGATAAGTGTTAAAGGTGTGAAACTTGTCATTGCAGAATCTGGAACATCTTTTTTTGTACAATTGAGCTCTGTGTTGATTGATTGCTGAGCTATGTGTACACGCTAATTTTGCGAGAAGCTGACCTTGAGAATATATTGCACATCTGTGCGTGTGTTTATCTTGAGTTACCTGGACTTGCTCTCCTCACATATTTATGTTTGAACTTGAATTGTAACACCTTAACCATGAGTGACCCGGCCTTTGTCCAACAGCAACAAGCCGCTGCTGCCTTTGTCCAACAGCAACAAGCAGCTGCTGCCCAACAAAACAATGTAGGATCCATTAACTTGACACCACAACAGCTACAATACATGTTAGCTAGTGTTGGTAACCAAGCAGCCCAACAAGCTGTTGCTGCTGTGCAAGCTAGTCAAGCAAGTCATGCTCAGCCTCCAAGTGCTTTGCCAAAAAACATTTTGAATTTAATGAAGCCACCCCCCTAAAAGAACAAAGAAAAGTCAGGCAAATTCATTCACTTTGAAAGGGGAGTGCGCCAATTTATTAGAGTGCAAGGGTTGCAGCCAGAAGTGAGGATTGATCACAACCAACAGTGCCGCATAGTAGTGGAAATCTGCTGTGTAGGTGAAGCTCTGTCCTATATCCATAGGCTTGCTGAAGTACTGCCAAGAACTCACAGCTTCTGGATCTATGAGGGTTTGCTGGAGATGCTTAAGCAGCATTTCACGCATGATGAGGAAACAGATGAGGCTAGGAAAGCCATGGACAACTTGAAGCTTACAAAAGGCATGAGTGCTCGCACATATGTGCAAAAGTTTAACAGCCTGCTTGATGATGTACCAAACATGTCCATGCGTGATATTTTTTTTGCTTTCAATCAGGCGCCACAACCTATGCCATAACTGGGTGATATACTGCCGGACACTGTAAAACTCACTTCTGAGTATGAGGGATTGCTAGTTTCAAGAAAAGGTTTGGTTTGGCATGCTGGCCACACCGGGGTGTGGCTCAGGTAGGGCTCTGTGCACCAAAAAGTAGCATTTCTCTCGTTTGGACACACCAACTCCAGTTTTGAGTTTGCAGATGTTTTTCTATTAATATTCTAACAATTTTAAAGTGCGACGTGTGCCCAATACCTGCACTTCTCAGTCCCCCTGGTAAATGCCATTTTTGAGAGGGACCCCGCTCAAGCCCAAACTGCAGCAGCAAGTATATGTGAAGCCTATTGGTAATATTTCGAGTGGTTTGGGTTGTTGCAGAGGGCTCCTGGTGCTTGTCGAATTTTCATCGCACGGAGAGGCGCACAAAGGCAGGGAGGTCCGGCCAGGCCCCGATAGGCCACCTCCGTGCCTGCTGTTTGTCCTGGCCGACGCCTGGGGTTGTCAGCATCAACTTTGATGCTGCAGGCTGCCATGCTGGGCGCCAGGGAAGAGCTGCTGGGCTCCGCAAAGTTGCTGGAGCTTATAACTTTGAAAGTTTTGCTTGTGGACGTGATTCCGACTGGATATATTTCATGTTTTTGAAGTTCTTCCAAATTATCGGCCCTAATTTTCTTGGTTGTTGCCAAGCAAGGCCAAATCAAGAGCCGATAGTTTGTTTAAAATACTTTCCTAAATAAATGCTGTGCTTCAGGTACAGGTTTCCTCGCACCGCTGAAATCCCTTTAGCATTTGAATTTTGAACTTGACTCCAACACCCCAATGAAATGCCTAAATTTCATTAAATATTTATAGAAAGCCGTTCCCCATCGTCAGCACTCCTCTCGGCTGACTTTGGAGCACCCCCCAAAACAGCCCCCTCCCAGCTCGCAGCAGGTGGCCACCACAGCACTCAGGGACCATCCTGGGGTCCACCTGCAGGCTTGGGGATGCAGCTGGAGGGTTAGAGCACACAGGGGGTGAGTTTGGCTGGCTGAGCGCGCAAACATGCAGGCCTAGCGCGCAGCAGGGTTCACCAAACAGGACCAGCTCAGCGCTGAAAAATTGCTTTTTTAACTAGCTTTCAGGTGGTATGTTCAGAATTGGCAGAGGCGGGCTGGCTGGCAAAAGGCAGGATATCACACAGGGTTGTGGCGCCTGACTTTCAACAAAGGCTTGCCTCATGAGCTGCAAGTGTGGCTACGCCACGATGCACCTCAAAACCTTGAAGATGCACAGAACTTAGTGATCAGGATGAGTGGCTCTGAGCCTGACCCTATAGCTGCCACACCTGAACCTATGCAATTAGGCAGCATCCAGCAAACACTTGGACAAACAACTGCCAGGCTTGCACGCCTTGAAATGGGCCCTAAGCAGAAGGTGTCCCGTGAGCGTGACCCTCGCAGTGACCCTCGCGATGATCCTCGCTGGCCAAAATGGGGTAGAACAACAGATGCCCAACTGAGCAAGTGCAAAGAAGAGCGCAAGTGCTTTTTATGCTTCAAGGATGGTCACCCATGGCCAGCATGCCCACGCTTGAAAGGTCAGAGGTCTCCTTCTGCACAGTCACTCCAGGAAAGAAGCCCTAGCCCCCCTGGATCATGGCGTGCGCGCCCTAGCAGCCCACCAAGGGCTCGCCCAAACGCTCGGGGCCCTTGGTAGGAGGGCCTGACATGCAAATTGCTGAGTGTAAGAGAGCACGCAGTATATGCACCCTACCTGTTCAATTTGCTGCAAAGGCAGCTCAGACCGATGTGAATTCCGGTAATGCAACAGTTCATACTATTGATATCCAGGCAAGTGACGCATGCGCTGAAGCAGCGGGTGTACATGAAGCCCGTCAACACAGGATTTCCGACACTGTGGATGCTCACCGTGGGCGTGATGCCCAAGCATCTGGGCCGTTTGCCTTGGAGACTGATCACCTCCCTGGCCGTTTTGGTGATTTAGGTTCTACCTGTGTTGTTCCTAAATGGGCCACTCCAAATCCAGACCAGGTGTTGAGTTCCTCCGGTGGTTCTGGTATTGCAGTGACCAAGTGGTACTGCAGAAGCAGTTGTTAGCAGCCTGGCTGATGATAGCAGGTTTGCTCCACTCTCTAGGTCTGATGGGAATGCCGGACACACGCGTGCTAGTGAGGAAAAGCGGGACGCCGCTCATGAAAATTTGGCTTTCTGGCCCTCTGAGACCGGCAGCAAGACCAGCTGTAACTGGTCAGCTAATGCCAATGCTGGCGACATCTCTTTAGAGCCATTAAACCCCTCAATCAGCTCAGCCACGGCGTTGGGTGTATCCGCATTGAGGTTTCAAGGATTCCTTTAAGGGAAGCCTGCCACTATTCTGGTGGATTCTGGTGCAGAGCATAACTGCGCTAGCCAACTCTTTCTAGAGAACAATGGCATACCCTTCTTAGGCTCACAGCTCAGTGGTATTTTTGTACGACTGGCTGATGGTGCACCCAAGTCATGTGGCCTACTTGACTCTGCACAATTCCAAATTTCTGAGTACAAGGATTGCGGAGACTTTGCTGTCACAGATCTCGAAGGAGAAGACCTAATATTAGGGATGCCCTGGTTTCAGCGTATTAACCCTGCCAACCACTGGAAGAAACGTATCTTGAGTTTTGACCACAATGGTAGAAGGCATAAAATTCACTCTGCCTTGCCTAGTTGCTCTCGCATACCCGTAATTTCAGCAATGGAATTTGTGCAAGAAGTTGAAAATAAAAGTCCAGCGTGGCTGTGCATTGTGAAACTTGCATTCTCTGAAGCTCCTGCTTTTGGAAAACAGGAAATTGATTGCTCCGAGCTCTTACGTGAATTTGAGGATGTGCAGGCTGACCATGCCTTCCCTGAAAAACGAGCAGTTGAACATGCCATTGACATATTTCCAGGCAGTGCTCCTCAAATGGGCCCTATTTTTAGGCTTGCCCCTGCTGAGCTTGAAGAGCTCCGCAAGCAGCTAGAAGAGCTGACTGAAAAAGGACTTATAGAGCCTAGTTCCTCTCCTTTTGGAGCACCTGTCCTGTTTGTAAAAAAGAAAGACAATACCCTACGCATGTGTGTCGATTATAGGAAGTTAAGCAACATCACGGTGAAAAACTCCTACCCGCTCCCAAGGATTGATGACTTACTAGACCAACTGCATGGTGCTGAAGTATTTTCCAGCATAGACTTGCACTCTGGATACCACCAAGTGCGCATCAAAGAGGGGGATGAGCACAAGACCGCTTTTCGGACACAATATGGACATTTTCAGTTCCGTGTCTTGCCTTTTGGACTATGCAATGCTCCTGCTACTTACCACCCCTAAACTGTGCGCCAAATTCACCGGTCCCTTCACTATCATCGAAGTCCTTTCACCTGTGGCATACAAACTGCGGCTGCCACCACACATGAAGTGCCACAATGTTTTCACATCAGCTTGCTCAAGCCTGTTGAATTCTTCTCTCAGGAATTTCTTGAACGCATCCAGCATGCTCCGCCACCTGTCCATGTGGAGAACAACCAAGCATTTTTCATTGTGGATTACATTGCGGGCCACAAACCCCGCACAGCTACTTGCCATGCAGAAGCTACTCGCTATCTTATCAAATGGGCTGGATACCCCTCTTGGGAGAACACTGAAGAACCAGCACGCAACATTGCGAAGGACGTCCCAGGTGAGGTTGCCAAATATTGGGCTAAACGCCAACAACAATCATCTTCACCTTCCTCCATTCCAACTCCAGCCCCAGATCCGCAGCCCAGCCCTTCTTCTCCGCCACAACCTAGCTTACAGCCTTCTCCACCAGCAGATCCTGTCTCTAGCTCTGATCCTCCACGCAGATCTAGCAGGAAACCTAAGCCTGTTTCGTTCTTAAGCTGTTAGCTCATTTTGCTTGCTTTTGCCGACCAGTGCTTAAAGCACCAGCACTTGTAGATCAATCTGAGATCCATGATTTGTGTACTATATTCTCTGTACTTCGGCTGAAACTGTTTGAATAGACTTCTCTTTGAATTTTTTTCTCTCCTCCAAATTATTGCTGAGATCAGCTTCCTTTGCTTACTTTTGTCAATCTTGAGATCCAATTCTGTTTTCATTTCTGAAGTTCACTTTCTGCTAGACTTGAATTCCTTTGTTAGAACAAAACGTTTTGCTAGTGCGACTCCTGCCCTTTCTCTTTTAAGGGAAGGGCGAGTGCAACATGTTCGAAGTTGCAGTAATTTATGTCAGTCTTAATGGAATGATTCGCCTCTGTTGCTTATGCGAATCTTTGTGAACCTTTGCTGTGTTTTTGGTGTCTTTTATTAATTGGAAGTCGAGACCCTGTGTAAGGATGATTCAGTAGCTAATCTGTCCAGCACTGCACCAGCTGTGGAGGTCCTCCAGTGGTGAGTGCGTGGCTCCAGATAACGCTACATCACCTGAGGGACACAAGTCACTGCCTCTTAGTGCCTTTCTAGCCAGGGACATTGCTGGGCAAGATGTCTTTTTAGGCACTCAACATGAATATTTAGCCACAGCTATCCAGCACTACCTTAGGTGCAAGAGCCACTCTAGCACAGCCATGTCAATGTGTGTGCTAGTAAATTGCAACCATGCGTTGTTTTCTGTTTGGAGGCCACTGCTCCTAGGCATGAGAAGAAAGCCTTGTAGAGGTTTGCCTGGGTATGCATTTTGGGTGGATGAAAACTCACCACCGGAAACTAATTGTGCCTGCTTAAAAAGTACAGGCTCACGTTCTATGGTCTTCAGTGGCTCAGCTAGTGGTGCCTCAGCAAAAGTTTTATTAGATACGGGAGCATCACACTGCTTCCTTGATCAATCATTTGCTTAGCAAAATGGATTTGCCCTCCATCCTACAAATACCTCAGTGCAGCTAGCTGATGGCAGTGAAGCAACTGCATTGTTAAAATGTTATATCAGAGTGAACCTCCATAGGCACATCAGTGATATTTTCTGCTACATCTTAGATATGCAACAGCAGTTTGATGTGATCCTTGGAGAAGATTGGCTCAATAAATTTTGAGCCGATATTAGCTATGGCAGTAAGACGTGCACCGTTTACAAAAATGCTGCCAAGTTTGTGCTCAGGCTTATTAAAGATCAGACACACACCAAATCTAGCAGCGTACACTCACTCTTATTAAATGCTGTCCAAGTAAACAAACTGCAGCGCCAAGGCTGCGTCCATTCATTTATGATCAAAGTGTCTGACTCTGCTTTAGACCCGAGCAACAAAGGAGATAACTCTGACACTCTCTCACCTGGAGTGCAGAAATTTTTACTGAATTCCAAGATTTAGCTAAGCCAAGAGAAACTTTACCTCCGGTGCGTGACACAGCACACACCATACAATTGGAACCTGGACACAAGCCTCCTTTGAGGCCAATCTACAGACTCAGTCCGATTGAGCTTAATGAAGTGGAGAAGCAGGTTTCCGAACTCTTAAAGCAGGGTCTTATTGAGCCAAGCTCGTCCCCGTATGGTGCCCCTGTGCTATTTGTGACCAAGAAAGATGGGTCTTTGCGCATGTGTATTGACTATCGTGCGCTCAACAAGATCACCATCAAAAACAAGTATCCACTGCCACGCACGGACCAACTCCTTGACTCGCTGTCAGGAGCAAAAGTTTTCTCTAGTCTTGACCTATTGTCAGGCTACCATCAGATCAGAATCCCAGATGAAGATGTGCCCAAAACGGCATTTCGCACGCCTTTTGGTCATTATCAGTTCAAAGTTCTTAGCTTTGGCTTGACCAATGCACCGGCTACTTTTCAGGCTACAATGAATCACATCTTTAGACCCTACCTTAATAAATTTGTGGTGGTCTATATAGCTGATATCCTGGTTTTCAGCAAGTCTCACGAGGAACACTTGGAGCACTTGCGCACTGTCATGCAAATATTACGTGGCAGCGATTTTAAAATCAAGCTCTCAAAATGTGAGTTTGAGAAGCCTGAAGTCAAATTTCTTGGCCATGTGGTATCGGGGCAGTCTTAATGCAGGAAGGCAGACCACTTGCCTACGAGAGTAGAAAGCTCCAACCTGCAGAGGTTCGCTACACCACAGGAAAGCAAGAACTCCTAGCTGTGGTGCATGCGTTAAAAACATGGCGTTGTTATCTTGAGGGTCCTACATTCACTGTGCTCACAGATCATAACCCTCTGGTCCAGCTAAACTCGCAACCAAACCCCTCCCGTCGTCAAGCTCGGTGGGTAGAATACCTTCAGAGGTTCAGGTTTAATTGGTTGTACAAGCCAGGCAAGGATAATGCCGCTGCTGATGCACTCAGTCGGCACCCACCTGAGCAGGCTGAGTTATTTTCTGCAAATCCGGTTACTTTACTCTGCATGCAAACTCGCACTGGCAGACCCAGTGGAAAGCGTGCTGAGCCAGATTTTGAATACAGTCCACCTATTCGACATAAGAGGAAAAGAGATCACACGCCCCAACCAGATGGTGGTGAGAATTTCTCTAACCTCGCCCACCGTGAGCGAAACGCAGTGCAGTCCGAGGGATGCTTGGGTGACCCTGCGGCGTCCAATGCTGCGCAGCCTCCATCTCAAAAGGACAGCAGTGCTGTGACTGGAACGGCTCTGAGCGATCCAACCGCCGTCCCGGTGGATGACGTTCTGAGTGACGTCCGGCGTGCTTATAGCGAGGATCAGAAATTCAACAACCCCAAGTTCACAAAGAATTTGCTCTTTGAAAATTGATTTTGGTATCTTCAAGATGGACGTGTGGTTATCCCAAATGTCGATATGGTCAAGCGTGCCATCCTTCACGAATGCCACGACCCACCCTACTCTGGTCATGTTGGCACACTCAAGACCAAAAAGCTGGTTGAACGCTCTTTCTGGTGGCCCTCTCTTGATAAAGACGCACGGCAGTATGTGCAGACATGCCACTCCTGCCAAGCTAACAAGGCAACCAACCAGAAAGTAACTGGTCTATTGAATCCCTTGCCCATTCCAGACGGGCTTTGGGAAAGTGTGAGTATGGATCTTATTATCCACTTGCCTACAACCAAGGAAGGTCATGATGCCATCCTTGTTGTAGTTGACAGGCTCACGAAAATGACACACTTAATCCCCACAATAACCAAAGTTAATGCTGAAGGTTTGGCTCGGCTGTTCAGGGATTATGTATGGAAGCTTAATGGCTATCCTAAACATATTGTCACTGATAGGGATTCGAGGTTCACCAGCATCTCTTGGCAAGAACTTCAAAAGTACTGCGGCATGCAGGGACATAAATCAACCTCTTTCCATCCTCAGTCAGATGGTCAAACTGAACGCATGAACAGAGTGCTCGAGGATATGTTGTGGCACTACGTAAGCCCTCTTGAAGATGATTGGGTTGATCATCTAGCAACCGCCGAGTTTGCTATTAATAATTCATATCAGGAGTCTGTTAAAAACACTCCTTTTCGCCTTAATGGTGGGCGTGATCCTCGAACACCTCTGTAATGGGGGTTGAAAGTTCCATCCAAAGTTCCCGCTGTGGACGACTTCATCACTAACCTCAGGAAAAATCTGGAATCTGCAAAAGCAGCCTTACAAGCTGCCCAGCAGCGCCAGAAACATTACGCTGATACAAAGCGTAGACCAGCCCACTTTTCCATTGGTGATGAAGTCATGTTAAGTACTCAAAACTTGAAGCTCAGGCTACCCGGTAAGCCCAAACTCATGCCAAAATGGATCGGCCCTCTAAAAGTGATTGAGCGTGTCAATCAGGTAGCCTACCGACTGGAGCTTCCCCCTACGCTGCAAATACATGACGTATTCCACGTCTCCTTGCTCAAACCTTATTGCAGTGATGGGCGTACCCAACCACCTCCTTTTTCTTTCACGCTGGATGGTGAAGAGTTTTTCCGTGTTGAACGGATCGTGTCACACCGTGTGCGTATGGTCACCACGCGCAAGGCCACTAAAAATAGGCCTAAGGTGCAGAAGCCTCTCCTTGAATACTTAGTCAAATGGGAAGGTTATTCTGACATCCATAACACATGGGAGCCCGAGTATGTTCTGCGGGAAGACACGCTCACAGAACAAATATTTGAGGCTTATAAAGACTACACGAATCTGCCCCTTCATTAGTCTTGACAGATGAATCTATGCCGGCAGGTCATCTGAGGCACACACATCGAAAAGTAGCGTTGTGTGCTAGCGCTTCGAAAAGTAGCGTTGCGCTTATGCCTTTGCGGGGTGCTCATGCACTCATCACCGAAGTACAAGGTGTCCGCTTGCAAAGTGCCTTATTTTTTCAAAGTTTGGGGTGGCCTCCTAAACTTATTGGGTCCATATGAGCTTTGGCCTGATCACCCAAAGCATCATACCTTCATGCTTTGCAGGCTTTGCACACGGGTGATTCTGTGTGCACATGCACATGGAGTGACCCGCACTCAACACTCATTCATTTTACGCACCTTGCACATTTCTTTTCTAGTACACTCCCACGGTTTCTTAACCCGAGGACGGGTTCTTTTCCGGGGGGGGGGGCAGTGTAGCACTCAGTGTTACAGTACTTTATTCATTCCATGCTTGCGGGGAGTGTTCAATCCGAAGGCAGGGGTTTACCCCTCGGGGTGTCAGTTAACTCTCAGTTAACCGCAGGACCAGTGTTAATTAATTACAAATACTCTTCTCTCTTTCATCCCACTGGAAACCTAGGAAGTGACACACAGGAGCGGGCGCGTTGGGGCCCGCTCTGCCTTTGGCCACTACTCGGTGAGTAGTGCTCTGGCGTTCATCGCCTTGCAGGCGTTCATCGCCTTGGCTGGCGTCCAGCGCTAGCGTAGTGCCTGCGTTCATCGCGGGTTTGTGAAGTGTTACACCATGCCTGTCCCTGGAGTACAGCGTCCAGTAGGAATCAACACTTTGTTATGTCCATTAGCATTGCTCCATGCTTACTGCTGTACTATGGACTTGATGCTGCTGCACACAATGGTGAGCCTTGCCATACATGTCACGCTCCTTGCAGCATGCACAAGTATCCTCCTGCTCGCTGCCTACAGTGACATGATGCAACCCTTGATGAACAAACATTCTGGTAAGTTAAACCACTGATATAAAAATCGGGCGGTTTGCAACTGTAAGCGGCTTTGAATTACCAATGATGATTGCTCCCGGTCCAGAAATGTCATCACCGGGGTTCCACAATTTGATGGATGGATTTTTGTCTATAACGTCAGCCGTATTTGCAATATATGTCGTATTACATTCACGAGGAATGTACTGTCCCATTGCCTTCCCCTGGTCTTGACCACTAACGATAAGTGTCAGGAAGTCCTTGAGTCCTGCATTTCTAATATAAAACAGCGCGCACTCAGCAGCTTTCCTTACATCCTCCTTTGCATCCTTTACTCTGCCCTTGTAAGTGGATTGCTTAGAACGAGCCCAAGAATTGTAAGGAGATATATCAAGATAAAACACGTTCGCATTTGCAGTATTTCTGGTGGTCAAGCCCGGCGTATTTGTTAATCTTTCCCAGAAATACCTCTCCAAATGATATCCAGTGTTTTTTGAATTGCGGCGAGGAACACCTGCATTTGAGCAGTGCGTCAGGAGTATTAATAACTGATTTCTTGCTCTGCTGATGATCTTTTTGAACTCTGTGTATTTTCGCGTGCACTCAACCCAAGCCCTATTGATCACTGCTGTGGAAAACGTATTTTGTAAAGCCGGATCTGTCATGGATTGCAGGCAGCGGCACGCGGTAGCTTCAATGTTAATCAGGCTTGCTTGCACACTGAGGACGTGAAAATAGAGGACGATATACGCATTTTTTCGTTTCCGGAGATAAGGGGAAAAACGCAATTCACGTCTCGTCCTATCAGGATGATACTGTGGAAGATGGGTATCCATTGGGCGTTTGTTCTTAGGGCAATTTTACCCTACTACGGAGGTTGTGCCAGCAGATGCTATCCTGTGAACCTTGCCTGGAAGAGACAAACTTAGGGGCTCGCACCCTATGAATAGGGCTTCGCTAGAAGCCCTTAACGTTACAGGTATTAATGACCTTTAAAAGTCCAATATTTTCTCAGTACTAACTTGTTTGGTTACAGGTACCTCTTTTCGCTTCAGCTAAGCTGCCTGGAGGCATGTACAGTTATGTTACCCTTTCCATTTTTCTCTTTTCAGTTTTTCTTCAGATCGGACTAATTTGGTTGCAGGCACCTATTGCATATTCAAATTAGCTGCCCTTGTAGGCAGGTACAGCTATGTAATCATTTTTTTGGCTAAGCCTCCAGGGGGCAAGCCCTATGGTTTGGGAATTTCACGCTGCTGGTCACAGAAGACCATTTTGGCCCACTCACACCACCTCAGGCTCTGAGATTGAGATTGGAAACCCATCTGTTTTTCTTGTTAGAAAGCCATCCAGAGTTCCAAAAACGTTCGGCAGCCAACCAGCAGCTCCATAAAGCTAGATTCATTAAATAATCGTACTCATCTTTTACAACCATTTAAGAACGGGGTGTGCCGGCTGGCCCAAACGAGGTTTTGATTAAGCTCCAGAGCGCCGTTCAGGGTACCTCAGCAGCTCCTCTCCTTCAATTGGCGTTGCTTCCGTGTCGCCGCTGCACCAGCAAGAGCACACGTCTGGGGAGGGCCAGGAAGAAAGTTCATGGTGCTCACTGTTACATGCTGTGCTGCGGCATAAAGGTTCTCTGTTTTTGGCGTAAGGTCAAATTGAATATGAGGAATGCACTTTTGAGCACAAATAGATATGCTCCCAAAAGCTGGATCAACAAAGAGATGTGTAAGTGCTGGTCAACGGCATCCTAAGGTGCAGCATTTGAAGCCCGGCCTGGACTTGCTGCAGCTGGAGTGCTGCTGTGATGTTGTTGGACTCCTGCTGGAGTCTACTTGATGCAGTGGTCCAGCATGCTGGCATGCACCTGCGCGCTTGCGCACAACACACACACACACACACACACACACACACACACACACACACACACACACACACCACACACACACACACACACACACCACACACACACACACACACACACACACACACACACACACACACACACACACACACACACACACACACACACTTGACACTCTGCCAAGCGGCATGCAGGCAAATCTGCAGGTCCAAAACAAAACCTACACAGATATGCTAGCATACCTACACAGCATCTATAGCCGTAGCGGCTCCAACCTGATGAAGTTGACCTGTACTATTACTCCCTTTTTTGCCCACCAAGAACGTCACACTTTCGTCGCAGGTTAAGTTCAACAAGGAGAAGGTTGAATGCAGACACTGATGTACCCTCGTCTCTTTCAGGAAAATTGAAAAAAGGTTGGATATACTGGAGCAGCAATAACTTTTCTTGTATGGTTTGATCAGAAATCCTGGAAAGAGTGCTGTATGTATTATGAATGGCATCAAACTTGATATACACAGCCACACTTGACCAATCCACCATACAATAGTAAGGAGGAAAATACTCTTTCTGGTTATCTTGGAACAGGACAGGAATGCACATGCTCCGAACAGCTTGAGCCAGGCGGTGGAGTCCAACCCCGTGTCCTCCCGGACACAAGCAAAATCTGCTCATTTTCATGTTCTTTTCCCATGAGCTTGACCCCGTGTGCCTGTTGAACATGACCGAGCTATCATTACGAGCTGCCCCTTGCTTAAAAGCCTTAAACAGCTTCGTTCTCACTCTGCTATTCTTACTACCCGAAAAATATATAAAAATCGGGCGGTTTGCAACTGTAAGCGGCTTTGAATTACCAATGATGATTGCTCCCGGTCCAGAAATGTCATCACCGGGGTTCCACAATTTGATGGATGGATTTTTGTTTATAACGTCAGCCGTATTTGCAATATATGTCGTATTACATTCACGAGGAATGTACTGTCCCATTGCCTTCCCCTGGTCTTGACCACTAACGATAAGTGTCAGGAAGTCCTTGAGTCCTGCATTTCTAATATAAAACAGCGCGCACTCAGCAGCTTTCCTTACATCCTCCTTTGCATCCTTTACTCTGCCCTTGTAAGTGGATTGCTTAGAATGAGCCCAAGAATTGTAAGGAGATATATCAAGATAAAACACGTTCGCATTTGCAGTATTTCTGGTGGTCAAGCCCGGCGTATTTGTTAATCTTTCCCAGAAATACCTCTCCAAATGATATCCAGTGTTTTTTGAATTGCGGCGAGGAACACCTGCATCGGAGCAGTGCGTCAGGAGTATTGATAACTGACTTCTTGCTGTGCTGATGATCTTTTTGAACTCTGTGTATTGTCGCGTGCGCTCAACCCAAGCCCTATTGATCACTGCTGTGGAAAACGTATTTTGTAAAGCCGGATCTGTCATGGATTGCAGGCAGCGGCACGCGGTAGCTTCAATGTTAATCAGGCTTGCTTGCACACTGAGGACGTGAAAATAGAGGACGATATACGCATTTTTTCGTTTCCGGAGATAAGGGGAAAAACGCAATTCACGTCTCGTCCTATCAGGATGATACTGTGGAAGATGGGTATCCATTGGGCGTTTGTTCTTAGGGCAATTTTACCCTACTACGGAGGTTGTGCCAGCAGATGCTATCCTGTGAACCTTGCCTGGAAGAGACAAACTTAGGGGCTCGCACCCTATGAATAGGGCTTCGCTAGAAGCCCTTAACGTTACAGGTATTAATGACCTTTAAAAGTCCAATATTTTCTCAGTACTAACTTGTTTGGTTACAGGTACCTCTTTTCGCTTCAGCTAAGCTGCCTGGAGGCATGTACAGTTATGTTACCCTTTCCATTTTTCTCTTTTCAGTTTTTCTTCAGATCGGACTAATTTGGTTGCAGGCACCTATTGCATATTCAAATTAGCTGCCCTTGTAGGCAGGTACAGCTATGTAATCATTTTTTTGGCTAAGCCTCCAGGGGGCAAGCCCTATGGTTTGGGAATTTCACGCTGCTGGTCACAGAAGACCATTTTGGCCCACTCACACCACCTCAGGCTCTGAGATTGAGATTGGAAACCCATCTGTTTTTCTTGTTAGAAAGCCATCCAGAGTTCCAAAAACGTTCGGCAGCCGACCAGCAGCTCCATAAAGCTAGATTCATTAAATAATCGTACTCATCTTTTACAACCATTTAAGAACGGGGTGTGCCGGCTGGCCCAAACGAGGTTTTGATTAAGCTCCAGAGCGCCGTTCAGGGTACCTCAGCAGCTCCTCTCCTTCAATTGGCGTTGCTTCCGTGTCGCCGCTGCACCAGCAAGAGCACACGTCTGGGGAGGGCCAGGAAGAAAGTTCATGGTGCTCACTGTTACATGCTGTGCTGCGGCATAAAGGTTCTCTGTTTTTGGCGTAAGGTCAAATTGAATATGAGGAATGCACTTTTGAGCACAAATAGATATGCTCCCAAAAGCTGGATCAACAAAGAGATGTGTAAGTGCTGGTCAACGGCATCCTAAGGTGCAGCATTTGAAGCCCGGCCTGGACTTGCTGCAGCTGGAGTGCTGCTGTGATGTTGTTGGGTTTACAATGAGGGTTTACAATGGTGGCCTACAGCCCGAGACTCTGGCTGATGGCAGCTGGTGAAACAAGCTCAACCAGTATCAAAAATTGAGACCAAGTCTGACACAAATCTAAGAAGTCTGTATGAGTCTTGGTTTAGGAAAGCATTGATTTCAGAATCAGTGATAGTATGATGGCAAGCCAAGAATGGAATAAAGTCAGCGTTTGAAGGCGGAGCAAACACACACAAAGTCTTAAACATCTCCTCAAAAAGGTCCTTGTATCTCGTGCGTAGCTCACGCACCTCAGTACATTTGCAAAAGAAAAGCACATGTTTTTCATCCTGGACTTCCCCACACTCACACTTATCACAGATACTTGAACCCCCAAGCCATTTACCAGACTCCACTCTCAAGTGATGAGCACGCAATCTAAATCTGCTAATGTTTCTCAAAACATGCTTGTCCAAATCCTTGAACAGATACGAGGGGATACAAAAAGGAGCACCTCTGGGACCACTCTCAGAATTCCCACACCACTTATGGTACGTCACTACCTTCTTGTTAACTGCACGAGGACAAAAAACATCGGCCCCTCTCCACACTTTCTGCTGTCTGTATCGCAAATCACCAATGAACTCTTGCATGGGGATTTTCTCAGCTCTCAGCATGTTCTGTTTGAACGAATCACCATTCCGCATCCCACCAAAAGCATTAGAGACTTCAGCAGCCCAGCAAGAGGAATCAAAAGAAGCCAGACTTAAATCAGCCCTCAGCACACGACGCAAGACTTCACTATTGGAGTCAAGCATGCTATTAAAAAACTTGATGGAGGCACGGAACCAGAAGAACTGCAGAGGCTCCTGGCCACACTCTCTCAACACCGGCCAATTTGTAGTACTGTTCTTTACTCCAAGAATGCGCCTCAAGGAACACAGATGTCTTTTCTGCAATTGACTCTCAAACTCACTGCCTTCTCTCAAGTAATGAGTTCCCCACACCTGGCACGCACACATCCCAGCAGGAATGCCATACACCTTGGACAACCAGAGCATAGCATGAGGCCTGTTTTTCAGGTCATGACCCTTGGCAAACTCCGAAATCCTTCTCTGTGCAGCCATATAAGGCCGCACCGCATGCTCCTCAGCTACCTTTAAATCCATCTTTTTATCCAACAGCACTCCCAAATATTTGAACCTGTCCTTCTCTGGAAGGACCACTCCATCATACGTAAAAGGATTCTGCAGAGGAGAGACAGACGTACTGTTGAAGTGCACCACCTCAGACTTAGCTGTGTTTACAGTCAACCCTTTTCTCTGGGCATACACACGGAGTCTGTCCAGCATCTTCTGCATTTCACCAGGGTCATTCGTAGTTAATCCAAGGTCATCAGCGTACATCATGTGGGACACACCATTCACTCTATCACCAGTCACAGCACCCTCAATGCCCTCACTTATCTCTCTGCCCATATCATTGATGTACAGAGAGAAAAGAAGGGGGGACAAAGGACAACCTTGCTTAACACCGTTCGATGGCTGCACGCGCGCCCTTTTCTCACCATCCATTAGAATGTACTCATCATTATCATACATATCTCTGATCACACTGAGCAGAGGAGTCGGCATTGCATTGCGCTGCAAGTGAGACCAAAGCTGCTGTCTGGGCACGGTGTCATAAGCTTGAGAAAAGTCAATGAAAGCAACGTGCAATCTGGAAGAATTCCGTGGCTTCAATTTTTTCGCAGCATGCTTGAGGTGCCTCAGAATGAACAGAGGATGCAGAGTGCTCCTTCCTGGAAAGAAGCCAAACTGCGTGTCCGGAATCTTTCCCTTTTTCATACACCAATCTGTCACCAGATTTTTCAGCACATTAGCATAAATCCTATACATTACACCGCTAACCGCAATCATCCTATAATTCCCAGGTTTCAGCACTTCCCCTTTTTTGTGAATGGGGCTCAACTTGGCAACCTTCCAGCACGCAGGCACTTTACTTTCAGTCAGCAACACTTTAAAAAGACGAGCCAACAGAGGTACCAGCACATTTACTTGTTTGGTTTTATTCCCACACTGCACTGGCAAGCACGCATGCTTAAGAAAAGGAATCGGGATCGCATCAAAGCCTGAAGAGGCACCAACATTCAACTTCTGAAATTCACTACCCAACATACCTTCTAACACAAATACATCAGGGATCTCAAACTCATCTGGCTCCGGAGCCCACCCAGACTGCGCGCCCCGCCTGAGAAGGACCTCAGGTGGAAGGTTGCGCCGGCCCAGTGGCACAGCCATATCCCTCGCAGATGGGCGAGACTCTTCAAATGTCCTCTTTGCTCTGAAGTGTTTGTGTAGGTGATCATGCCAAGCTGGAGCAGGCACAGGGGTTGTGTGAGGCTTGGTGTGCTTTTTTAGTAAAGCGTGCACTGCCGGATCCTTCCGAAATAGCCTATCCAAAAACAAATTCCGCAACTGTCTCGCGTGCCTTCGCTTCATCCTACGATTGCACCTCATACTTTCCCTCTTGAGAAATCTGCAAGCATGCCTGGCTTCACCATGCTTCACTGCCTCAATGAAAGCCCTACGCTTCTCCCAACATTCTTCATTGAACCACACAGGGTTTAGAGGACCCTTCCTATTACGCTCACGTTTAAAAACACACTTTGCTCGGCCTGACATGCCCACAGCTCTACTGCTCGCTGCCTGGATGATCAAAGAACGCACACAAAACGCCAATTTATCTACATCCCCAGACCTCTCTGCCTCATCAAATTGAGCCAGCATTTCAGCATTGTCCCGAATGTGCTCAGCGTAAACTTGGGCCTTATCCTGTTGCCAACGCAACACTAACTTGTTGATACACTCTCCAGCTTTGCACACATGGTGTGGAGCATTCACACCTTCTCCACCCTCATCAGTCACTCTAAACACAGTGCTCAAGCCTGCGTGATCTGATATATATATCTGTGATGTTGTTGGACTCCTGCTGGAGTCTACTTGATGCAGTGGTCCAGCATGCTGGCATGCACCTGCGCGCTTGCGCACAACACACACACACACACACACACACACACACACACACACACACACACACACACACACACACACACACACACACACACACACACACACACACACACACACACACACACACCACACACACACACACACACACACACACACACACACACACTTGACACTCTGCCAAGCGGCATGCAGGCAAATCTGCAGGTCCAAAACAAAACCTACACAGATATGCTAGCATACCTACACAGCATCTATAGCCGTAGCGGCTCCAACCTGATGAAGTTGACCTGTACTATTACTCCCTTTTTTGCCCACGAAGAACGTCACACTTTCGTCGCAGGTTAAGTTCAACAAGGAGAAGGTTGAATGCAGACACTGATGTACCCTCGTCTCTTTCAGGAAAATTGAAAAAAGGTTGGATATACTGGAGCAGCAATAACTTTTCTTGTATGGTTTGATCAGAAATCCTGGAAAGAGTGCTGTATGTATTATGAATGGCATCAAACTTGATATACACAGCCACACTTGACCAATCCACCATACAATAGTAAGGAGGAAAATACTCTTTCTGGTTATCTTGGAACAGGACAGGAATGCACATGCTCCGAACAGCTTGAGCCAGGCGTGGAGTCCAACCCCGTGTCCCTCCCGGACACAAGCAAAATCTGCTCATTTTCATGTTCTTTTCCCATGAGCTTGACCCCGTGTGCCTGTTGAACATGACCGAGCTATCATTACGAGCTGCCCCTTGCTTAAAAGCCTTAAACAGCTTCGTTCTCACTCTGCTATTCTTACTACCCGAAAAATATATAAAAATCGGGCGGTTTGCAACTGTAAGCGGCTTTGAATTACCAATGATGATTGCTCCCGGTCCAGAAATGTCATCACCGGGGTTCCACAATTTGATGGATGGATTTTTGTTTATAACGTCAGCCGTATTTGCAATATATGTCGTATTACATTCACGAGGAATGTACTGTCCCATTGCCTTCCCCTGGTCTTGACCACTAACGATAAGTGTCAGGAAGTCCTTGAGTCCTGCATTTCTAATATAAAACAGCGCGCACTCAGCAGCTTTCCTTACATCCTCCTTTGCATCCTTTACTCTGCCCTTGTAAGTGGATTGCTTAGAATGAGCCCAAGAATTGTAAGGAGATATATCAAGATAAAACACGTTCGCATTTGCAGTATTTCTGGTGGTCAAGCCCGGCGTATTTGTTAATCTTTCCCAGAAATACCTCTCCAAATGATATCCAGTGTTTTTTGAATTGCGGCGAGGAACACCTGCATCGGAGCAGTGCGTCAGGAGTATTGATAACTGACTTCTTGCTGTGCTGATGATCTTTTTGAACTCTGTGTATTGTCGCGTGCGCTCAACCCAAGCCCTATTGATCACTGCTGTGGAAAACGTATTTTGTAAAGCCGGATCTGTCATGGATTGCAGGCAGCGGCACGCGGTAGCTTCAATGTTAATCAGGCTTGCTTGCACACTGAGGACGTGAAAATAGAGGACGATATACGCATTTTTTCGTTTCCGGAGATAAGGGGAAAAACGCAATTCACGTCTCGTCCTATCAGGATGATACTGTGGAAGATGGGTATCCATTGGGCGTTTGTTCTTAGGGCAATTTTACCCTACTACGGAGGTTGTGCCAGCAGATGCTATCCTGTGAACCTTGCCTGGAAGAGACAAACTTAGGGGCTCGCACCCTATGAATAGGGCTTCGCTAGAAGCCCTTAACGTTACAGGTATTAATGGCCTTTAAAAGTCCAATATTTTCTCAGTACTAACTTGTTTGGTTACAGGTACCTCTTTTCGCTTCAGCTAAGCTGCCTGGAGGCATGTACAGTTATGTTACCCTTTCCATTTATCTCTTTTCAGTTTTTCTTCAGATCGGACTAATTTGGTTGCAGGCACCTATTGCATATTCAAATTAGCTGCCCTTGTAGGCAGGTACAGCTATGTAATCATTTTTTTGGCTAAGCCTCCAGGGGGCAAGCCCTATGGTTTGGGAATTTCACGCTGCTGGTCACAGAAGACCATTTTGGCCCACTCACACCACCTCAGGCTCTGAGATTGAGATTGGAAACCCATCTGTTTTTCTTGTTAGAAAGCCATCCAGAGTTCCAAAAACGTTCGGCAGCCGACCAGCAGCTCCATAAAGCTAGATTCATTAAATAATCGTACTCATCTTTTACAACCATTTAAGAACGGGGTGTGCCGGCTGGCCCAAACGAGGTTTTGATTAAGCTCCAGAGCGCCGTTCAGGGTACCTCAGCAGCTCCTCTCCTTCAATTGGCGTTGCTTCCGTGTCGCCGCTGCACCAGCAAGAGCACACGTCTGGGGAGGGCCAGGAAGAAAGTTCATGGTGCTCACTGTTACATGCTGTGCTGCGGCATAAAGGTTCTCTGTTTTTGGCGTAAGGTCAAATTGAATATGAGGAATGCACTTTTGAGCACAAATAGATATGCTCCCAAAAGCTGGATCAACAAAGAGATGTGTAAGTGCTGGTCAACGGCATCCTAAGGTGCAGCATTTGAAGCCCGGCCTGGACTTGCTGCAGCTGGAGTGCTGCTGTGATGTTGTTGGACTCCTGCTGGAGTCTACTTGATGCAGTGGTCCAGCATGCTGGCATGCACCTGCGCGCTTGCGCACAACACACACACACACACACACACACACACACACACACACACACACACACACACACACACACACACACACACACACACACACACACACACACACACACACACACACACACACACACCACACACACACACACACACACACACACACACACACACACACACACACACACACACACACACACACTTGACACTCTGCCAAGCGGCATGCAGGCAAATCTGCAGGTCCAAAACAAAACCTACACAGATATGCTAGCATACCTACACAGCATCTATAGCCGTAGCGGCTCCAACCTGATGAAGTTGACCTGTACTATTACTCCCTTTTTTGCCCACGAAGAACGTCACACTTTCGTCGCAGGTTAAGTTCAACAAGGAGAAGGTTGAATGCAGACACTGATGTACCCTCATCTCTTTCAGGAAAATTGAAAAAAGGTTGGATATACTGGAGCAGCAATAACTTTTCTTGTATGGTTTGATCAGAAATCCTGGAAAGAGTGCTGTATGTATTATGAATGGCATCAAACTTGATATATGTGCAGCAACCTGATCACAGGCCTGAGCAAGGGAGCGCGCCAATGCAGCCCGCTGCAAACGCAACTGTGACATTGCCCATAGGAGATTTAGATGAGGATGCCTTGCTGCGCCTACGCAGGAATAACCCCAAGGCCTCTATTACAGTGCCCCTGAGTAGCAAGACGGCTGCAGGTTTGCTAGCCCGCACGCCAATCCTAGAAGATGATGCACGTCCAATGAGTGCTGTCTCCCTCATGCCCTCTACAACAAGCCAAGCTGAGCCGCAGGTGCAATATTCCCAGAGCCCCGGTGAAGCTGAACGCGATGCGTACCTAGCTGAAATAGCCAGCCTGTACCGCCTCAAGGAGGGCTTCAACATCAACTATAAAGGGGAGTGCAAGGCTGGGTTCAGTAAGGTGCTGTATGACACCTGTTCGGAGGTAGGCCTGCTATCACAAGGTTATGCAGACGCTCAAGGTATCAAATACCATGCTTGCAATCTGCAAATTGCCACATCCTTGGGTGGCACAGGTTCGGTGGTTGGGATAGTTGATGCCCCATTATTTGCCGTGCTGAACAAAGACAGCAGTGTAGAGTGTAAGACATTCAGCTCTGCGGCCACCAAGTTCTTGGTGGTAAAAGACGTGGACCACATGTATGATGTGCTCATCTCAACGCACTGTGCTAGGGATTGGGGTGTCTATGCAGACCCTGTCACGTGCATGCTTCATTACCGCCCGTACCTGCTCAAAGGAGACCTGCAAACCATGGCATCTGTACCTCTCATTGCAACTTCAGCAAGGTCATGGGAGAAATTGATGGCAGCAGGGGTGTTTGTGTGTGGGGTCACAGCATGTGCATCCATGTACACTGAGCACCAGCCACACGAGGCGGGTAACAATGGGAGCAAGCCATCACAGGCACATACATCGGCTAAGCCCCCACAGTCTGCGACTGCTGGTCAAACGCAGGGTGCACGCAGCGCCTCTCAGCAAACTACAACCAGCACCAACAAGAGGAAAGGGGCTCGACACCTCCGAGCGCCAGATCTGCCGTCACGCTCGCAAGCCAGGAAACACGCTCTCCACCCTCCGTATGACGCGTGCACCAGCCCTGCACCCATGTTGTGCATCAGCCATTTGAACTGGGTGAGTCTGCTGCTCTTATTATTTCTTGGGGGTGGAGTGCAGGACATGAGTGGCATGAGGCCGCAACCACTGCCGCAGAGGGGACGGCATCAGAAATTGCACTACACACCTGGGGTGTGGAAGTTTGAAAAGGTTCCTGCTCAAACAACCCTCAATCTCAAGTCTTTGGTGACCGGCATAGGGGTGACACAGCCTGAGGGCAACATAACTGTGCCCATTACTGAGCACATGGAAAAAGACCCAGATCTGGGGGTCATCTGGGGCAACCATCCAGCAGCTGGTCATGACATACGAGAGCAGTTGAAAGTGGTGGTGACCTCACAGAAGAATGAGTCCTTTGCCTATTCAGTTAATGACTTAGGCACATACACAGGCGAAGTAGGGGATTTCAGCATATCCTTGCATCATAACCAACCCATCATGAGTGCCAGGAGAAAAAGATCAATCTTAGAGCAGCAGATACAGGATGACAAATGCGCTGAATTACGAGAGGCTGGACTCATCACTCCTTCTCCTCCAGGCACGAAATATGCCAGTGAGTGTGTATTACCAGTGAAAAAGGATGCTGAAGGGAATTATACTGACAGACACTTCTGTGTTGATTTTCGAGAAATAAATGCAGCCACAGAAGCAGACAAGTACGGCATGCATAGGCCTGATGAGATTTTCCGGGATATATCAGGCCACAAATTTTTCTCCAAAATGGATCTTAGATCTGGTTTCCACCAGATCAAAGTTGCATTACAGGACCAAGCCAAAACTTCCTTCTGGTGGAAGAACCAACTTTGGATGTACACGCGCATGCCCTTTGGGGCGCGAAACACAACTGATCACTTTCAGCGTGTGGTGGATGCCGAAATCTCAAAGGCTGGACTGACATGTAATGTGTCATCATTTGTAGATGACATCTTAATTTACAGCAAGACTGCTGAGGAACATGTTCAGCTTCTCAAGAGGACATTGAAAATGTTAGCAGGGTGCGGCCTGAAAGCACATCCGGACAAGACAGTGATCTGTGCTGCTACAGTTGAGTTCCTAGGCCACAATGTCAGTGCAGAAGGGCTCACGCCCAACGAGGCAAAAGTAGCTGCCATACGCGCACTCCAGCCACCAACAAATGTCAGCCAACTACGTAGTCTATTGGGATTTATTGGATATTATAGGTGCTACATCCCAAATTTTTCTAAAATAGCTGCACCGCTAAACCTATTGCTGCGGAAAAGTGTTACTTGGCATTGGGAAGCTGACCAGCAAACTGCCTTTGAAACGCTGAAAAATGAAGTTTGCACACCAGGAAAGGTGCTTCGCCACCAAGATCCAAACAAACCGCTCATTCTGCACACAGACTGGTCAAAAGAAGGCGTAGGTGCTGTATTAGGGCAAATAGATGATCAGGGTAATGAGTGCATGGTGGCTTGCATTTCACGCTCTCTAAACGTGCATGAGCGGAACTATTCTTCACCGCAAGGAGAAATGTTGGCTGCAGTGTGGGCTGTTAAAACATTTCATACCTATTTACACGGTACGGAGTTTATTTTGGTCACAGATCATCAAGCACTCAGCTTCCTTTTGACTAACAATACACTGGTTAGCATGCTGGCACGTTGGGCCATTATTCTACAGCAGTACACATTCAGAGTTGTGCATCGCCCTGGAGCATATCACCAAAATGCTGATTGCCTCAGCCGCATGCCTAGGCCATCTACAGAGGATACCTCTGGAGCCCGCTTGCACAATGAGCACCAAAATGCCTTGCGTTGTACTCTCACTGTGCAGTTAGACATTATGCAATCATTCAGCACAAGCCAGGTGTTACATGCGTTGCACACCCTGCCCTTCAAGGCTAATATGTCTGACACTTACAGCCCTAACGAGTTGGATATGATATCCAATCCTCATGACGCTCATGAGGCACATAACCCTGTTTCTTGCTTCAGCACCTCATTTGTGCAACATCCTAAACTGTGCCCTCCAAATATGCGCGTTGACAGTTGTGTGGATGCTGCATGCCAGGGGGGTGTGTTTCCAAAATTAACTGCATCATTTTTGTCATGCAACACCACCCAACTGCCACTACCTTCAAGCCAGCAAGTACAAGCGCAGGCTACTGAAGCAGCAGAGAAGTACCAGAGTGCCTCAGGACCAGTGGACGTTTGGCTTGACACCACTACCATCAACTACATCACTCAGGGAAGTGTTCCTGAAGATTTACCTGCACATGAGAAGTGGAGAGTACAGAGGCGCTCTAAAGTTTACAAGTTTAAAGCCGGAGTCTTGCACAGATTATTAAGTACTGGAGAATCAAGAGTTGTGCCTCACCCTGCCAAGCGAGCTGACTTGATCAAGCAAGCGCATGAACAGCATGGGCATTTTGGAGTAAGGAGGACAACTGCCTTGTTGCTGCCGTATTACTGGTGGGCTGGTATGGGTCAAGATGTGAAGCATTTTGTCAAACGCTGTGCACTTTGTGACAGGGTGAACACAGCATTCAATGCCTCTGCTCCGCAACTGCAACCTTTACCAGTGCAGGGTATATTTTACCGCTGGGGGGTAGACTTGGCCGGTCCTTTCAACCCCATGTCCCAATCAGGCTACAAGTTCGTGATGATTTTGGTGGAGCATTTCACCAAATTTGTGGATGCCGTACCTATTCCAGATAAGTCGGCTGTTACAACTGCCCAAGTCTTTCTGGAACGAGTGTTGTGTCGCTTTGGTAATTGTGCAGAGGTGGTCACTGATGGAGGCGCAGAATTTGCAGGAGAGTTTGATGAGCTGCTACAGAAGAACATGATTGACCACAGGGTTACTGCACCAAACCATCCTCAAGCTGATGGGTTGGCAGAAAGAGCTGTGCAAACTGTTAAGAGAGCTTTGCGCAAAGTATGTGAGGCAAGCGCAACACCATCGCTGTGGGACAAATTTTTGCCATGGATCCTGCTTGGTTATAACTGCAGCACACAGGCATCCACCAAGATGTCTCCATATTATATGCTTTATGGTAGAAACCCTGTGATACTACCAGCGCACGTGCATAGATTTTCAGAGGATTTGGACTTGCAGGATGTGCAGAATGCGTCTCGCAGTGTCATGGCTAGAGCGCAACTAGCGGAGAAGATAGGGATTATAGCAGGAGAGAATTTAAAGATTGCTCAGCACCGCGACACTTTGAGATATGCTACCATTAGGAGTGGGGGGTATTTACCATCTATCAGGCACTTTGATGCTGGAGACTTTGTTTACCTGAAGCACAGAGTGCTAGATAGCACGCTGCAGATACCTGCAAAGAGGGGCATTTATAGGGTAAAGAAAGTGAATCCTAATGGTGCTGTGCTTCTGCAAGGAAAATGTGGGAGCACGTTAACAAATAATGTCTGTAATTTGGCACCATGCCATCTGCCAGATATCGATCCTACATTAGACCCCGCACTTGCCAGGCCTGATAAAAACTTGGCATGTGAGATCTGTGCTTTTATGGATGAGGAGGAGAAGATGCTTCTGTGTGATGGGTGTGGAACTGGATGGCACACCATGTGCTTACAGCCACCACTTGCAACGATTCCCAAGGATGAATGGCTATGTCCAAGATGTGTGCATGATGGGGTATCAATCCCTGATTTGCGGTTGGCTCGAGCACGCACACAACCTGAACCAGGCCCGATACTAAGAGGGAAGCATGTGCCCCTGTTCCGAGATGCTGCATCCCGCAGGAGGCAACAGGAGCTAAAGGCCTTTGAAGGCCGCACCATTGCCCACAAGGAGCGGCGAGGAGGCCGAACCATGGCCAAGCTGGGAATTGTCAGCTATCTGGGAGCTAGCAGTGGCATTAAATGTTTTGAAGCCAAGTTTGAGGATGGCAGCCACGCACGTTTCAGTTCAGCAGAAGTGCGTATTAAATTAATGCCAGTATGAACTTAAGCACGCATGGCATTGTGAATGGCTGGCGGTGTGTCCTGCACCGGGTATAAGTTAAGTTAGAAGGGCACCCCGGCACTGCCAGAGCGTCTTGTCTGTTGGCGCACCATTCACGAGCAGATCACAGAGGTGGGGCCTGAAGCTTCAGGCTAGGTGGGCGTCTTTTAGTCAGGTTTTGCGCCCATCGTTCATCTCTCTGCTCTTTGCAGTTTTGTCAATTGGCTGCATGCAGACCTTAATGTTGAGGCTGCCTTGGCTGCGTGGATTGGATTTTCTTTTGTTGTCCTTGATCCTTGCGGATCTTGGAATTGTCAGCGGGGTTTTGGGGTTTCCTTTCACTTATGATTCTTGCCTGCATTGCGCATGCGCTTCTCTTTGACAAGAATCAGGGGGGTAGTGATATGCCTAGGTGAAACAATAAGACGTGAATGACGCTGATCTTGCATGACAGCTGTCACGTCAAATCATGGTTGTTGCTGAATCATGGTTATTTGGGTTAGTTATTCGGTTGGAGGTCATTATTGCTGGAAGGCTGCATTGTGCCTTGTTTTAGAGAACTCTCTCTGTTTCTGGATTTGATAAGAGACGTGCTCAAAACCCTTTTGTAAAGTGCCCGGGGTAGAGAAGATGACAGCGTAAACAAGCAGTCCTTGGGGAGGGACCTTGTTGGCGGAAGGCAGCTGGCAACCAGTGTACGTATCGTGTGTGTTTGAGCATCAGAACAGAGCAAGCAGAAGGAAGCATTGAACTAGTATTGCAAGAAAGAGAAGGGAAGAGGGTAGAGCTCAGTACACTCGCATCTCAATCCATCAGTTTCGAGTGAACTTGTCCTTTGGCGCATGGCTTTAGGCGACTCTGGACGTTAAGCACAACAGTGATATGCCTCAGTGATATGCCTAGGTGCCTCAGTGATATGCCTCAGTGATATGCCTCAGTGATATGCCTCAGTGATGTGCTTCAGTGATATGCCTCAGTGATATGCCTCAGTGATATGCCTCAGTGATATGCCTCAGTGATATGCCTCAGTGATGTGCCTCAGTGATATGCCTCAGTGATATGCCTCAGTGATATGCCTCAGTGATATGCCTCAGTGATATGCCTAGGTGAAACAATAAGACGTGAATGACGCTGATCTTGCATGACAATGATACTGTGGAAGATGGGTATCCATTGGGCGTTTGTTCTTAGGGCAATTTTACCCTACTACGGAGGTTGTGTCAGCAGATGCTATCCTGTGAACCTTGCCTGGAAGAGACAAACTTAGGGGCTCGCACCCTATGAATAGGGCTTCGCTAGAAGCCCTTAACGTTACAGGTATTAATGACCTTTAAAAGTCCAATATTTTCTCAGTATTAACTTGTTTGGTTACAGGTACCTCTTTTCGCTTCAGCTAAGCTGCCTGGAGGCATGTACAGTTATGTTGCCCTTTCCATTTTTCTCTTTTCAGTTTTTCTTCAGATCGGACTAATTTGGTTGCAGGCACCTATTGCATATTCAAATTAGCTGCCCTTGTAGGCAGGTACAGCTATGTAATCATTTTTGGCTAAGCCTCCAGGGGGCAAGCCCTATGGTTTGGGAATTTCACGCTGCTGGTCACAGAAGACCATTTTGGCCCACTCACACCACCTCAGGCTCTGAGATTGAGATTGGAAACCCATCTGTTTTTTCTTGTTAGAAAGCCATCCAGAGTTCCAAAAATGTTTGGCAGCCGACCAGCAGCTCCATAAAGCTAGATTCATTAAATAATCTTACTCATCTTTTACAACCATTTAAGAACTGGGTGTGCCGGCTGGCCCAAACGAGGTTTTGATTAAGCTCCAGAGCGCCGTTCAGGGTACCTCAGCAGCTCCTCTCCTTCAATTGGCGTTGCTTCTGTGTCGCCGCTGCACCAGCAAGAGCACACGTCTGGGGAGGGCCAGGAAGAAAGTTCATGGTGCTCACTGTTACATGCTGTGCTGCGGCGTAAAGGTTTTATGTTTTTGGCGTAAGGTCAAATTGAATATGAGGAATGCACTTTTGAGCACAAATAGATATGCTCCCAAAAGCTGGATTAACAAAGAGATATGTAAGTGCTGGTCAACGGCATCCTAAGGTGCAGCATTTGAAGCCCGGCCTGGACTTGCTGCAGCTGGAGTGCTGCTGTGATGATGTTGGACTCCTGCTGGAGTCTACTTGGTGCAGTGGTTCAGCATGCTGGCATGCACCTGCGCGCTCGCGCACAACACACACATACACACACACGCGCACACACTCACACACACACACACACACACACACACACACACACACACACACACACACACACACACACACACACACACACACACACACACACACACACACACACACTTGCATGTACCTATACATGCATGCACACTTAAACAAAGAAACTTAAGCGCGGGCTTCGCCAATTTTCCGCATTGCTTGCAATGCTTCTTCTCGTCTTTCATTCTTTTCGCACTATTTGTGTGACCCATGTTAGGCTCCAAAAGAAGATCTCTTGCTCTAAAAGAAGCATCTCTGCCTTGTGTATCGTACATTGTACTGGCTAAAGCACTCTTGAAAACTGATCATGAGCTCCCACACAGCTCATCCTCAATTCAACTTGTCAAACCAACCCAACAACCCACCTTTGCTTTGATCCAAACCCTGCAGGTACAACCAAGTAAATCAATGAGGCATCCTTATTCTCCTCATCAAAGGTAAGTGTGCATCAAGCGTCTGCACAAGGTGGATTGGGTGTACAAGAATCTGTATAAGCAGATACCCCAAAATATAATTTTATTGGCCTTTATTTTGGCCTGTTTGGCCTGTTACGAGGAGGATGCGCTTGCGTACACGCACGAGTCAGGTTGAAAGATTAGTTGATGATGTCAGCAGGGTCAGCATGGCTGATGCTGACGTTCAATGGTCATTTGCAAACAATCCCGATGATACATAGCTGTACCAGCCTATGAGAGCAGGTTGTCCCTACAGCCAGACCCCCCTTTCAGTATCATTACGGCTTTCTGCATGCAGGTCTGTGTGCCCTACCAAACATCCCAATAGTCAAAAAAGACAAAGTCTGGCATGTGGAGGTGCTCTTTGTGGCCCAGAGGCTGTTTTTCACCAATTTTGGCAGAAAAAAAGTGGATTTGCCGGAAAAAAAAGCGGATTTGGCAAGAAAAATGGAATGTTGCAAAAAAAAGTGGACGTTTCTGAAGTTGCACTGCGTGACCATCGCTCCAGGACTCAAGCTGCTCTTGGGTTGTCAAAGTATTAATGTGAAGAGCATTACCAGGCTTGCCATAGGCTTACTATGCTTACCAAATTGGTAGGTACAGGCTCACTGACTCACCTGGATATTAAAAATGAGCATTACCAAAATAAGATTACCAGCCGATTATTGCTGGCTTACCAAAACAGAGAGCCAAGGCTTACCATCTCGCTTTCCAGTCTGGTAAGCAAACAGTAAGCCTGGAAAGAGGGGTCGGTAATGCTTTCCAACATTCCGACAAACGTTTCATGCAGCCATGAATGACGTGCTCAGACCTCTCCTTGGCATGTTTGTGGTGGTACACATTGATGACATCCTCATTTACAGCAAAAATGCTAAAGAGCATGCACCTCATGTACGCCAAGTACTTGAACTTGTCCAAGCGAACAATTATCACATTATCTCAAAATGTAAATATGAGCAAAAAGAGGTCATATTCCTTGGTCATATCATTAGTGCCGATAGAGTTAAGGTGGACCCTGCCAAAGTAGCTGTCATAATTGAGTGGCCATGCCCAACCAACGTACATTGTGTGCGATCCTTTGTGGACCTAGCAACCTACTTTACGAAATTTATTGAAGCCTTTTCAAAAATAATTGCCCCACTCACCAGACTAACCAAAAAGGATATTCCTTTTGTTTTGGATGCAGCTTGTGAAGCAGCTTTCCTTGCCTGATTTTCAAGGTTTACAAGGTTTACAATAACAAGGCCTTCAGTCAAGAAGTGCGACTACTAGCCTGCGCATTAAAGGCAATTAATTCATGTAGGAAAAAAGGAAGTTTGTTGTTGTTCTGGTTCAAAAACGCAAACACATCCTGCATGTGATGTAGCGTTATCTGGAGCCACGCACTCACCACTGGAGGACCTCAACAGCTGGCGCAGTGCTGGACAGATTAGCTACTGAATCATCCTTACACAGGGTCTCGACTTCCAATCAATAAAAGACACCGAAAACACAGCAAGAGTTCACAAAGATTCGCATAAGCAACGGAGGCGAATCATTCCATTAAGACCGACATAAATTACTGCAACTTCGAACATGTTGCACTCACCCCTCCCTTAAAAAAGAAAGGGCAGGAGTTGCACTAGCAAAAGGTCTTGTACTAACAAAGGAATTCAAGTCTAGCAGAAAGTGAACTGAAAACATAATTAGATCTTTAGATTGACAAAAGTAAGCAAAGGAAGCTGATCTCAGCAATAATTTGGAGGAGAGAAAAAAAAATTCATAGAGAAGTCTATTCAAACAGTTTCAGCCGAAGTACGCAAGGAAGTCAAAGAAAGAGAATATAGGACACAGATCATGGATCTCATGATGGATCTACAAGTGCTAGTGCTTTAAGCACTGGTTGTCAAAAGTAAGCAAAATGAGCTAACAGCTTAAGAACGAAGCAGTCTAGGCTTAGGTTTCCTGCTAGATCTGCGTGGAGGATCAGAGCTAGAGACAGGATCTGCCGGTGGAGAAGGCTGTAAGCTAGGTTGTTGCGGAGAAGAAGGGCTGGGCTGCGGATCTGGGGCTGGGGCTGGGACTGGAGTGGGGATGGAGGAAGGTGAAGATGATTGTTGTTGGCGTTTAGCCCAATATTTGGCAACCTCACCTGGGACGTCCTTCGCAATGTTGCGTGCTGGTTCTTCAGTGTTCTCCCAGGAGGGGTATCCAGCCCATTTGATAAGATAGCGAGTAGCTTCTGCATGGCAAGTAGCTGTGCGGGGTTTGTGGCCCGCAATGTAATCCACAATGAAAAATGCTTGGTTGTTCTCCACATGGACAGGTGGCGGAGCATGCTGGATGCGTTCAGGAAATTCCTGAGAAAAGAATTCAGCAGGCTTGAGTAAGCTGATGTGAAAAACATTGTGGCACTTCATGTGTGGTGGCAGCCGCAGTTTGTATGCCACAGGTGAAAGGACTTCGATGATAGTGAAGGGACCGGTGAATTTGGGACACAGTTTAGGGGTGGTACCCTCTTTCAGGTGTAGGGAAAGGTACTTTGTGCTGAGCAGAACCTGGTCTCCAACAGAAAATTCAGCATGTCTGCGGTGTTGATCTGCATATTTTTGTTGGCGTTGTTGCGCTCGATGCAGGGCATCTTTGGCACGGGAAACGTTTGCCTGGAATCGTCCAACAAAATCATTGGCAGCAGGGTTGGTATCACACGCTGATGGGCGATTGAATTATGTGAGCAGTGACAAAGGTGTATGAGGGTGGCGGCCGTAGTTCAGGTAAAAAGGGGTAAATCCTGTGCTTGCTTGAAGGCTATTGTTGTATGCAAATTCAGCAGGCACCAGGTACTCATCCCAGTTGTGTTGGAAAGGGGAAGCATATGCACGTAGCATGTCTTCCACCGTTCTGTTGGCACGTTCTGTCTGTCCATCTGTCTGTGGGTGGTGAGCAGTGGACATTTTGAGGTTTGTACCCAAACGTTTGTGTAATGCTCTCCAGAAATGGGAGGTGAAACGTGGGTCACGATCAGATACAATGACCTTTGGGAGGCCAAAGTGCCGGAAAATCTCCTTGAAAAAGAGGTCGGCATAGCCAGCAGCATCAATGGTGCAAGTGCTGGGCACAAAAATGACTCGCTTGCTCAATCTGTCAACAAAAGTAACTATAGCATCATGGCCACGAGGTGTTTTAGGCAAGCCAGTTATGATGTCATGGCTAACCTGTTCCCAGCAATGGTCTGGAAGGGGCAGGGGCTGGAGAAGCCCCATGGGTTTCTGGTTGCTAGGTTTTGTGCAAGCGCAGGTGGCACATGTGGCTACATACAGAGAGACAGTGCGGAACATGTGTGGCCAGTAAAATCTTCTGTGCAAGGCCTCATGGGTCTTGTGGATGCCTAAGTGACCGCTGGTTGGTGTGTCATGAGCTTCTTTAAGGAGGAGCTCACGCGCTTGTCCCTGAGGAATGTAAATGCGTGGGGTTACTTCAGGGTAGGGTGTGTACCACAACAGTCCGTCTTTCTCTGTGAAATCACGGAGCTCGCCTTCCTGAGCGGCGGTAAGGACTGAGGTGTACTCCTCATCAAACTCAGCATCAGCGCGCAGCTGATCAAAGAAATCAGCATGGCAGGTAGGTCCGGAGGCACGCACTGGGCTTAAGGTGGGAGTGCTGGTAGCTTTGAGCACCAGGAGCTTGTTAGCCACATCCTCAAGTGTGCGAGCACAGCGGACATGAATCTGGGTAGGCGTCTGTGCTGGAAAACCCGGATAGTGATCTGGGCGGCGGCTGAGGGCATCAGCAGCCACATTGCGTGGACCGGGCACATGGTACAGATTGAAATCATACTCTGAAAGCTTTTGGACCCATCTGGCCTGCCTTGGTGTGAGAGAAGGCTGCTTGAGGAATTTGGTGACTGCCTCATTGTCTGTGTACAAGTCAAACAGGCGACCAAGTAAGTAATGGCGCCATTCTGTGAGGGCAGTGTTGACAGCAAGCATTTCCCTCTCGTGTGCAGGAAAGAGAGCCTCATTGGGTTGAAGCTTGTGAGAGGAATAGGCAATTACTTGCACATGAGGCGGATTGGGCCTCTGGTATATTACAGCGCCGGTGGCGACTTGGGAAGCATCAGTTTCCACTATGAAACGTGCAGTTGGATGCGGGGCATGCACGAAGTGGGGTTTTTCTGTCATCTTTTTCTTCACAGCAGCAAATGCATCTTTCTGAGGCTGTTCCCAGATCCACTCTGCTTTGTCAGCTGTGAGAGCGTTCAGCGGAGCGGCTGGTTCAGCAAAATGGTCTACCATGCGGCGGTTGAAGTTTGCAAGGCCTAGAAAGCCTTTAAGCTGGGTCTTGCACTGAGCAGGTGTTCCAGCTGGTTCAGGCCACTCAAGGATGGCCTTCACCTTGTCCGGATCCATGTTGATGCCTCTATCAGAGATGACATGACCAAGGAACCTCAACGCACTGACGGCAAACTCACACTTGGAGCGTTTAATGTACAGTTTGTGTTCTCGTAGCAGCTGGAAGACTTGACGTAAGTGTTGCATGTGCAGACGCACAGTTTTGGAGAAAATGAGGACATCATCTAAGTAGACTATCACAAATTTTAGGAGGAACGGCCTGAAGACATCATTCATGAGCCTTTGGAAAGTAGCAGGAGTATTGCATAGTCCAAAAGGCAAGACACGGAACTGAAAATGTCCATATTGTGCCCGAAAAGCAGTCTTGTGCTCATCCCCCTCTTTGATGCGCACTTGGTGGTATCCAGAGCGCAAGTCTATGCTGGAAAATACTTCAGCACCATGCAGTTGGTCTAGTAAGTCATCAATCCTTGGGAGCGGGTAGGAGTTTTTCACCGTGATGTTGCTTAACTTCCTATAATCGACACACATGCGTAGGGTATTGTCTTTCTTTTTTACAAACAGGACAGGTGCTCCAAAAGGAGAGGAACTAGGCTCTATAAGTCCTTTTTCAGTCAGCTCTTCTAGCTGCTTGCGGAGCTCTTCAAGCTCAGCAGGGGCAAGCCTAAAAATAGGGCCCATTTGAGGAGCACTGCCTGGAAATATGTCAATGGCATGTTCAACTGCTCGTTTTTCAGGGAAGGCATGGTCAGCCTGCACATCCTCAAATTCACGTAAGAGCTCGGAGCAATCAATTTCCTGTTTTCCAAAAGCAGGAGCTTCAGAGAATGCAAGTTTCACAATGCACAGCCACGCTGGACTTTTATTTTCAACTTCTTGCACAAATTCCATTGCAGAAATTACGGGTATGCGAGAGCAACTAGGCAAGGCAGAGTGAATTTTATGCCTTCTACCATTGTGGTCAAAACTCAAGATACGTTTCTTCCAGTGGGTGGCAGGGTTAATACGCTGAAGCCAGGGCATCCCTAATATTAGGTCTTCTCCTTCGAGATCTGTGACAGCAAAGTCTCCGCAATCCTTGTACTCAGAAATTTGGAATTGTGCAGAGTCAAGTAGGCCACATGACTTGGGTGCACCATCAGCCAGTCGTACAAAAATACCACTGAGCTGTGAGCCTAAGAAGGGTATGCCATTCTTCTCTAGAAAGAGTTGGCTAGCGCAGTTACGCTCTGCACCAGAATCCACCAGAATAGTGGCAGGCTTCCCTTGAAGGAATCCTCGAAACCTCAATGCAGATACACCCAACGTCTTGGCTGAGCTGATTGAGGGGCTTAATGGCTCTAAAAAGATGTCGCCAGCATTGGCATTAGCTGACCAGTTACAGCTGGTCTTGCTGCCGGTCTCAGAAGGCCAGAAAGCAAAATCTTCATGAGCGGCGTCCCGCTTTTCCTCACTAGCACGCGTGTGTCCGGCATTCCCATCAGACCTAGTGAGGGGAGCAAACCTGCTATCATCAGCCAGGCTGCTAACAACTGCTTCTGCAGTACCAGCACCACCGGAGGAACTCAACACCTGGTCTGGATTTGGAGTGGCCCATTTAGGAACAACACAGGCAGAACCTAAATCACCAAAACGGCCAGGGAGGTGATCAGTCTCCAAGGCAAACGGCCCAGATGCTTGGGCGTCACGCCCACTGTGAGCATCCACAGTGTCGGAAATCCTGTGTTGACGGGCTTCACGTACACCCGCTGCTTCAGCGCATGCGTCACTTACACATGCCTGGATATCAATAGTATGAACTGTTGCATTACCGGAATTCACATCGGTCTGAGCTGCCTTTGCAGCAAATTGAACAGGTAGGGTGCATATACTGCGTGCTCTCTTACACTCAGCAATTTGCAGGTCAGGCCCTCCTA
Organism: Dunaliella primolecta; assembly: GCA_914767535.2. Classification (NCBI taxonomy): domain Eukaryota; kingdom Viridiplantae; phylum Chlorophyta; class Chlorophyceae; order Chlamydomonadales; family Dunaliellaceae; genus Dunaliella; species Dunaliella primolecta. The sequence continues at coordinate 1,003,101 of CAJZBB020000003.1, forward strand.
CCAAGGGCCCCGAGCGTTTGGGCGAGCCCTTGGTGGGCTGCTAGGGCGAGCACGCCATGATCCAGGGGGGCTAGGGCTTCTTTCCTGAAGTGACTGCGCAGAAGGAGACCTCTGACCTTTCAAGCGTGGGCATGCTGGCCATGGGTGACCATCCTTGAAGCTTAAAAAGCACTTGCGCTCTTCTTTGCACTTGTTCAGTTGGGCATCTGTTGTTCTACCCCATTTTGGCCAGCGAGGATCATCGCGAGGGTCACTGTGAGGGTCACGCTCACGGGACACCTTCTGCTTAGGGCCCATTTCAAGGCGTGCAAGCCTGGCAGTTGTTTGTCTAAGTGTTTGCTGGATGCTGCCTAATTGCATAGGTTCAGGTGTGGCAGCTATAGGGTCAGGCTCAGAGCCACTCATCCTGATCACTAAGTTCTGTGCATCTTCAAGGTTTTGAGGTGCATCGTGGCGTAGCCACACTTGCAGCTCATGAGGCAAGCCTTTGTTGAAAGCAAAAAGGATATCACGCATGGACATGTTTGGTACATCATCAAGCAGGCTGTTAAACTTTTGCACATATGTGCGAGCACTCATGCCTTTTGTAAGCTTCAAGTTGTCCATGGCTTTCCTAGCCTCATCTGTTTCCTCATCATGCGTGAAATGCTGCTTAAGCATCTCCAGCAAACCCTCATAGGTCCAGAAGCTGTGAGTTCTTGGCAGTACTTCAGCTAGCCTATGGATATAGGACAGAGCTTCACCTACACAGCAGATTTCCACTACTATGCGGCACTGTTGGTTGTGATCAATCCTCACTTCTGGCTGCAGCCCTTGCACTCTAATAAATTGGCGCACTCCCCTTTCAAAGTGAATGAATTTGCCTGACTTTTCTTTGTTCTCATAGGGGGGTGGCTTCACTAAGTTCAAAATGTTTTTTGGCAAAGCACTTGGAGGCTGAGCATGACTTGCTTGATTAGCTTGCACAGCAGCAACAGCTTGTTGGGCTGCTTGGTTACCAACACTATCTAACATGTATTGTAGCTGTTGTGGTGTCAAGTTAATGGATCCTACATTGTTTTGTTGGGCAGCAGCGACTTGTTGCTGATGGACAAAAGCAGCAGCGGCTTGTTGCTGTTGGACAAGGGCCGGGTCACTCATGGTTAAGGTGTTACAATTCAAGTTCAAACATTAATATGTGAGGAAAGCAAGTCCAGGTAACTCAAGATAAACACACGCTAAGATCTCCAATATAGGCTCAAGGTCAGCTACTCGCAGAATTAGCGTGCACACATAGCTCAGCAATCAATCAACACAGAGCTCAATTGTACAAAAAAAGATGTTCCGGATTCTGCAATGACAAGTTTCACACCTTAAACACTTATCCACAGTGACACACACAAGCTAGGACAGAGTCAAGTTAACAACTCTGCCCTGGGGCACGAGTGGACCTAACTGCTACCGCTTCCCCCCTGCCTTGCAGAGCGGAAGCTTTTCTTTTGTTCCTTTTGCTTCTCTTCCTGTGCAGCAATGCGCCTGGCCTTGTAACTCTCATTTTTCCAGGTTTTGATAGCCATGCAAAACTGCCTCACATCAGGGAGACTTTAAAATGCAGTGCGCTTCCTCTTCGGTGGCTGCTCAGATGAGGAGGGTGCAGCATTGGATGCAGATGGTGCAGCAGCGCTACCAGATGGCATCATTGATTGCCCATGCATGTCAGAATCATGTGTGTGTGCAGCAGAGCCAGAAGGTTGGGCAAGCATGGAGTGCTGCATTGGGACAGCGCCAGCAGATGCACGTGGTGCAGCAGGGAGCACTACTCCATCAAAAATACTCTCATGCACTTGCTCAAGACCTCTCACAAAGGGCCAACCTTCAAACATGTGTGGCTGCAGGATGGCACGCTTAAAGTTAAAGGGCACAGTGGACTGTCGTGACACAGTATAGTTCCTTCCATCAGCAGCTTGCACTAAGCCATACAGACTTGAGGGGCCAAAGCACAGTTGCGGGTGGTTCACAGTGACATGTGCTAGGTATGCATTGCGCAGCTGCTTTACAAAAGGCATCTTTTGCAGGAACTTGTAGCATTCATAGACTGATAGAACTTTAGAAGCAAAAGGTATGCCTTGGCTTGGGTCATCAGGCATAGGCAAATAGCCATCCTCCTCTCTGTGAATGGGAGACGTAATCCAGGCCCTTTCGTAGCCCAAAACCCACTTTACCAGGAAATCGACGAGTACCACGCCGTTCTTCATCATGAGCCACGTCGCGGGCAAGGGGCCATAGCCGGATTCCCCCGTGATGGGATGCTGATGCTGCCAAAAGAAGATGGCGTGAAGGAAGAGAAGGAACCTCCTCTGCACGACAGGGTTGTCCGCGCTCCAGTCTGCAATTGGGTGCGAGAGCACAGACGCGCTGGGATGGGTTGAGGTAGAGGACATCTACACAGCAACAGAAATCACGCCAAAACGTGACTTTCACGTCCGAGGGACGGCACACGCTACGAGGTAGCGGGACACAACCCCGTAGGGAAGGAACACAACCCCGTAGGGAAGGAGCACCGCCCAAGGGGCAGGTGAAGCAATGCTGGGCACGTCACGTACAAAGGCCTGCAGGGTCGAAAAGGTGCTACCAAGTGTAGCGTTATCTGGAGCCACGCACTCACCACTGGAGGACCTCAACAGCTGGCGCAGTGCTGGACAGATTAGCTACTGAATCATCCTTACACAGGGTCTCAACTTCCAATCAATAAAAGACACCGAAAACACAGCAAGAGTTCACAAAGATTCGCATAAGCAACGGAGGCGAATCATTCCATTAAGACCGACATAAATTACTGCAACTTCGAACATGTTGCATGTGAGAACAAGAGAGCATATTTCCTGCATAGAGAGACCACCTGCAGATGTGTGCAATGAAAGAGGACCCGATTTACCTGATTTTCTACTGTCTTTTGCAGTTGTATGCGTGTTGTGCGATTAAACTGGTCAAATTGGAACTTTTGTGAGGTGTGAGATCAATCTTGAGTTCTGAGTAGTCTCTTGTTTCGCTCTCTTTATAATAACCTTGTAAAGCCCAACACACTCCCATAAGAACTTGGAGCGAAGCTAAACCTGGTCACCCGTGGAGGGGATAGGATAGGGTTTCAGGGGAGTGCCTATCAGCAAAGCAGCAGTGTTGATGCGCTGTGCACCAGCCATCTGCAGCAGCTGGACTTGCTCTCTTGTGTGTAGCGTGGTGGAGCCGGCTCATGCGCGCGTGGTTGATGCGCGTGCAAATGCAGGCTGAGTGATGGCCCGACACTCCCCAGTCCCCGGGAGCAAGACCCCAGAGAGAAGTCACCGTCATGTGTGGGATATAATGCGGTGAGGGGCTCGCACGAACGTAGATTGGTGGTAGCCTTGCACTGGAACTTGGGAGGGGGCACTGTGTGGGGAACTCATAGCAGAGAAGAACGAATGCACGAGCACACTGGGCCTGCATCGAGATGCAAAGGGGGGTGGGAGACAAGCTGCAGAGACGCTAGGCCAGAACACACAAGTCTAGGTTGTCTGTGGTTTTGTTTTGTTCTCTGGAGGCATGTGTGGCCTGTGCTTGATGCTGATTTAGATTTAGATTTAAACGGGGGGGACCTTCAGCCAGACTGTTCGGCCGATCGGCCTGTGACTGGTCCTCGCCAGTCAACATAATGTCCATGAGATCAGAAACAAACGAAAAAAAGCTTGTTGTTGTGCTGCAAGAGGAAATCAGAAGCATCCTGGACACTGGCTTGTTGTAAAAATGGTTGCTCCATTGAAAAATCACCAGAGAAACAGTTGAACAGGTAAGCGTACTTTCTTCTCAAAGCACAAACATCTGCGTCTCTGCACACCAAAAGGGCATGAGCTACATCTTGAATCTCATCACAAGAACAGCGATCACACAAAAGAGCGTTCTAAGTATTTGAAGCTGCTGTCTCCGCTTTCAGTGTGTGTGTGCCCTAAGTCTGAACCGGCTAACATTCCTCATGACATGTGGAGACAAATCCAAATGCATGTGCCTTGGTAAACGGGCAGGGGCACACACATCGTGGTCAAAAGGCACTGCAAAAAGAGACTGGTAAGTTGCCAGCTTACTATATGTGTCCTGCGGGTTCACTCCCTCAACATCTCTCCACACTGCCCGCAACCTGTGTCTGAGGTCATCAGTAAACTCTTGAATATGGATAGGAGTGCCCTGCCGCACAGCTTGCGCAAAGGAATCACAGCGTCGTAGGCCTTGGAAAGCATCTAGAACTTGAGCAGTCCAGCAGGCTGGCTCACGCGAATAAATATCAAAATCTGCTTTCAGCACTCTTCTCAACATCTCACTGTTAGACCTCAGCATGCTATTATGCAATTTTGACAACAGACCTAAACCAGTAAAACTGAAGCGGCTCATGACCACACTCCCTCAGGACAGCCCAGATTGTAGTGGCATGCTTAACACCAAGCGTGCTCTTAAGATAACACATGTGCCGCACTTGCAGATCGTTTGCAAATTTCTTGCCCGCTTTAATGTATTCAGTGCCCCACACTTGGCCTGCATACGTTCTAGCTGGAACCATATACGTCTTCCCAAGCCACAGAGACACGTACGGCCTATTTGCCAGAAAATTTTCACGAACAAATTGGCGAACCCGAAATGCAGACGCCATGAAGGGGCCAGTTGCTTGCTCAGAGGACTTGGCCATGCTCATGCACTTGTAAAACATCATGCCAAGGTATGAAGTGCACCACCTCAGATTTAGCTGTGTTGATGACTAAGTGCTTCCTCTGAGCATACGCATGCAAGCGATTCAACATGGTCTGCAACGCAACAGGATCGTTGGCCATCAGAGTTAGGTCATCAGCATATAACATGTGCGTCACTTAGAATTCAGCCGTACCCGTGACAGCACCTTGCACCCCCTCCGCAATCAATGTCATTAAAATACAGAGAGAAAAGCAGAGGGGACAAAGGGCAGCCCTGTTTTACACCTGTGTTAGGGTGCACCTGAGCATTCTTCTCTCCATCCTTCAAAAAATACTCATCAGCATCGTACATGTTTTTAATGACGGACAAGAAAGAAGTGGGCATGCGTGTGCGCTGCAGGTGCTGCCAGAGTGCCTGCCTAGGGATGGTGTCATATGCTTGCTTGAAGTCAATGAATGCAGTGTGCAGCCGGCTAGATCGCCCAGGCTTGATTGTGAGAGCAGCATGCTGTAGGTGTTATAAATGTAGATGGGCTGGAGGGTGTTTCTTCCAGGGTAGAAGCCAAATTGTGTGTCTGGAATCTGGTTTGAGGCCACACACCAGTCCGTGACAAGAGAACGAATCACATTAGCATACAAGCGGTACATTGTGCCACTGACAGCCAGCATGCGGTAGCTATTTAGTTCAATGAGGGGCCCCTTTTTGTACAAGGGGGTCAGCTTGGCCTTCTTCCAACATTCAGGAATGCGAGCCTTGTCATAGAACAGCTTGAAAAGCCGGGCAATGTATGGCACAAGCACATTCACTCGCTCAGTGCCCCGGCCATTGACCCGCGGGCGCACCATAGCAGCATTTTTGATAAAAGGAGCAGCCACTCAGTCAAAACCAGGGGAAGCACGCACATTCATCTTCCCAATCTGCTTGGCTACCAGCCCTTGCATCTCCTCCTCTGAAGGCACAGCAACTGTATCCGGCTCAGGCAATTATTTTGAGTACCCTGTCTCAAAAGAGCCTCAACGTCGCGCCCACGACCCAAAGGAACAGCCATATCCCTTGCAGGCAAAGCCACACCCCCACGAAGCAATTGAGCCGCCTCACGGGGCTGAAAGTGCGCTTTAAGATACCTATCCCACACAGACTGTGCCACAGGTGTGGTCTGAGTACGCTTAGACCGCCTCAGCATTGCATGCATATCAGGGTCTGTACTGTAAAGCCTCCCTAGGAACACATCCCTCTGTCTCTGCGTGCATGCACGCTTCGACCACCGAATTTGGATCTTGTATTGCCTCCGCACAAACTCACGCGCATGCAGAGGCTGACCAGTTCGAAGAGCCTCCATGAACACACGAAGCTTCTCTCTACAAGCTGCATCAAACCAGGGAGGGCTGTGAGCGCCCCTCTGGCTGGCACGCAAAGGCCCACACACACTGACCAGCCCAGTCATGCCCGCATCCCCAGCAGCTTGTACAATCATTGAACGCAAGCAAAAACATGCCGCCTCACAGGCAGACACAGGGTCCTCCTTTGCAATGGCCTGCTCAAACTGAGTTTGCATCTCATTGTTCCCCACAAGCGCTTCCTCATAAACCTCAGCAAGCTCAGGCCGCCATTTCATGGACAACCTGCTACCACAGCCCCCAGGCTTACACACATGCTCAGACTGCATTCCCCAGTCTGCATCCTCTAAACTAAAATCAGGCACTTGAAACGTCATGCTTATAGGGCTGTGGTCACTGATGGCGCGATCCTCAGTAATGTGCACACAGTCAGCAATCCCAAAAACCTTGTCAGACATCAAAACATGGTCAGGTCTGCTCCCTGCAACACCAACATCATGCCCCAAACAAGTACGCTGCCCATTATCCCCGCGCACCCTGCCCGTGCCCAACACCAATTCACAGATGCTCGCAAGCTCTACCAACAGTCTGCCAGCGGCATTCACACCAGGAAACTTACATCTACGGGCGTGGTGCAGGGCAGGGTACGCCATCAAAAGACCACCATGAACGTCCGTGACCTCTCTCATCCTGCCAATCTTGGCGTTCAGATCGCCACAAAGCAGCACATGAGGGGAGACCTGAGTGACACGCGCAACCTCATCAAGGAGAGAAGAGAAAGAGTCAGTCACTTCTCGCACAGGAAAATGTTGACTATTTGAGTTGATGTACAACGCCCCTAGTATGACATCTTCCTGAAACCCAAACAACTGTTTATCACAACGCACCCAAATGCATTGCAAGCGTTGTGAGTCCAGATGTACATGCAAGAAATCAGCACACTGAACTGCTGCAAGCACAGCCACCCCAAAGCCTGGCTTCCCAACATCTCCCGTTGCAATGTGCGTGGCATATATGAGCCGATGCGTGTCATGCAAACCAGACATGAGTCTGTCCATAGTATTTGTCCGGGTTTCTGTGAGAACAACAATGGCATGATTCCTAATGAGCTCCTGGAGCGCCATGGTTTTGCTCAATGCAATCTCTGGTGCAGTGTCAGGGTCAGGTATGCCATTGACGTTCAGCACAAGCAGCTTGAGCTGCCCACAATCTGGCTGACGGTCAGCCCCCTATTGAGATCTATTATTGTTTCCACCACCGGAACGCACACCCCTACGAGCATACGCACCACCGTTGCCGTAAGAGTGCCGGTGTACCCTCCTCTCCTCCCACCGGTTCTGTTGGACCATGGCCTGTGAAGGCTGCCAGTCCTCAGCATCCACAGCACCAGCACCGCCAGGAGGGCGGGCTCCAGCCAAGGACGTAGCTGGGCGTGGCATAGAGGAGGCTGCAGCCGCGTATGTGAGCTGGGGCGCACAAGACGTTGGGCGCGTGCACATGAGTGAGGGGGGGGGTGGAGGAGGAGGAGGCACCAGCGGGGCCAGAGGGGCGGGGAGCGCGCGCAGCAGGGCCAGAGCGGGCATGGGCAGCAGCAGCAGCAGCCACAGCGTGCTGAGGTAAAGGGCAGTGGTTGGACTGGCGAGGGGAGAGAGCGGGGGAGGCAGCAGCCGGGCTGGGGGGGAGTGAGGGACCAGCAGAGCTGGAGGGCTCAGAGAGCGACAGAGGAGGAGGGGGGGCAGACGGAGGGGGAGGGGGGGCAGATGGAGGTGGGGGGGGCATGCGCATGGGCGGGGCAGCAGCAGGGGGGCCGCTTCTTGTGGGCGAGGAGGTGAGGTGTGGGTCAGTGGGTTGGTTGCGCTTGGCTTTTGGGCCCTCTCCGCTACTGCAGCCTGGGTCACGTTGCCTGGACCCACCAGTGAGGGAGGGCAGCATGGATTCCTTTGGTGGGGAGGAGGGGCACTCGTCGGTTGGGCCAGGGGGAACAGCGTGTGGGACTGCTGCTGCTGCTGCTGCTGCTGCTGTGGCGGGCAGGGGGTGAGCTGGGCCCAGCAGGTCCAGGAGCACATGCTGGATGGTGGTGGCGTCCAGTCCCTCCATGTCAGAGGGGACCAGGTGGAATCCCCCCCTTCCCCCATTGAGTTCATCCCGCCAACGGAGGTGTACCTCCACTGGGTAGCGTCTGGCTGATGCCTTGCCCCGCATGGCCTCCTGGACTGTCCCCCCGGTGAGCAGCAGGTTGCTGGCATTGCCTGCCATGTACATGGTGAAGGCGGCCCAAGCACCCCCTTCCGCCTCCAGCCTCTTCTGCACTGCTGAGCGGATGACCTACAGGCAGGCATGCCGCTGTGACCCCAGTTTGGTTTTCTCCTGGCACACGCGCAGGCCCCCGGGCTGTGGCAGGTGGGCCCTGCCCTGCCGCACTGCGGAGAGAGGCCAGCGTCCCCCGCGCTGCCTGCACCCCCAGCTTGGCGAGCACGGCCCCCTTCCGGTGGGGAGGTTGCTCGAGGAGCTCCACCCCCACCCCGAGCTCACCTTCCACCTGCTCACGTGTCAGGGGCTGCTGCTTGATGTTCCTGGGCAGGGACACCACCAGGCACCCCTCCACCTCCGCCTCATGCTTGGCATATATGTTGGTGGCTGCCTGCCAGGCAAGCGCGTTTACATGCCCCCGCTGCCTGTGTTGCTCGAAGGTGAGCTGCAGCTGCTGCTCATCCATGTGCTGCTGCTGCTGCTCCAGCTTCGTGAGCTGCTGCTGCTGCAGGGCCGCACGGGCGGCCATCTCCGTGAAGCGCTGCATGGGTGGCAGGGATTCGAGCTTTGATACAATGTACGCTTCGAAGGGAGACTGGGGAACATAAGGCTTCTGCTCTAGGAGGTCTTGTGCAGCTTGAGTGGCTGGCACGAATGCCAGGTGCTCGTGTCCAGGATTCGCAATCTCACCCCTTCATCCGATTTCATCTTGCCGAAATTACCTTTTTTTTCACCAGTGCTTGTGCTTGATGCTGAGAACAAGGTGGAAGCTGGAACCTGTGGTATGGTGTATGTTGCGCATGTATGGGCATGCAAGTAGTGTGCACCCAACCCATAGGCTGGCTGGTGCTGAAGTAGTTGTTCTGAAATGACTGGGACTGATATTTCACGCATGATCCGTGCTACGTAATCCATAGGCTTGCAGGCAGCTTTAAAGGTCGTGAATGTCCGTCAGTATCTCCAACGAGGTGTTTGTGAGGTTTCAACCCTTTTTTCCTGAACAGTCCTGTATCAAGCTGCAGCGATGCAAGAAATGTATGTTGGGCCATTGTATGGGCGATGGTTGCAGCATGCCACAGACTGAGATGTTCTGATTCCGTGTGGCTAGGGGGGGATGAAGGGGGGATGAAGGGGGAATGAAGGCAAAAAGGTGGTAGTTCTGGGTAGCCGTAAGGCCCGTACTCAGCGGTGCAAAAATGCTTCATGAGCGGTTGGGGTTGGCACCTGGTGTTGCACATGCTGGGGGCAACTTCGGTCTATGGATTCAGGGCATGCCTGTGAATAGCCACAGAACATAGTGGGGTGGCTCCAAGTGAGAGAGTTTGGGTCATTGTACAGCTTCTGGTGTATTTCTGTGCGCTTAATTAATGTGCTGTGCAGGAGGGAGGCCAGGGTTGCCTTGTTAAACTGGCTTTCCACTGCTTGGTTAATCCTGCAAGCAGCTCCCCAAATGTGTGTTTGCAGACTCACCGTATTGAATGCGTGGTGATGACTAAGAAGGGATGTCGTGGATTCCTCAGATTTATTGTGTCTATTTCTGACAGGACTTACTTTTGGGCTGATTGAAAAGTGTTTTGAACGGCAAGGCTTGTGTTTTTGAAATATTTTTGAGTGCCCGTGATAGAAAAGACATCAATTTGGGACTCGGCAGTTGTTTGCTATTGAATGTGTTGATTAAAAAAGGAGGTCATTCTCATCTGGAAACTGCAACCCTCTTCGTATGCTTGATTAACTTTTGCCACTCAGCATTTTTGTGCAATCTAGTCGCGAGGTCGCTCCTACAGAAGAAGGAGGCGAGCTGTTGAGTGATTAAACTGGTCAAATTGGAATTTCTGTGAGGTGTTTTGAGTTCTTAGTATTCTCTTGTTTTGTAATAACCTTGTGAAGCCCAACACAGCCTCATAACAATGCGTTGCATCAAAAGAAGGCATAGGAGCTGTTTTGCTACAAAAACACAAAAGCCGCTAGCATATGAAAGCAGGAAACTCAGCTAGCAGAGTTCAACTACACCACAGGCGAGCAAGAACTGCTAGCTGTGGTGTATGCCCTAGAGATATGGCGTTGCTACCTTGAAGATCCTCACTTTAATGTGGTCACTGATCACAAACCTCTTGTGCACTTACCATCTCAGCCAGACCTCACTGGTAGGCAAGTTAGATGGTCAGAGTATTGATTGGTGTGGCTGGCACTATTTACAATGAGTACACGATCAAACCTCTCGTCAATTTGGGCCTATCCAAATACAAAGCAAAATCCCTAGCTTCCAAACTGAGCTGTCATGCCATACAGAGACTAACCACTATCATTAACACCATACATGCTCTTTTGTAACAAGCACGGTTCTAGCAGCAAGAGAGCTCAGGAGAGGGACTGCTAGGACATACCTGGAACGTGCGTGTGCTGTGTAACTGCAAGGCGCGCTCCTCACTCGCGCGCACTCGTCGAATACACCGGCTGTATGAAGATTAGCTTAATAAATTAATTTAAATTGGTCAGCCCTGCTATTCGCCCGGGGATAACTCCCTTGCAGTTAGTTGGTTGGTTAAAGAGTAACCAAGATGCGTAATTACGTAAAAATCCAGATTTCAATCATGAATTGTTACATCCCCCCCCACCTGGTTCCAACCCGACTCTGGGTTTGGGACACGAGGAGTGTCCAAAGCCCAAGTGGTAAAAAACATTCCTGCCACTTGATCTGATACAAAAAGAGTTGTAGTGGTACCTAAGCACATACCCTCCAAGCAAGAGTGATCAATTCTTGCATTTAGAGAGCACTTGCAAGATCAAGGGTGTTGGCTGGAAAAGAGGACTCAGTGTCGCGATTCACTTGAGTACCAGTTGCCCCACAATCGGTAGCAACACGCTGCCCCACAATCAGTAGCATCTCTGAGAGCTCACGCACTCAGAAGAGAGATTTGATGGCCAATCACTCTCCTTGACGGGCGGGGAGACCCTGAAGGTAGTCATGGTAAACATTTAGCATGGAAACACCTTCCTCAGGCTCCCAGCTGTTGTGCTCATCACCATAGCCTAACCACTTAACCAAGTATTGGCGCTGCAGCTTGGTCTTGGCTGGGGAATGCTTGGTTCCCCTCTTGGTGGTGACTTCAATATCTCGATGATCGAGAATTCTCTGAACTGTAAACCACTCCTCCCCATCCACGACTATGGGTATAGGAGGTGGCTGCGCACGCCCATCTCGCCTGTAAGGCTTCAGCAAAGACACATGGAAGACATTATGCATACGTATGTTGTCTGGGAGCTCCAGCTTGTACGCTACAGCCTTGGAAGCCCCGTAATCTGGATCTCCATCTTGAGGAGGTTTCTTATGCCGACCACAGTAGTCGATGATGGTAAAGGGACCTAACCATTTCGGTAGGAGTTTTGGTGTACCAGGGTTGAAAAGCCTGATGTTCTTTGAACTCAAGAGAACCTCATCTCCATTGTTGAAAGAGACTTCCCGTCTTTTCTCATCGGCATATATTTTCTGCCTCTGACGTGCAGCTTCCAGTGCGACCTTGGCATCTTTAAGGTCTTGACGCCTTTGGTCCACAAACGCGGAGGCAGCAGGCACATTGGAGTCCCTGTTTAGACTGAGAGGAGTAGGAGGATCCTTTAAGTAATTGGGACGAAAAGGTGTAGTCTTGATTGACTCTTGGTAAGAATTATTGATGGCAAATTCTGCCATGGCAAGATGTTCGTCCCAATCTTGTTGATGAGGTGACACAAAGTGCCTGAGCATGTCCTCAAGAGTGCGATTCATCCGCTCTGTTTGACCATCCGTCTGAGGGTGGTAAGCGGTAGAAAGCTTTTGTTTGATGCCCAGGATTCCCAGGAGGGTAGTTGAGAACTGTCCCGTGAAACGCGTGTCGCGGTCGCTCACAATAGCCTGTGGTACACCATGCAGCTTTACTACATGGTCTACATATAGCCTTGCGCATTCCTCACCTGTCACTTGTACCGTGGTTGGAATCAAGTGCGTCATTTTGGACAATTTATCCACTACCTACAAGGCAGTGTGCCCACGCAGAGTGCGAGGTAGTGACATAATGAAGTCCATAGTGACCACTTGCCAGGTTTCCTCAGGTACAGGCAAAGGTTGAAGGGTGCCCCCAGGCTTCTGTGTGGAGATCTTGCTGACTTGGCATAAGGGACAGCACTTAACGTACTGGATGATATCAGGGAGCATGGTTGGCCACCAAAATAGCTTTTGCACATGCTTATTGGTTTTAGAAATGCCACCATGTCCGTAAAGGGGTGTGTCATGCATCTCAGAAATTATGGATCGCTTGAGACCCTTGTTGTTAGGCACGATGAGTTGACCTTCTTTTGTCCACCATAGCCCATCCTTCAAAGTATAATTTGCAGTATGTTGCTCACCCTGGAACCATGGATCATTCTCATACCCAATGCACACTTCATCATATATATATAGGGTCCCTTCCGGAAACCTAGTATGACTCGGTGTGGACTCAGGCTCATCAATGAGTAGGGATTCCTCCCCCCCCCGTGAAGAACCTGGGCCCTCAGGTACAAGAGAACCTTTAGGACTCGGGTTTGCAACACGCCGCGCCTTTGAAGTGCGAGTTGGTGTTGGTTCAGAAGGATTTGCCCTTGTGTGTCTAGACTTACTCCTGGTGAGCATCATAAGCATGGCTGCAGCAATTGGGCTACAGGTTTTATGTGCTGGGTTACGGCTAAGGGCATCGGCAGCCAAGCTGCCTGCTCCAGGTTTATAGACCCAGTCCAAGTGGAACATTTGCAAGTACTCTGACCATCTAACTTGCCTACCAGAGAGATTTGGCTGGTAAGTGCACCAAAGGGTTATGATCAGTGACCACAGTAAAGTGAGGCCCTTCAAGGTAGCAACGCCATATCTTGAGGGCATGCACCACAGCTTGCAGTTCTTGCTCGCCTGTGGTGTAGTTGACCTCTGCTGGCCTGAGTTTTCTGCTTTCATATGCTAGTGGCTTCTGTTGTTGTAACAAAACAGCTCCTATGCCTTCTTTTAATGCGTCGCGTACGACTACAAACGGCAATAGGAAGTCAGGTAAGGCCAATACAGGGGCATTGGTGAGTGCGTGTTTGACAGCAAGGAAAGCTTCAATGAATTTCCTAAAGTAGGTTGCTATGCCCACAAAAGATCGCACGCCATGTACGTTGGTTGGGCGGAGCCACTCATTAATGACAGCTACTTTGGCAGGGTCCACCTTCACTCCATCAGCACTAATTATGTGACCAAGAAACTTGACCTCTTTTTGCTCAAATTCACATTTAGAGAGCTTAATTTGATAATTGTTGGCTTGAACAAGTTCAAGTACTTGGCGTACATGAGAAGCATGCTCTTTAGCATTTTTGCTGTAAATGAGGATGTCATCTATGTAAACCACAACAAACTTGCCGAGCAGAGGTCTAAGCATGTCATTCATGGCTGCTTGGAATGTTGCTGGAGCATTGGTGAGACCAAAGCTGGGAACCTTGAATTGATAGTGACCAAAAGGTGTACGGAAAGCAGTTTTGCTAACGTCTTCTGGTAAAGTGCGGATTTGGTGGTAGCCGGATTGAAGGTCTAGGCTTGTAAAGACCTTGGCACCAGCCAAAGAATCCATGAGTTGATCAATTCTAGGTAGTGGGTACTTGTTCTTGACAGTAATTTTGTTGAGTGCCCGGTAGTCGATGCACATCCTTAGGGAGCCATCCTTTTTTGCCAACAAAGAGCACAGGAGCACTATAAGGTGAAGAGATAGGCTCAATTAATCAAAGCTTGAGGAGTTCAGCCACTTGCCTTTCAACTTCTTCAAGTTCCTTGGGGCTTCATCGAAACATAGGGCGGAATGGGGGCTTAGGGCCTGATTCAATTGGAATTGTGTGCCCTGTGTTTCTAAAAGGTGGCAAGTCTTGGATTGGTGAGAAGACACCTTTAAATTCATCTATGAGTTTCTGCATCTCTGGTGACAAATCTGAGTGTAAGGGCTCAGGCTGGATACCAGAGTCAGTTACTCTAACCATGAAAGATCTTGCCCCCTGTCGGAGACTTCTTTTCACTTGTACTGCGTTGAGCAGTATAGCGTTTGCTTGGCTTGAAGTTGAAGCGTCTTGTTTTTCAGGTTTAAGCACGTACCTCTGGCCCTTCTTTTCGACTGTACAAGTCTTTGAGGAAAAGTCGATTACTGCTTTGACTTTGTTCAACCAAGTGTCACCTAGTATCACATCAAATTGACCTTGCATGTCAATGATGTAGCAGCGAATTGGAGTTGAGTGACCTTGTATCCTTAGATGCACTGTGGTTTGAGCAGTTGTTGACTGAGTTGAGCCATCGGCTAAGTGTACCTGAGTGTTAGCTGAGATTTGCTTAAAACCATAAGTTTTTGCAAAGGCTTTGTCTAGAAAGCAATGAGTCGCTCCTGTGTCTGCAAGGAAGGTGGCTGGTGCGCCGTTTGCTGACCCTTCAAAAATCATAGATGGTTTTTCTAAAGAGTTGACTGCAGTAAGCTTAGTGATTTCCAAAGACGGAGCGTCTGGAAAGTCATGGTAGGAAGCATAGCCTGGCAGTTCACAAGGAATTTTACTCATGTCTTGTAAAAGAGGCAACCATTCAGTGTGAAAAGTTGGATGCTCTTGATGAATGAGCATGCACAATGATGTGCGCTTGCTTTGCGTACCTAGTTTGCATTCTTTGTAGTGCTCTAGGGTTTTTGTGACTTGAGAATGTGGAGCAGCTAGAAGATACTTGCACCCAGAGATATCTCCAGATAGGAAGCTGCGAAGAGATAGACCATTTTCAAAACAAGGACAAGGCGTGCCTGCCACAACATGCTCAAAGCCCTCAGGGTTCAAGACTGTTCCAACAGAGGAAGATCCCAAAGCAAAGGGAAATTCAATGCATGGTGCGTCAGGAACTGGATGGTCAAAGGCATGAATCCCAGTCCTATCCGCCTGAGGTTCTATTTTTCCTCATGTGCCTCATACTTCTGCTTAGCCTCTCTTGCCTTCCTTTCGAGAGCCAACATTTGCCGGCGAGCCTCCTCCTTGGAGCCTGGTGGCGCCCGCTGTTATGGAGGCTGAGGGTTGGAGGTGCCAGGCGCAGCGCCCTTGCTGCCACCCGCGGGGTTCGCATGCTTGGACTTCTTGAACTGCTGTGCCTGGGCAAAGGCAACACGTTTAGGGCCAGAGTGAGTAGGCTTGTTGGAAGCAAAGGCGCGAGCAGAGGCAGGTACCAGGGTTGCAGTTTATTTTGCACCGTGTGTGTGAAGGTTGATGGCATACTCTTGCAATGCATGCAAATCAGTCCAGAATTTTCCAGTGGCAGGGTTTATTGCTGTTTTGTCTTTCATGTAGGACAGCAGGCCTGTGTGGAAAAACACAATCTGATCGGCCTCGGAAGGTGCAGGGTCACCAGCACGTTGCACAAGTGAGTTGAAGTACAACATAATCAGTGACACTTTGGCCTGGTTGCATGGATACTTTGAGGAGCGACCCGCGTGCCTTGTGCTGCCGGTCAGGGTGTGCAAAGCTAGAAAGCATGGTTGACCGAAACAGGTCCCATGTCAGAGGTACGTTAACCTTGGAAGCAGGCACAGCAACAGCAGTCCATGCAGCTAGTGCTTTGTCAGCAAGCAGGGGCATGATGTAGTTGGGCCAGCGCTCCCGCGGAATGTTGCTCCCCATCAGATATTTTCAAAGACAAACAATTTGTCCTCTACAATATCATTGTGGTGACCAGCAAAGACAGGGGGCTTAGGCTAATCGGGCACGCGTTGCTTGCCCACCTTGCTTGCAGCCAACTCCTGCTGCAGACGCTGGATCTCCAAGTCCTTGTCACTGGAGGAAGAGGTTGCTGCTGCTGCTGCTGCTGCTACGGCTTCTGGCGAGGGAGAGCGCGTAGGTGCAGGGCTGCATACCTCTGGGGAGGCGCTGCGAGCCCTTTTCCGTGACAGCTCTTGTAGGATGCCCTCAATGGAGGTCATTTGCTGCTGGAGCTGCTGAAAGGCAGGTGTGCTGAAAGCAGCGGCGTGCACCAAGTCGAGCCGACGGTCATGCTGTTGTGCCTGGCTTGATGTCCCTGAGATGAGCTTGCCCTGTGCTGCAAGTTCTGCCTTGAACTCTGCAGCTTGGCGATCAAGGATGGTGCGCAAACCAGCTATGTCACCCCCCACCTGCATGTAGATGGTCTTCAACTCGCGGAGCTGAGCCTCCAACTCCTTGAGGCGGGCAGCGAGAGCAGCTACGTCAGTCCGGACATTGTCAGTCCCCCCCTCGTTCTCCTTGAGAGCCTGCTGCACCAGCATCAGGTCTCGCTTGACAATTTTGATGCTCTGCACAACACGTTCAGGTGTGCAAAGGAATGGGTCAATGTCTTGCGTGGAGAATCGAAGGGCATGGATAAGGGTTGGTGAAAGCACCGCAAGGTCATCTTCATCCCACATCAAAACTGTACGGGCTGCTTCACTGCTGCCCATGAGTGCTTGCACTACCAGGTGAGCCTTGGGACCTTTGAGCAAGCGCTTTGTGAGCTTGATGTTACTGACTTTTGCAGTGGCGGGGAGATCCGGCGAAGCTACCTCCTTCATCGGGGAAGGCGCTTTAGGGAAATCCTGAGCGTTCTTGGCTGGAGATTGTGCATCGTCCTTGTGTGGCATCCCTGAGATGCGAGAGGAGGCACATATGGTGTCACCATTGGAGTTCCAGCGAACGTGGTGCATGATTGTGATGTGTGTGTGTGTGTGCGCTCTAGAGCGGCTTGGCAAGGAGTGCGCTCGAAAGCGGCTTGGAAAGTAGTGCGCAACTGATGTCGCGTCTTCGAGAGGGGTGTGCGCAAGGGCACGAAGAGAGAGGCACTCGAGGGTGCGGACAACGTAGTCCCATCCCCCCCAATGCGTGGTGTTGGGCCCGGTCAAGCAAAGGCCCTGAGGATCAGTGGCTTCGGTGCCAAATGTAACAAGCACGGTTCTAGCAGCAAGAGAGCTCAGGAGAGGGACTGCTAGGACATACCTGGAACGTGCGTGTGCTGTGTAACTGCAAGGCGCGCTCCTCACTCGCGCGCACTAGTCGAATACACCGGCCTTATGAAGATTAGCTTATATAATTAAGACTGGTCATATATAATTAAGACTGGTCAGCCCTCCTATTTGCCCGGGGATAACTCCCTTGCAGTTTGTTGGTTGGTTAAAGAGTAACCAAGATGCGTAATTACGTAACAATCCAGATTTCAATCTTGAATTGTTACATCTTTGCTTACTGGGGGCTTCGGGGGGGGGGGGGGGGGGGGGGGTTGCTGGGCGCGCGGAGGTGGATACAAGGAGAAGGAGAGTCCGGGCGTCTCGGGGCATGGCCGACAACCCGCCCGATCCTCATTAGTTCAGTCTCTTTCCCTCTCCTAGGCTAGCTGTAGCTAGTGTAGTTCTGAGGGACCTCTGGTGGGGCCCTTGCTAGCTTGCTAGTTAAGGGACCTTTCCTTAATGCACGCGGCCTGTGGCCTGCGTAGACTTTTCTTTTCTTTGGTCAGAGTATTTACAAAGAATCCATTTTGACTGGGTCTATAAAACTGGGGCAGGCAACTTGGCTGCCTATGCCCTTAGCTGTAACCCAGCTCACAAATCTTGTGGCCAGTTGCTGAGCCATGCTCATGCTGCTCACCAGGAGTAATCCTAGACCCTCAATTGTTTTATAGATTTACATGGGGGGACCTCCAGCCAGACTGTTTGGCTGATCGGCCTGTGACTGGTCCTCAAAAGTCAACAGAATGTCCATAAGCTCAAAGACAAACG
Organism: Dunaliella primolecta; assembly: GCA_914767535.2. Lineage (NCBI taxonomy): Eukaryota > Viridiplantae > Chlorophyta > Chlorophyceae > Chlamydomonadales > Dunaliellaceae > Dunaliella > Dunaliella primolecta. The sequence goes on from CAJZBB020000003.1 coordinate 1,021,147, forward strand.
AAAGAAGCTTGTTGTTGTGTTGCAAGAGGAAATAAGAAGCATCCTGGACAATGGCTTGTTGTAAAAAAAGGTTGCTCCATTGAAAAATCACCAGAAAAAGAGCTAAAAAGGTGAGCATACTTTTCCTCAGAGCACAAACATTTGCGTCTCTGCACACCACAAAGTCATGAGCTACATCTTGAATCTCATCACAAGAACAGCGATCACACAAAAGAGCGTTCTGAGTATTTGAAGCTGCTGTCTCCACTTTCAGTGTGTGTGCCCTAAGTCTTAAACGGCTAGCATTCCTCAGGACATGTGGAGACAAATCCAAATGCATGTACCTTGATGAACGCACGGGGGCATGCACATTGTGATCAAAAGGCACTGCAAAAGGAGTCTGATAAGTCGCCAGTTTACTATACCTTGTCCCGCGTGTTCACCCCCTTAACATTTCTCCACACTGCCTGCAACCTGTGTCTGAGGTCATCAGTAAACTCTTGAATATGGATAGGAGTGCCCTGCCGCACAGCTTGCACAAAGTAATCACAGCGTTGTAGGCCTTGGAACGCATCTGAAACTTGAGCAGACCAGCAGGAAGGCTCATGCAAATGATTATTTAAATCCGCTTTTAGCACTCCTCTCAACGTCTCAATGTTAGGCCACAGCATGCTATTCTACAACTGAGGAGGCTCATGACCACACTCCCTCAGAACAGCCCACTTTGCAGTGGTATGCTTGACACCCAGCGCTCTTAAGGTAACTCGCTCTGAAGATAACTCATGTGCCGCACTTGCAGATACTTGCAATTCCCTTGCCCGCTTTAATGTACGCAGTGCCCCACACTTTGCTAGCACACATTCCAGCTGGAGCCACATACGTCTTCCCAAGCCACAGAGACATAGGCGGCCCCACGAGCAAAATGACGAACCTGAGAAGCAGACACCATTAAGGGGCCAGCAGCATGCTCAGAGGACTGGCCATGCTCATGGACTTGTGAAACATCATGCTAAGATGTTGGAACCTGGTCCCATGGACCAAGGTCCCATACTGGCCAAACCTGCACATTTGGTGTGAAATCCGCATCGAAAAGCTGACCCAGTCACGCTGACGCATAGCACCTGGACGGACACCTTGCGATGGCCCTTGAAGGAGAGACCTAGACCTCAAAAACCGAAGAAATAGTACCCTGAATGTTACGAAGTCTTAACTATAGCGCAGTGTTCCTTAGCAATATGCCTACTGATGAGACCAAAGTGAGACACCAGGGTGGTGAACATATATATCCTAATTATTGGAAGTGTCTTCGGGAGTCGAACCCGGCATACCCGGTCCTGTGATCTCATCCCTTAGTATGCACCACTATAACAGAGAGTGCTACCACGTAACACTCCCCCCACCTGGCTTCAGCCGTCCTCGGCTGACAACCAGATGAGCACCCCGCCCTTCAAACTCATTGAAGGACTCGCAAACGCATTGCTCTTACATATATGTAACTACCTATTGTTTTAGATCTCTGGCGTGCCACGGCAGGCCATTTCTTGCCTTGTAATGCCGCAGCATTTCATCACAAATAAGTAGGTTCCTCTCAGGCTCCCACTTATTGTTATCATCCGAGTTACCTTTCCACTTGATGAAGAAGTTATAAGACTATCCTCTTCCTCTCCTGACCACCTCATGGTCTCGGATCTCTTCAACCTCAAATAATGGCTCACCATCAAGATACTGTAATGGAGGCGGAGGCTGAGTACAGTCCCTTGTCCTCTCTTGACCCTCAGGCCTTGCCCTGTAAGGCTTGACTACTCACATGAAACACATTATAGATACGTGTCCATTGTGCTGGCAGATGCAGGCGCACTGCAACCTTGCCAATCATACGATCAACCTCAAAAGGACCCATGTAAGATGGCTTAAGCTTCTTAATGCCAGGGCCTGGCTGATTAAGGTTCTTAGTGCTTAGGAGTACCAGCTCTCCTGGCTCATAGTGTACTTCTTGCCTTCGTGCATTCTCACGCAATACCATCCTATCCTGTGCAGATTGCAGAGCTCTTTTAGCTCTCTGTACTGCATCCTCTATACCCTGCACAAATTCATGTGCTTTAGGAACCGCTCTAGGCAAACTCAAGGAAACTGGAGTAAGTGGGTGCATGCCGTAGTTAAAGAAGAATGGTGTCCTCTCCACTGACTCCTGCCAGGAGTTGTTAATGGCAAACTCTGCACACGCTAAGTGTTCATCCCAATCCTCCTGATCAGGTGATACATATGCTCGCAGCATTTCTTCAGTGTATGTTTAGTCCTTTCAGTCTGCCCATCGGTCTGAGGATGGTACGCGCTAGACATGCGTCGCTTGATGCCAGTAAGAGCTGTAACCTGTTCCCAGAACAAGCTATTAAACTAAGGACCTCAATCCAAGAGCACTGAATCAAGCATGCCATGTAGCCTTAGGTTCCAGTCTCTGAAATGCTTCGCAAAGCCCAAGGCTGTCAAAGACTCTGTGGTAGGCACCAGATTAACCATCTTAGATAGCCTGTCCACAAATACCAATATAGCATCATTGCCATTCTGCATTTTTGGAAGCTTGACTATTGAGTCCATGGTAATATGCTCCCAACGCCTGCCTGGGATAGATAGTGGCTGAAGCTTTCCAGCGTATGCCTTGTTGCTGGCCTTATTCATCTGACATGCGTCACGTGTCCTCACATAATCCTCTACGTCTCTTTGCAAAGAGTCCCAATAGAAGAATCTTGACACTAAGTCATGTGTCTTTGTAATGCCAACATGCCCAGTCAAGGCTTCATCATGGCAAGCTCAATAACTGTGTTCCGCAAAACATGGCAATTGGAAATAATGACCCTGTTGGTCAGGCGCCACAACCTATGCATAAATGGGTGATGTACTGCCAGTTACTTTATAACCCGCTTCTGAGTATGTGCAGTTGCTGGCGTGAAGGAAAGGGCTTGATTGGCATGCTACGCACACCGGGGTGTGGCTCAGGTGGAGCTCTGTGCACCAAAAACTTATTTGAACACACCAACTTCAGTTTCAAATATGCAGATGTTTTTTCTATTAACATTTCGATTATATTGGAGTGCAATATGTGCCCAATGCCTGCATTTCTCGGCCACCCCTGTAAATGCTATTTTTGAGAGGGATCTTGCCGAGGCCCACACTCAAGAAGCGAATGTGTAGGAAGGTTTCTGGTAATATTGCAAGGGATTATGGGTCGTTGTGAGGGCCCCTGGTGCTTGTCAGGTTTTGTCTCCGCGGATAGGCGCACAAAAGCAGGGAGGTCCAGCCAGGCCCTGATAAGCCACCTCCGCGCCCGCTGTTTGTCCTGGCCGACGCCTGGGGTTGTCAGCAGCAACTTTGACGATGCGGACTGCAATGCTGGGCGCCAGGGAGGAGTTGCTGGGCTCTACAAAATCCGTGGAGGTAGTTTCTCCAAAGTCTTTGCTTGTGGGGGTACATCCGAAAAAGCCAATGTAGCTTTCATGTTATTCACCACAAAAGTATGTAACTGTAACCAACTCCACCCTCAAACTGGGTACTGCGCAGTATGGGGAGTAACACAACTCCAGCCCGCCATATCCACTTGATAGAAATCAAATACTGTGAAGATACGAGGCCTGGTGCCCAGCTAGAAGCCTCACAGCAACAACACAGTGAACTGTGCAAACAACTCCAAGGTACAGAGATTACTATCCACCCGATCCTCCTGGGTGTGGGTGGGACTATCTATACTGCCCATACCCTTGATCAATTCAAAAAGTTAGGGATTGACACACAGAGATCTGAAACACTTGCAAGAAAACTCCATGCCCATTCTGTACAGTTTGCGCACAAACTTACCTCTACCAGACGAGCCATTGAAAATAAAAGCACTCATCATAACACTGGTGCCCTGGAGCAGCGTGCTGCCAGAAACCCACCTGATGCACATTAATCCCATCTCATCTTCTGGTGAGGGAGGCTCACGGCTCTTTGAGCCAATGTGTCTCTCTTTCCTTAATTGATGTAGGGAGAGTTTTCTCTGCCTACGTAGTTCCAAGGCGCTTCAGCGTAGCACAGCGTAGCATGAGCGCCGGGATGTAACCTAGTACACCCCGTCACGCCCCATGTCACACGTTTTGCTGTTCGCCTTCTAAATTCACCACAATGTTAAACGCAATCGAGAAAACGGTTTGCACTTGGAAGCGCGCTCTGGACCTCGCAAACGAAGCCAACTCCCTGATGTGCTGTGCGTTATTTCTGACAAAAATAGTGCAGTATCACAACACTAGAAAACAAACATCGCACACATGTTGAGCAGCCGGGATGCGCTGTGCAAGCCGCGGAAGAGCTCGTTTCATGGCAACGCACATGCGTAAATTTTACTTATGTAATCTTTTGAAATTCCATTGTTGGCAAGTGCGCGTAAGCGCGTAGTCTAGTGCTTTTGGTCTGAAGTTGCGCCCTTGGGGTGCAGGGTTCGATTCCCGTGGGGTCAATCTTTTTGCCGCACCACTTCAACACGAATTGCACTTGCTCTACATAACATCACATGCACTTTTGCACATATGATGCTTACTTATGTCTCCCCCCTCCCCTCCCTACTTACGTTGCATACTTTGGCCCGTGCAAGCTTGCACTTTTGCACATATGATGCTTGCTTATGTCTCCCCCCTCCCCTCCCTATTTATGTTGCATACTTAGGCCCATGCATGCTTATGCTGTACAATTGCACAAATGATGCTTACTTATGTTCCCCCCCTCCCCCCCTACTTTATGACATGCGTTCTAGCCCAACGAGCTTTAAGCACTTACTGTGCCTCTATTTCTGTACCGTAACTTATGCATCACTTTGCAAGTCATCGCGCACTTGTTGAGCAGCGAGGATGCGCGTGCACGCCGTGGCTAAGCTCATGATTACATGATCCTCTTGATGCGTGGAAGTTTAATATTATTAACATACAAAAACAGAGCTGTGGCATGATTGCTTTGGCGCGTAGTCTAGTGCAATGCGTCACTTCGCTGAAATATTGAGGACCTGGGTTCGATTCCTGCACCGAACGTGTTTTTGTCACACCAAAACCTCTGCCTCGAGCCTCAGCACTTAGGCATAATTTGCACTTGTTCTACTCTGGGCACTTGGGCACAATTTGCACTTGCTCTACTTTCAGCACTTAGGCATTATTTGCACTTGCTCAATTATGAGCACACATGCACAATTTGCACTTGCTCCACTATGAGCACTTAAGCAATTTGCAATTGCTCTACTGCCAACACTTAGGCATCACTTGCTTTACTATGAGCACTTAGGCATAATTGCACTTGCTTTTCCTTCAACACTAAGACATATGTTGCACTTGTTCTTCTTTAGACACTTACGCATAATTTGCACTTGCTCTACTTTTAGCACTACATTACTTGCACTTTGGCACAAATGAGGTTTACTTACGTCTCCCCTCCTCCGCCCCTACACACCTAGTCTTCAAGACACGTTGTCTTTAGAAATAAGGAAGCTTGCACTAGCTGGCTAGGTGGTTGCAACAAACGGTCCATTATGTGCTCAACATGCTCTACAAAAGGCAAACATGCAGCTCTAAATACCAAAAAAGTGCTTTCTTGCTTGATCAATAAGCAAAAGCCATGCCTGTGGCAGTCCTTCAGCCTTCACCCAGAATTATTGCAATATACATATAATAATATCATCATATAATTAGTAATAATCTTGAACCATAAGATGAACTAAAAGCATGAATTATCAGCGCCTTGGACAATAAAATCACTTTCTTTCCAAGGCGCCGTATTTAAGCGAGCGACACAGCATGCACAGCACGAGGCGCCGGCCTTAACCTAGTACCCTAAGGCACTCTTTTTCAATCTTTTTTTGACCACGCCGAAATTGCTTTCTTAACATACAGTGGCATAAAATAAACTATATTAAAGCGCTTTGACCACTCGTAAGCTCAAGAACGTGCAGCGAGATGACGAGTTCCGAATTTCACGCACCATTGACGCTTAAATTTAATGTACATCTTCTTCGCAACATTTTTATATCATCACAAATAATCCGCGTCCACCCTGCACGCGTTGGCTGCGGACGAACTTCTGACGTCAGAAATCGCTCTTGCTTTCCAGATGTAGCGATGGCATTCTTAAAATATCAACAATGACGTTATGTGTTTGCTAAGCTTCGAAGATGTGCCTACAAAGTTCGCCCAGCACAGCCCTCCGGACCCTACAGCCATGCCTGGAGTACAGCGTCCAGTAGCAATACACACACTATGCAATGCCCATTAGCATTGCTCCGTGCTTACTGCTGTACTACGGACTCGGTGCTGCTGCACACAATGGTGAGCCTTTGCCATGCATGTCACGCTCCGTGCAGCACGCACAAGCATCCTCCTGCTCGCTGCCTGCAGTGACATGATGGAGCCCTTGATGAACAAACATGCTGGTAATAAGAACCAATGATGAGGCAACTACATGCCTTAGTGTACACTGCATGGGCGGGAAGTGCAGCACTTACGCAAAAGCACGCTTGCTCTTGCACCTATTAGCACTTCTAACATGCATGCTATAAATAACTGATATGTTAGATATGTTCCCCGCCCCCCGCCCAAGTATGGCTGCTTCACCTTTTGCATGCTTACACATTATGAGTCACAACACTTAACTGATATGTTCCCCGCCCCCCGCCCTAATATGGCTGCTTCAATGCATCTTTGGCATGCTTACACATGATAGGTCACAAGACTGATGGAATCTGTTTAATTGCCTTGTCCTTTGGTTTGCAGGTTATACCCCACGCCATCTTTGTGCACAGGTCTTAAAGAACTGTTCTACCCATTGCAATAAGAATCTTGTAAGGTCAGGTTCAGTCTATAAGGACTGATTTCTAGCATTGGTACATTACAAGTTGGTACAGTTCTTCATGCACATTTGCTTGCAGGTTAGTTCCTCACAAATGCAATGCAAGTTGTGAACATATCTATTTCTGCCTCTTGAGCTCAGCTTAAAGCCTTAAATACATGTATGTTTTCAAAATGATTACAAGCATGTGATTAATGATTAATGATGTAAATTGATAAAATGTACTCAAAACTTTAAATATCCGGCGCCTTGGACATTTGAATCCACCTCTTTCCAAGGCGCCGTATTTTAGCGAGCTACACAGCATGCACAGCACGAGGCGCCGGCCTTAACCTAGTACCCCTAGGCACTCTTTTTCACTCTTTTTTGAACTCGCCGAAATCGCTTTCTTAAGTTACAACGGAATACATTGAACTATATAAAAGCACTTTGATCACTCGTAAGCTCAAGAACGTGCAGCGAGATGACGAGTTCCGAATTTCGCGCACCAATGACGCTTAGATTTAACATACACCTTATTTGAAACATGTTGTTAACAATTCGCGTCCACTTTGCACGCGTTGGCTGCGGACGAGCTTCTGACGGCAGAAATCGCTCATGTCTTTTAGTCATAGCGATGGCATTTTTAAACTATTAAATATTACGTCATATGTTTGCTAAGCCTCGTTGATGTGCCGTCAGAATTCGCCTAGCACTGTCCTCCGGACCCTGCAGCCATGCCTGGAGTACAGCGTCCAGTAGCAATCATCAGTTTTTTTTTTTGTCTATAAGCATTGCTCCATGCTTACTGCTGTACTATGGACATGGTGCTGCTGCACACAATGGTGGGCTTTGCCATGCATGTCACGTTCCTTGCAGCACGCACAAGCATCCTCCTAATGGCTGCCTGCATTGACATGATGTGTAACATTGTGGTAAACATCTCTGGGTCAGCTTTGACCAACCAACTAACTAACTGCAAGGGAGTTATCCCCGGGCGGGTAGCAGGGCTGAGCAGTCTTAATTATATATTAAGCAAAATCTTATTCAGCCGGTGTACCTGACGCTAGCACGCGAGTGAGGAGCGTGTTGGTTGCCACCTCTCTACACACGCCTGGCCTCAGGCCATCAAGGTATGTCCTAGCAGCTTCTCTTTGACTCTCATTTGCTGCTAGTACACTGGTTGTTACATTTGGCACCGAAGCCACCGGTCCTCGGGGCTTTTGCTTCACCGGGCCCAACACCACGCTTTGGGGGGGACGGGACAGCATTGTCCGTGTGGCATCCACCCTCGGGTGCCTCTCCCTTTGTGCCCTTGCGCATTCCTCTTCTTGCACGTTTGAGCGCGCCTGCTCTTCGTGAAGCCGTGACGTTTGTTGCGCATTACCTCGTGCCACGGCCTTGCTAGTGCACACTTACGATACACTTACACTCATGATACGACATCTTTACTGGAACTCCGACAGTGAGTCTCCCTACACCTGTGCCCATGCACACGTCGCAGGCCTGGCCATGGCCAAGGATCGTGCTCCCCAGGAGCAGGCCCCTGCCAAGGAGCAGCCGAGCATCCCGCAGGTGCCCTCTCCCATGGGCGAGCCCGCCTCCTCTCCAGAGGTCCCACCCACTGGCAAGGTAATTAAATTTGCCTGCAATCTCACCAAGTACACGCTCAAGGGATCCCACGCACGTCTTGTCTTGCGAGCATTGATGGGGGATGTGGATACTGCTCGTGATGTCTTGAAATGGGACGACGAAGACTTGACTGTGCTTTCACCAACCCTCATGCGTGCTCTTGAGTTCATTTCACACGGCATTGACCCCTTCTGCCTCTCTCTTGACCGCATTCTGCAGGCCTTGAAGGCCTACAAGCGGGAGCTCCTGCAGATGGGCGAGCGCCTCACCTCCTGCGAGCTCGGGCAAGACCGTCTTGGTGACAGGATGGATGCAACCTCAAAGGAGGTAAAGGAGGTCAAGTCTTGGTACTGCAAGTGTGGTGGTGATGTTGAAGAAGCCAATGCAGCGCTGCAGCGTGTGTCTGAAGAGTTCCGCACTGAGCAGGCTCGACAGGCACAACAGCTCGACTCTGTGTCTGCCCAGATGCAGCAGCACAAAAAGAGGTTGGAGCTGCAGCATGCAGCCACCTTGCAGGCAGGAGCCCTCACACACATCCAGCAGCAGCTGCAGCAGGTGCAGCAGATTCTGGCCAAGGGGGGTGTCACCAGCAAGCGCGGGCGCAGCCTCTCTCCTGCGCTGCGCATCTCCTCTGAGCCCTCCGGAGATACCTCTCCTTCTCCCTCTGCTGTCTCACCTGGGGCAGTGCTGGGTGCTGGAGCCTCCGCTGAGCTGGACAAGGACCAGCGCATTCGGCAGCTGGAGGAGGCGCTCGCTGCCAAGGTTAGTCACAAGCGTGTGCCTGACTTGCCTAAGCCTCCTGTCTTTGCTGGTCACCCAAATGACATTGTGGAGGATAAGCTGTTTGTCTTTGAAAACTACCTGACCGGTAGCAACATCCCCAGGGAACGCTGGACCAACTACATCATGCCTCTGCTAGCTGACAAAGCATTAGCTGCATGGACTGCTGTAGCCATGCCCCATGACAAGGCTGGCCTGCCTCTTACCTGGGACATGTTCAGAGCTACCATGATGTCCGCATTTGCCCACCCAGACAGGCAGCACAAAGCACGGGAACTGCTGCACAGAATTACTCAGTCATCAACCCAAAGCGTCACTGATTATGTACGCTATTTCAACTCACTTGTGCAACGTGCTGGTGACCCCGTGCCGTCCTTGACAGACCAGATTATGTTTTTCCATGCTGGCCTGCTGCCTTACATGAAGGACAAGACAGCAACCAACCCTGCAACTGGAAAATTCTGGACTGACTTGCATGCATTGCAAGAGTATGCCATTACCATTCACACGCATGGATCAAACAAATCCGCAACCATGGTGCCTGCATCCTCTCGCGCATTCTCCTCGAGCAAACCCACTCACCTTCCTTCAAAACGTGTTGCATTCGCTCAGGCCACCAACAAGAAGCCCAAGCACAACCTGCCCAAGCCGGGCAAGCGTGCTGATGGCGCCGGCCCCTCTGGTGTGCACCACCAGCGCACCTCCTCTGACCGGGCTCCCGCTGGCTCTGCAGAGGAGATGCGGCGCATCATGGCAGCAACCCAGAAGAAGCAGCAAGCGGAACTGGAGGCAAGGTTGAGGAAGGAGGGGAAATGGACCCCCAGGAGGATAGGCCTGGGGCTGATGCCTACAACCCTGCACATCATGCAATTCCAGACGGACCTAGTGTAGATTTTCCATTTGCACTTGGCTCTTTCTCGGCTGGAACTGTTATGAACCCTGAAGGTTTTGTGCGTGTTGTGGCAGGCGTGCCCTGCTCTTGTTTACCTGAAAGTGACTGTCCCTCCCTTCGCAGCTTCCTATCTGGAGATGTCTCCAATGGCAAATATCTTCTAGCTGCTCCAACCTCTCTTGTCACTAAAACCCTAGAGCACTACAAGGAATGCAAACTAGGTTCACCAGACAAGCACACATCTTTGTGCGTTTTGATTCAACAAGAGCATCCAGCCTTCCTCACGGAATGGCTACCTCTACTGAAGCACATGAGTGAAATCCCTTGTGAACTGCCAGGCTATGCTTTCTACCATGATTTTCCAGACTCACCGTCTTTGGAGATTGCTAAGCTTAGTACAGTTAACTCTTCAGAAAAACCATCAATGATTTTTGAAGGGTCAGCAAACGGCGCGCCAGCCACCTTTCTTGCAGATACAGGGGAAACTCATTGTTTCCTAGACACAGCCTTTGCAAGAACTTTTGGGTTTAAGCAAAGCTCAGCCGACACTCAAGTACACTTAGCCGATGGCTCGACTCAGTCAACAACTGCTCAGACAACTATTCACCTTAGAATACAAGGTCACACAGCTGCAGTTCAGTGCTATATCATTGACATGCAAGAACAATTTGATGTGATCCTGGGTGAAACCTGGTTACACAAAGTCAAAGCAGTAATAGACTACTCCACAAGGACTTGCACAGTCGAAAAGAAAGGCCGGAGGTATACTCTCACACCAGAAACTCAAGACACATCAACCTCATCTAGCCATGCAAACTCTGTGCTGCTCAACGCGGTGCAAGTAAAGCGATGTCTTCGACAAGGAGCAAGGTCTTTCATGGTTAGACTAACTGACTCTGGAATTCAACCTGAGCCTACACACTCAAACTTATCTCCAGAGATGCAAAAACTCATTGAGGAATTCAAAGATGTGTTTTCCCCCATCCAAGACTTGCCACCATTCAGAAACACAGGGCACACTATTCCTACTGAACCTGGCTCTAAGCCTCCTTTCCGCCCTATGTTTAGACTCAGCCCTAAAGAACTTGCAGAAGTTGAAAGGCAGGTGGCTGAACTCCTTAAGCTTGGACTCATTGAGCCTAGCTCTTCACCTTATGGTGCCCCAGTGCTCTTTGTTGGTAAAAAGGATGGCTCCTTAAGGATGTGCATCGACTACCGAGCACTTAACAAAATTACTGTCAAAAACAAATACCCACTACCTAGAATTGATCAACTTATGGATTCTCTGGCTGGTGCCAAGGTTTTCACAAGCCTAGACCTTCAATCAGGCTACCACCAAATCCGCATTTTGCCAGAAGATGTAAGCAAAACTGCTTTCCGTACACCTTTTGGTCACTATCAATTCAAGGTCCTTAGCTTTGGTCTTACCAACGCCCCAGCAACCTTCCAAGCAGCCATGAATGACATGCTCAGACCTCTCCTTGGCAAGTTTGTGGTGGTGTACATTGATGACATTCTCATCTACAGCAAAAATGCTGAAGAGCATGCTTCTCATGTACGCCAAGTTCTTGAGCTCATCCGAGCCAATCACTATGTAACACTTCACAAACCCGCGATGAACGCAGGCACTACGCTAGCGTTGGACGCCAGCCAAGGCGATGAACGCCTGCAAGGCAATGAACGCCAGAGCACTACTCACCGAGTAGTGGCCAAAGGCAGAGCGGGCCCCAACGCGCCCGCTCCCGTGTGTCACTTCCTAGGTTTCCAGTGTGACGAGAGAGAAAAGTATTTGTAATTAATTAACACTGGTCCTGCGGTTAACTGAGAGTTAACTGACACCCCGAGGGGTAAACCCCTGCCTTCGGATTGAACACTCCACGCAAGCATGGAATGAATAAAGTACTGTAACACTGAGTGTTACACTGCCCCCCCCCCGGAAAAGAACCCGTCCTCGGGTGAAGAAACCGTGGGAGTGTACTACAAGAGAAATGTGCAAAGTGCGTAAGATGAATGAGTGTTGAGTGCGGGTCACTCCATGTGCATGTGCACACAGAATCACCCGTGTGCAAAGCATGCAAAGCATGAAGGTATGATGCTTTGGGTGATCAGGCCAAAGCTCATATGGACCCAAGAAGTTTAGGAGGCCACCTTAAACTTTGAGAAAAATAAGGCACTTTGCAAGCGGACACCTTGTACTTCGGTGATGAGTGCATGAGCACCCCGCAAAGGCATAAGCGCAACGCTACTTTTCGAAGCGCTAGCACACAACGCTACTTTTCGAAGTGTGTGCCTCAGATGACCTGCCGGCATAGATTCATCTGTCAAGACTAATGAAGGGGCAGATTCATGTAGTCTTTATAAGCCTCAAGTATTTGTTCTGTGAGCGTGTCTTCCCGCAGAATATACTCGGGCTCCCATGTGTTATGGATTTCAGAATAGCCTTCCCATTTGACTAAGTATTCAAGGAGAGGCTTCTGCACCTTAGGCCTATTTTTAGTGGCCTTGCGCGTGGTGACCATACGCACACGGTGTGACACGATCCGTTCAACACAGAAAAATTCTTCACCATCCAGTGTGAAAGAAAAAGGAGGTGGTTGGGTACGCCCGTCACTGCGATAAGGCTTGAGCAAGGAGACGTGGAATACGTCATGTATTCGCAGCGTAGGGGGAAGCTCCAGTCGGTAGGCTACCTGATTGACGCGCTCAATCACTTTTAGAGGGCCGACCCATTTTGGCATGAGTTTGGGCGTACCGGGTAGCCTGAGCTTCAAGTTTTGAGTGCTTAACATGACTTCATCACCAATGGAAAAGTGGGCTGGTCTACGCTTTGTATCAGCGTAATGTTTCTGGCGCTGCTGGGCAGCTTGCAAGGCTGCTTTTGCAGATTCCAGATTTTTCCTGAGGTTAGTGATGAAATCGTCCACAGCGGGAACTTTAGATGGAACTTTCAACCCCCATGACAGAGGTGTTCGAGGATCACGCCCACTATTAAGGCGAAAAGGAGTGTTTTTAACGGACTCCTGGTATGAATCATTAATAGCAAACTCGGCGGTTGCTAGATGATCATCCCAATCATCTTGAAGAGGGCTTACATAGTGCCTCAACATATCCTCGAGCACTCTGTTCATGCGTTCAGTTTGACCATCTGACTGAGGATGGAAAGAGGTTGATTTATGTCCCTGCATGCCGCAGTATTTTTGAAGTTCTTGCCAAAAGATGCTGGTGAACCGCGAATCCCTATCAGTGACAATATGTTTAGGATAGCCATGAAGCTTCCATACATAATCCCTGAACAGCCGAGCCAAACCTTCAGCATTGACTTTGGTTATTAAGGGAATTAAGTGTGTCATTTTTGTGAGCCTGTCAACTACAACAAGGATGGCATCATGGCCTTCCTTGGTTGGAGGCAAGTGGATAATAAGATCCATACTCACACTTTCCCAAGGCTCGTCTGGAATGGGCAGGGGATTCAATAGACCAGTTACTTTCTGGTTGGTTGCCTTGTTAGCTTGGCAGGAGTGGCATGTCTGCACATACTGCCGTGCGTCTTTATCAAGAGAGGGCCACCAGAAAGAGCGTTCAACCAGCTTTTTGGTCTTGAGTGTGCCAACATGACCAGAGTAGGGTGGGTCGTGGCATTCGTGAAGGATGGCACGCTTGACCATATCGACATTTGGGATAACCACACGTCCATCTTGAAGATACCAAAATCAATTTTCAAAGAGCAAATTCTTTGTGAACTTGGGGTTGTTGAATTTCTGATCCTCGCTATAAGCACGCCGGACGTCACTCAGAACGTCGGGTGGGTCACTGGCGATGCTGGCAATCAAAGCACGCACACGCCGCACATGCTCCACAGCAGACTTATCCAGCTGCTTAACACGCCTTAGCTGCATGCGGGCATGGAATTCCTTATTGGGTGCGGCAAATGCATCACGCAAGCTCTTGCAAAAAAGTGTCCCAGGTGGCCTCAATGCCCTGCTGCCTTAGGGGCACAGCTACTGCCATCCATGCTTTCCTAGCATCCCCAGTAAGCAAGGGTGTGGCAATGACGGGCCATGCGTCCTTTACAGCTCCAGTTGCACTCAAATAAGACTCGAATGTGAACAAAGCCTCATCCACATCATCTGAGCCAGAATAGGGTGCAGGTTTGGGCATGTGCTTTGCATAACTGGGAGAGCCACCCACCGCGAGGAAAGAGGTTCGGGCCGGTGCAGAAGGGGCAGGTCCTGGCTGCATGGCAGGCTGCTGCGCAAATTGTACACGCTGTTGCACGGGCTGCTGCTCAAGCTGCTGCTCAGGGACTGCCTCCCCCTCTTCCTCGTCTTCCTCCTCAGACTCTGATGCCTGGCTGCAGACACCGCTGGTGGCGAGGGAGGTGTGCAAGGCTGTGAGTTCTTGCTTCACCTTGGCGACTCCATTGCTGACAGAGTCCACCATCATGGCCTTGATGGTTTCTGCTGGAGTGCCCTTGACGCGCATGTCATGCAGGGTGTCCATGAGTAGGGAGAGCTGGTCTGCCTTGTCCTTCAAAGAGCGGTTGATGCGCCCCTGAAAGCGGCCATACTCAGCCTCAAGCTCAGCCAGCTGCTGCTGTGTGGGGCGCTGCTGCAGCGCTTGCTCAAGCTCCTGCACGCGCGCACTCGTGCGTTCGAAGACTGCAACGAGACCCTGCGGTTGGTCATCAGCAGCAGCAACAGCTTGGCATGTGTGCTAGACATGGGGAGGAAGGGAGGGAAAAAGGCTATGCTCAGACAGTAACTGCGCACAGGCTGAATGACCATCACACAGTGCACCCGCAATCAAGAAGGCGAGCTCCCCATCCTGCCGTGCCGCGTGCCTCACCTCACGACCACGGCGGGTTTCGTCGCGGAAGGAGCAGAACTCGCGGTGTAACTCAGTGGTTGTAGGAGCGGGTGGGGACTGTGAACGCCCAGCGTCCTCTCCGGTGTCCTCACGCCCTGACATCTCACCCTGCGTGTGCCCGCGAGGAGTTGCATTATCGTCCTCATCATTGTTAAGCACGGGGCCGGAGGTGTGAGGAGTTTGAAAAAGGACAGCTGGGGTGTGAGCTCCTGCACTCTCTGCACCATTGCGGGAAACAGCACGCTTGCGCTTCTCAACACGCTTCAGATGGGCCTTAGCTTGAGCATTGGAATGTGCACGCTTGGCCTCTTTGCTGGCTGTGCTCTTGTCTTTACCCATGATGCAGAGGGCAGGACCAGGAGACAGGGTCAGAACCTGCCTTGGCCTGGCTTCGCTGCCAGTGTAACACTTCACAAACCCGCGATGGACGCAGGCACTACGCTAGCGTTGGACGCCAGCCAAGGCGATGAACGCCTGCAAGGCAATGAACGCCAGAGCACTACTCACCGAGTAGTGGCCAAAGGCAGAGCGGGCCCCAACGCGCCCGCTCCCGTGTGTCACTTCCTAGGTGTCCAGTGTGACAAGAGAGAAAAGTATTTGTAAATAATTAACACTGGTCCTGCGGTTAACTGAGAGTTAACTGACACCCCGAGGGGTAAACCCCTGCCTTCGGATTGAACACTCCACGCAAGCATGGAATGAATAAAGTACTGTAACACTGAGTGTTACACACTACCACATTAAATTTTCCAAGTGCGAGTTTGAACAAAAAGAGGTTAAATTCCTAGGTCATATCATTGGTGCTGAGGGAGTTAAGGTGGATCCTGCCAAAGTAGCTGTCATCAATGCGTGGTTGCGCCCAACCAATGTTCATGGTGTCCGCTCATTTGTTGGATTGGCAACCTACTTCAGAAAATTCATTGAAGCCTTTTTCAAAAATGGTTGCTCCACTTACACATCTAACTAAAAAGGACGCTCCTTTTGTTTGGGATGCTGCATGCGAAGCAGCCTTCCTGGCAGTCAAACATGCACTCACAAATGCCCCAGTGCTAGCCTTACCAGATTTCCTTCTGCCTTTTGTTGTTGTTTGTGACGCCTCAAAAGAAGGAATTGGAGCTGTTTTGCTGCAAAAGCAAAGGCCATTAGCATATGAGAGCAGAAAACTCAGACCAGCAGAGTTCAACTACACCACAGGCGAACAAGAACTCTTAGCCGTGGTGCACGCCCTCAAGATATGGCGTTGCTATCTTGAAGGTCCTCACTTTACTGTGGTTACTGATCACAACCCTCTTGTGCACTTACCATCTCAACCTAACCTTTCTGGTAGGCAAATTAGATGGTCAAAGTACTTGCAGAGGTTCCATCTTGACTGGGTTTACAAACCTGGAACAGGCAACTTGGCTGCCGATGCCCTTAGCCGTAACCCAGCCCACAAAACTTGCAGTCCAATCGCTGCAGCAATGCTCATGATGCTTACCAGGAGTAAATCTAAACCCTCACCAACTGCTCAGAGTCACCCTCAAACACCTTCTGAACCAACTTGCCCTTCAAAGGCGCGGCGTGTTGCAAATCCTTGTCCTGAAGGGTCTCTTATACCTGAGGGCCCAGGCTCTTCACGGGGGGGGGAGGAATCCCTACTCATCGAGGAGCCTGAGTCCACACTAAGTCATACTAGGTTTCCAGAAGGGACCCTAGATATATATGATGAAGTGCGCATCGGGTATGAGAATGATCCATGGTTCCAGGGTGAGCAGCAAACTGCAAATTATACTTTGAAGGATGGGCTATGGTGGACGAAGGAAGGCCAACTCATCGTGCCTAACAACAAGGGTCTCAGGCGATCTATTATTACAGAAATGCATGACACACCTCTTCATGGACATGGTGGTATTTCCAAAACCAAAAAGCATGTGCAAAAGCTCTTTTGGTGGCCAACCATGCTCCCTGATATCATCCAGTACGTTAAGTGCTGTCCCTCAAGCCAAGTCAACAAGAGTTCCACACAGAAGCCTGGAGGCACTCTCCAACCTTTGCCTGTACCTTCAGAAACTTGGCAAGTGGTCACTATGGACTTTATCATGGCACTACCTCGCACTTTGCGTGGGCACACGGCCTTGTTGGTGGTGGTAGATAAGTTGTCCAAAATCACGCACTTGATTCCGACCACGGTACAAGTGACTGATGAGGAAACTGCCAGGTTATATGTGGACCATGTGGTGAAACTGCATGGTGTTCCTCATGCTATTGTGAGTGACCGTGACAAACGTTTCACTGGACAGTTCTCAACTACTCTCCTTGGAATCCTCGGCATCAAGCAAAAGCTTTCTACCGCTTACCACCCTCAAACGGATGGTCAAACAGAGCGGATGAATCACACTCTTGAGGACATGCTCAGGAACTTTGTGTCACCTCATCAACAAGATTGGGACGAACACCTAGCTATGGCAGAATTTGCCATCAACAACTCTTATCAGGAGTCCATCAAGACAACTCCTTTCCGTCTCAATTACTTCAAGGACCCCCCTACTCCTCTTAGTCTCAACAGAAATGCTACGGCACCTGCTGCCACCACTTTTGTGGATCAAAGGCTCCAAGACCTCAAAGACGCCAAGATCGCACTGGAAGCAGCATGCCAAAGGCAGAAAAGATATGCAGACGAGAAAAGGCGGGAAGTCTCTTTCAACATTGGAGATGAGGTACTCCTGAGCTCAAAGAACATCAGGCTTCTCAACCCTGGTACTCCAAAAATCCTACCAAAATGGCTAGGTCCCTTTACCATCATCGACTACTGTGGTCGGCATAAGGCACCCCCTGAAGATGAGGATGAAAATCCTGATTATGGAGTCTCCCATGCTGTGGCGTATAAGCTAGAGCTTCCAGACAACATGCGTATGCATAACGTCTTTCATGTGTCTTTGCTGAAACCCTAAAGACGAGATGGGCGTGTGCAACCACCTCCTGTCCCCATAGTTGTGGATGGAGAGGAGTGGTTTACTGTTGAGAGGATCCTTGACCACCGAGATATTGTAACCACCATCAAAAGAAAAACCAAACATTCTCCAGCCAAAACCAAGCTGCAGCGCCAATGTTTGGTTAAATGGTTAGGCTATGGAGATGAACACAACAGCTGGGAACCTGAGGAAGGTGTCTCTGAGCTGGATGTTTTTAAAGCTTACCACAACTATCTTCTGGGTCTCCCCGCCCATCCATGAGAGTGACTGGCCATCACCTCATCCGGGTGCAAACTCGGGGCTGCTACTGCTGATGGGGCAGCGTGTTGCTACTGCTTAAGGGGCAACGTGTGCCACTGTGATCGCGACACAGGGTACTATTCCAGCCAACATTCTTGATCTTGCGAGTGCTCTCCGCCTTAGGAACTGATCACTCCTACAGGGAGAGTATGAGCTCTGGTACCACTGCAACTCATGTTGCATAAGGTCAGGAGGCAGGAATGCTTTTACCACTTGGGTTTTGGACATTTAAAATGTCCCCAACCCAGAGCCGGGTTGGAACCAGGTGGGGGGGAATGTAACATTGTGGTAAACATCTCTGGGTCAGCTTTGACCAACCAACTAACTAACTGCAAGGGAGTTATCCCCGGGCGGGTAGCAGGGCTGAGCAGTCAATTATATATTAAGCAAAACCTTATTCAGCCGGTGTACCTGACGCTAGCACGCGAGTGAGGAGCGTGTTGGTTGCCACCTCTCTACACACGCCTGGCCTCAGGCCATCAAGGTATGTCCTAGCAGCTTCTCTTTGACTCTCATTTGCTGCTAGTACACTGGTTGTTACATGATGCAGCCCAAAATGAATAAACATGCTGGCAATTGAAACCACTGATGAGGCAACTGCATGCCTTAGTGCACACTGCATGGACGGTAAGTACAACACTTAGGCAAAAGCACGCTTGCTCTAGCACCTATCAGCACTTCTCACATGCACGCTGTATAAAACTGATATCTTCTCCGCCCCCTGCCCTAGTATGGCTGCTTTAATGCATCTTCTACATGCTTACACATGATGTGTCACAAGACTTCACTGATATGTTCCTCACCCCCTGCCCTAGTATGGCTGCTTCAGTGCATCTTTTGCATTGTAACGATTATAAGAGGCCTGGGAAACCTCTTCGAAACATCTCGAGTATACCTTTTCTCCTACACCGTTACAATTGGTATGCGAAGCCAGGCCTTGCCCGAATTCCTCTCATGCGGCGTCCACGAACGCTCACGCGGAGGAGGGCAGGGTTCGAATCTCGGTGTCTGCACTTACCATAAGTTGCAGAAAGGTCATATCGACCCCGAAGTGACTTGTAAACCTTGACCGGTCGTCTTGCAGAGACGCAAGCACATGAGGGTGGGGCGAATGTAACGATTATAAGAGGCCTGGGAAACCTCTTCAAAACATCTCGAGTATACCTTTTCTCTTACACCGTTACATGCATGCTTACACATGATGAGTCACTAGACTTCACTGATATCTTCTCCGCCCCCTGCCCTAGTATGGCTGCTTTAATGCATCTTCTACATGCTTACACATGATGTGTCACAAGACTTAACTGATATGTTCCTCACCCCCTGCCCTAGTATGGCTGCTTCAGTGCATCTTTTGCATGCTTACACATGATGAGTCACAAGACTTGACTGATATGTTCCCCGCCCCCCGTCCTCATATGGCTGCCACAATGCATCTTTTGCATGCTTTCAAATGATGAGTCACAAGACTGAAGGAATATGTTCAATTGCCTTGTCCTTGTCCTTTGATTGCAGGTTATCCCCCACACCTTCTTTGTGCACACGTGTTAGAGAACTGTCTAACCCGTTGCATTAAGAAACTCGTTAGGTCAGGTTCAGTCTATGAGGACTGATTTCCAGCATTGGTACGTTACAAATTGGTACAGTTCTTCATGCACATTTGCTTGCGGGTTAGTTTCTCACAAATGCAATGCAAGGTGCTAACATAACCATTTCTGCCTCTTGAGCTCAACTTTATGCCTTCGACACATGAATGCTTCAATATGATTACAAGCATATGTTATATGATGCACATTAATTAAATTCATAAAATGTACTCAAAACTTAAAATATCCGGCGCCTTGGACATTTGAATCCCCTTCTTTCCAAGGCGCCGAATTTTGGACGTCATGCACAGCATGCACAGCACGAGGCGCCGGGCGCTAACACGCTACCCTAAGGCACACTTTTCATCACACTTTTTTTACCTCGCCGAAATCGCCTTCTGTACTTGCAACGGCATAAAATGAACTATATAAAAGCGCTTTGAGCACTCGCAAGCTCAATAACGAGCAGCAAAATGACGAGTTTCACATTCCGCGCACCAATGGCGCTTAAACTTGACAAACATCTTTTATACAACATGATTTTAACATCGCAAGCAACCCACGTCCGCCGGCTCTTCAGCACTCCCCGTCCAGCAGCACCCCAGCTCATCCAGCATTGAAGCAACGCTAATAAGTGCAACAATAATAGGTATCGCGCGTTTGTTGAGCAGCGGGGATGCGCGTGCACGCCGTGGATGAGCTCTGCACCGTTTTTGCGCGATCAACTATTACTATTATATACGCACGAAATCCGACTCGTGGCATAAGCGCTAAAACGCTTAGCCTAGCGCACTTGACATCTCGCTGCCATCCGGGGACCCAGGTTCGAATCTCACTAACTGCACTCACGAAGAAAGACTCTTTTGTCACACCATAGCTTAGCCCTTGAGCTTTAGCACTTAGACTTAATTTGTACTTACTCTGCTTTCCCTTGAACCAAAGCACTTAACATTAATTTGCATTTGTTCCACTTTCAGCACTTAGGCATAGTTTGCACATATTCTACTTTCAGCACTTGGGCATAATTTGCACTTGATCTACTTTCAGCACTTTGGCACTTTTCGTTTACAATGCACAACATAGTACATCACTTGCACCTTTGCACAAACGAGTACCATTCCAAGTCCAATAGTACGTCACTTGCACTTTTGCACAAATGAGGTTTAATTACGTCTCCCCTTTCCCCCCTACACAAAGTCTTGAAAATATTTTGCATTTGAAAGTTACCAAGCTTGCAATAGCTAGGCATTTGCCACAAAAGGCCAATTGTGTGCTCAACGTGCTCTATGGCAAACATGCAGCTCAAAGTGCTTTCTTGTCATATGCACATTCTTCTTTAATGATCAAAAAGCAAAAGCCACGCTTGTGGCAATCCTACAACCTTCACCTGAAATAATTGCAACCCCTACCAGAGAACCCCTCACCGCGCGGGTAGCCTGCAGAGCCTGTTTCTGGCCGCGCGGGGGGTTCCGTGCAAACGTATGAGAATGTACCCGCGCGGGGGTCCGCGCGGAACCCTCCAACCCCCGCGCGGTCTGACGGAGGGCAAATTTTGGCGGGGGGTATCCTCAACCCCCCGCGCGGTGAGTATGGCAGGCCCCGCGCGGCGGAATCAGGAAGGGCTGGGCGCGGCACCTCCAGTGGCTCCGCGCGGCGGTTCCAGTTGCCCCCGCGCGGCTGTTCATGCGTGAGGCTGTACCCACGCTGTATGAGGCTGTATTCTATGCTTGCTGCCCTCCAAAGCTGCTCATTACTCGTTAAAAAGAAGTTCAAGTTGCTTATGAACAAATCCCACACATCAATCGTCGTAAGTTTGACAACTAAAATCAATTCCAACATCCATGAATTGTCACATCCATCATGTTCAAATAAACTTCTAGCTGCATGTCAGTACAAGACACCCATCCCTCACGGACACCCTCTAGCTGTATGAACGGGGTTGTTCTCCTTTCTGAGGTGCTCCTGAGCAGAAGGTTGCTCTTCTACCACTTGGTGCACAGTCTTTTTGGCTTTCTTCTGGACAGCTGCAGCCTGGTTCTGACCTGCCTTCTCGGTAAGCTGCCTTGTACGCTTGCCTGCATGCACCATGAGGGGGAAAGCACTGTGTGTGTGTGTGTGTGTGTGTGTGTGTGTGTGTGTGTGTGTGTGTGTGTGTGTGTGTGTGTGTGTGTGTGTGTGTGTGTGCGCGCATGTACAAAGATGATATGTGCACATGCATGCATGCATGTTAGTATGTGTGTGTGTATGTGTGTGTGTGTGTGTGCGCGTGTGCGCGCGCGCATGTACAAAGATGATATGTGCACATGTTAGTATGTGTGTGTGCATGCATGCGCACAATGCATGCATATGAAACACACCACACACATCAGCACATGCATGCATTTGCGCGCGTGCGAGTACACCCAGACCAACACCCACTGACCTCGGATGGGGAGATTAGCTGGTCCTAATGCTGCAAAGGTGTTGTTGTCCTCTGCGCAGTTGCCTGCACAGAGGAGGGTGAGACCAGAAGTGCAAAATAACGAACATGCTGTTCTATTCCAGCTTTGGAAGGACTTACCCGAACAATTTTCCTTACAATTGGAGTAGCTGAATGGAGGGACAAATTAACAGTCAGTGGATCTGTCAGCACAGGCAGCTTGCACTACCTGCCTGCCAAGATGCAAGTTGATCGAAGATTGTTGATCGAAGATTTTCCAAAATAGCCAAAAAAATAAGGCCAATTACAAGCGAGGATGCAGATGCATGCTGCAAACACGCGCTCACACATGCAATAAACGCAACTCTGCATGAAACAAACGCGCGCACGCACACAAACACACCTTGGTGGGTGACCATCTGCTTTCAAGGCGCTACAGTATCATTGCCTGTAGAGTTGCCACCTGCGGACAGGAGTGCAAGCCAAGAATTGCACACCATGTGTCACAAATGTCAGCATTCAGCTAGGTTAACAGCAGCATGCAGCCAAACGACCTGACTGAAGGTCACCCCCCATTGTAACCTATTGCATGCGGCTGCATGCTGCAAATGCGCACACACACACACACACACACACACACACACACACATACACACACACACACACACACACACACACACACACACACACACACACACACACCTTGGTGGGTGACCATCTGCTGTCCAAGCGCTGCAGCGCCATTGCCTGTAGAGTTGCCACCTGTGGACAGGAGTGCAAGCCAGAAATTGTAGACCATGTGTCAAAAATGTCAGCATTCAGCTAGGTTAACAGCAGCTTGCATGCGGCTGCATGCTGCAAACGCGCGCGCATATACACACACACCTTGGTGGGTGACCATCTGCTGTCCAGGCGCAGCAGCACCATTGCCTGCAGAGTTGCCCCCTGCAGACAGGAGTGCAAGCCAGGAATTGCACACCAAGTGTCACAAATTTCAGCATTCAGCTAGGTTAACAACAGCTTGCATGCGGTTGCATGCTGCAAACGCGCGACACACACACACACACACACACACACACACACACACACACACACACACACACACACACACACACACACACACACACACACACACACACACACACACACACACACACACACACCTTGGTGCTCAGGCGTTGTATGCACTGGCTCGGCTGGACCATTGCTTCCAGAGTTGTTGCCTGCGGATAGGAAGTGCATGCCAAAAACCGCACACCGTGCGGTGCAACTGTTAGGGAAGGGAAGGGAAGGGTTACATAGCTGTACCTGCCTGCGGGGGCAGCTTAGCTGAAGCGAAACGTGCCTGCAACCAAACCAGTACAATCTAAAAAACAATCTAAAAGCTCAGTCACAGCATTTCAGGCAAGCAGACACGAACTTGGCTAATCCTAGGACATCATCCTGGTTCATGAAGTCTGTAAGGCGTGATGCTCTGCTTGGGGGTGCAGAGCTAAACTGATGCTGGAACTGAGCAAGCAGGTTTGTTAAATCCTGAGATGGGCAATCCAGGATAATGTGCTCTTCGTCTTGTACAGTGTGCAACTGTTAGCATTCACAAAAGCGTGCAGCAGCACCTGCATTATGTGCTGTAAGGCAAGATGACAAGAGACTTTTCTTGAAATGCAGAAAAAAGGCAGGCCAGGCTGCAGCAGCGTGCTGGAAAAAATTAATGATATCACACCCCACCCCAGAAAACAACACATCCACACATACCTTGGTGCTCAGGCGTTGTTTGCACAGGCGCGGCAGGAGTTTTGTATGCACAGGCGCGGCAGGAGCATTGCTGCCAGAGCTGTTGTCTGCGGACGGGAGGTGCATGCCAGAAACCGCACACTGTGCAGTGCAATTGTTAGCATTCATTGAAGCGTGTAGCAACATCTGCATTATGTGCTGCTTGGAAAGGAAAGGGTAAAATTGCTGTATCTGCCTACGAGGGCAGCCAAGCTAAAGCCAAATTAGTCCAATCTAAAATAAACTTAGTCTCTGCCTTTCAGGCATGCAAACACAAACTTGGCTCATCCTTGGACATCAGTCAGGCTTATGAAGTCTTTAAGACGTGTTGCACTACTTGAGGTAGAGGATGTGCTGCAAAGCAAGATGGCACGAGACTTCTATTGTGAGGTGTTTTGTTGTCATAGACATGCAAATTTGCGTATTCACCTCTCATAACACATGTAATGGCTAATTTCCACACCCTCGGGGAGTCCCAGAATTTATGGGAAATCTGCACATGTTCAAGGCATGTGTGCGTGTGTGTGTATGCGTGTGTGTATGTGTGTGTGTGCGCGCGTGAGTGCGTGCACACCCATTTCCACGTTCATGCATGATGCTGACAAGTAAGTTGCATGGCTACGTTAGATCTTGACAGTTGGCATGCTGCATCCTGCACTGTACAGGGATCATGTCTCCTGAAAATGGAGCATTTAGCAACACACTAAGCATTCCTCACACTTGTTTCATTGCCTCCATGCCAAATCATTTGCTGCTTCTGCCTCTCCCTTGTTCACAACCTTCTTGCGTCCCACAGCTGCTGGGGGTGCGTCTGGCTGCAAGCCTTTCAGGTTAGGGAACTGGATGACTATCTCTGCCCAATTGCTGTCTGTCTTCAGACCGTGCCAGCTTCTTAATGTGCTGCAGGCCATATTCTGTGAACCCCTTTGACCCACAATCCCCCCCTGCTTTAGCTTACAGTACTTGTCCTTGCTCTCCTCCTTGCGCTGCTCGCCCTGAATATATGCCCAATCCCAACCCCAGCGCTTTTGCATAACCTCCCTGAGCCAGTCCCCCCTGATGTGGACGTAAGGGGCAGAATTGTGCACCAGAATATGCATCCCATTCTGCTTCATCCCTGCTGGCTGCACTACCCTCTGTGCACTGTCTCCACACGAGCTCCCTGCTCCAACGCTTCCCCCCTGGGACCCAGCTGACTTGCACCGCGGATCACCTGCAGCATCTTCACCTGCTGCCACGATGAAGTCAAACACCCTAGTAGCTGTCGCACCGTTTAACTCACGCTTCAAATCCTCCATGACGTCGTTCGGGTTCCTCGTGTAATACGTGCCCATCGAAGCCAAGCCGGGCGGGCTGAGGGACAGCCCGTGCTCCACCACAACGGCCCTGGCACGGTTGACTCGGCTGTCCACTGGATCCATGCCAATGCACTGCGCGGGTCCCAATAGCGCTGCACATCGTCTGTGCCATGCTTGTTGCAATGCCTATCTGTTGTTTGCAGGCTCTCAAGGAGCCTGGGCTCATGCAGGAACCTGGAATGCCTGTCTGCACATTTTCTGCACAGGCACCACCATTTCTTCTCCAGGTCTGCCCGAGGGGGCGCCTGCAACTGTCTCTTAGGTGCCATTTCCCTCTTCAATTCAATAAGAATACATTATGTAGGTGGCGGACGGAAGCAGGGCCAACTAACCATAAAACTTGAACTGAAAGTGTCCGCTCGGACAGTCGCTCTACAGAGTGAACAATCCGTGTTTACACAATTTAGCCAATTCATGTGGCATCAATTTAACCGTGGAACTGAGTTGGGGCAAGAGAAAGCCTGGGAAAGTCCTGTTCGGCATCCCTAGGGGAGGCACCCCCCGCGCGGGAGCTTCGCTGTACCCGCCGAGGTCCCCGCCAACCCCCCCTGATCCCCGCGCGGTGAGGGGTTCTCTGGTAGGGAACATATGACAAACATATTCATATGAATTAATGGCAATCTTAAAATAACAATCTGAAACAAACCCGGCGCCTTGGTCCACCCTAATCCCACTCTTTCCAAGGCGCCGAATTTTAGCAGCCTACACAGCATGCACAGCACGAGGCGCCGGGCGCTAACACGCTACCCTTGGGCAAACTTTTCATCACACTTTTTTACCTCGCCGAAATCGCCTTCTGTACTTGCAGCGGCATAAAATGAACTATATAAAAGCGCTTTGAGCACTCGCAAGCTCAATAACGTGCAGCAAATTGACGAGTTTCACATTCCGCGCACCAATGGCGCTTAAACTTGACAAACATCTTTTATGCAACATGATTTTAACATCACAAGCAACCCACGTCCGCCAGCTTTTCAGCACTCCCCGTCCAGTAGCACCCCAGCTCATCCAGCATTGAAGCAACGCTAATAAGTGCAACAATAAAAGGTATCGCGCGTTTGTTGAGCAGCGGGGATGCGCGTGCACGCCGTGGATGAGCTCCGCACCGTTTTTACGCGATAGATATTATTATATTCGCACGAAATCCGGCTCGTGGCATAAGCGCTAAAACGCTTAGCCTAGCGCACTTGAATCTCGCTGCCACCACGGGGACCCAGGTTCAAATCTCACTAACTCCACTCACGAAGAAAGACTCTTTTGTCACACCATAGCTTAGCCCTTGAGCTTTAGCACTTAGACTTAATTTATACTTACTCTGCTTTCCCTTGAGCCAAAGCACTCAACATTAATTTGCATTTGCTCCACTTTCAGCACTTCGGCATAGTTTGCACATATTATACTTTCAGCACTTGGGCATAATTTGCACTTGCTCTACTTTCAGCACCTAGGCATCGTTTGCACATATTCTACTTTCAGCACTTGGGCATAATTTGCACTTGATCTACTTTCAGCACTTCGGCACTTTTCGTTTACAATGCACAACATAGTACATCACTTGCACCTTTGCACGAACGAGTACCATTTTAAGTCCAATAGTACGTCACTTGCACTTTTGCACAAATGAGGTTTAATTACGTCTCCCCTTCCCCCCCTACACAAAGTCTTGAGAATATTTTGCATTTAAAAGTTACCAAGCTTGCAATAGCTAGGCATTTGCCACAAAAGGCCAATTGTGTGCTCAACGTGCTCTATGGCAAACATGCAGCTCTAAGTGCTTTCTTGCCATATGCACATTCTTTATTGATCAACAAGCAAAAGCCACGCTTGTGGCTATCCAACAGCCTTCACCTGAAATAATTGCAACATATGACATACATAATCATATGAATTAATAACAATCTTAAAATAACAATCGGAAACAAACCCGGCGCCTTGGTCCGCCCTAATCCCACTCTAATGAAAAATTGTCCTACCCATTGCAATAAAAATCTTGCAAGGTCAGGTTCAGTCTATAAGGACTGATTTCTAGCATTGGTACATTACAAGTTGGTACAGTTCTTCATGCACATTTGCTTGCAGGTTATTTCCTCACAAATGCACTGCAAGTTGTTAACATATCTATTTCTGCCTCTTGAGCTCAGTTTAAAGCCTTAAATACATGTATGTTTTCGAAATGATTACAAGCATGTGATTAATGATTAATAATGTAAATTGATAAAATGTACTCAAAACTTCAAATATCCGGCGCCTTGGACATTTGAATCCACCTCTTTCCAAGGCGCCGAATTTTGGGCGGCATGCACAGCATGCACAGCACGAGGCGCCGGGCGCTAACACGCTACCCTTGGGCACACTTTTCATCACACTTTTTTTTTTCCTCGCCGAAATCGCCTTCTGTACTTGCAGCGGCATAAAATGAACTATATAAAAGCGCTTTGAGCACTCGCAAGCTCAATAACGTGCAGCAAAATGACGAGTTTCACATTCCGCGCACCAATGGCGCTTAAACTTGACAAACATCTTTTATGCAACATGATGTTAACATCACAAGCAACCCACGTCCGCCAGCTCTTCAGCACTCCCCGTCCAGCAGCACCCCAGCTCATCCAGCTTTGAAGCAACGCTAATAAGTGCAACAATAATAGGTATCGCGCGTTTGTTGAGCAACGGGGATGCGCGTGCACGCCGTGGATGAGCTCCGCACCGTTTTTGCGCCATAGTTACTATTAGATACGCACGAAATCCGGCTCGTGGCATAAGCGCTTAAACGCTTAGCCTAGCGCACTTGACATCTCGCTGCCACCACGGGGACCCAGGTTCAAATCTCACTAACTCCACTCACGAAGAAAGACTCTTTTGTCACACCATAGCTTAGCCCTTGAGCTTTAGCACTTAGACTTAATTTTATACTTACTCTGCTTTCCCTTGAGCCAAAGCACTCAACATTAATTTGCATTTGCTCCACTTTCAGCACTTCGGCATAGTTTGCACATATTATACTTTCAGCACTTGGGCATAATTTGCACTTGCTCTACTTTCAGCACCTAGGCATCGTTTGCACATATTCTACTTTCAGCACTTGGGCATAATTTGCACATATTATACTTTCAGCACTTGGGCATAATTTGCACTTGCTCTACTTTCAGCACCTAGGCATCGTTTGCACATATTCTACTTTCAGCACTTGGGCATAATTTGCACTTGATCTACTTTCAGCACTTCGGCACTTTTCGTTTACAATGCACAACATAGTACATCACTTGCACCTTTGCACGAACGAGTACCATTCCAAGTCCAATAGTACGTCACTTGCACTTTTGCACAAATGAGGTTTAATTACGTCTCCCCTTCCCCCCCTACACAAAGTCTTGAAAATATTTTGCATTTAAAAGTTACCAAGCTTGCAATAGCTAGGCATTTGCCACAAAAGGCCAATTGTGTGCTCAACGTGCTCTATGGCAAACATGCAGCTCAAAGTGCTTTCTTGCCATATGCACATTCTTTAATGATCAACAAGCAAAAGCCACGCTTGTGGCAATCCAACAGCCTTCACCTGAAATAATTGCAACATATGACATACATAATCATATGGATTAATAACAATCTTAAAATAACAATCGGAAACAAACCCAGCGCCTTGGTCCGCCCTAATCCCACTCTTTTCAAGGCGCCGAATTTTAAGCGGCATACACAGCATGCACAGCACGAGGCGCCGGCCTTAACCTAGTACCCTGGGGCACTCTTTTTCACTCTTTTTTGAACTCGCCGAAATCGCTTTCTTAAGTTGCAACGGAAAAATGTAGACTATGTAGAAGCGCCTTGAGCACTCGCAAGCTCAAGAACGTGCAGTGAGATGACGAATTACGCATTCCACGCACTAATGACGCTTTAACTTAGCAAACATCTGTTATGAAACACGTTTATAACATTGCAAGGAACCCGCGTCCAACAGCGCGTGCAGGTAGCAGGTGTGCTTATG
Organism: Dunaliella primolecta; assembly: GCA_914767535.2. Taxonomy (NCBI): domain Eukaryota; kingdom Viridiplantae; phylum Chlorophyta; class Chlorophyceae; order Chlamydomonadales; family Dunaliellaceae; genus Dunaliella; species Dunaliella primolecta. Next base: position 1,050,496 of record CAJZBB020000003.1, read on the forward strand.
ACGTTAATCATCGAATATGAATGATTACTATTGTACACATTGATAATATCGACATTCTATTATCAGTCCTTACCAATCGTACACATGTTGCCTTTCATCTGCGGATGACTGTTTCCCCTCGCTGAGATCTTTGTTGCAGCTTTTCAAAAAGAATCATCAAGATGCCTTGTCCGCACAACGGGCCTGACTGGAGACGTTGTCAGCAGTGTATTGCTGTCATAGCACAGGCAGCTGTCCTTTGCATGAACATGGCTTTGAGTTCCATCCTCCCTGACGCTGCATCAGCAATTGCCACAACAGTGCTGTACAATGCGTGCATGGGTGTGGCACGCTTGTTCTCGGACTCTCCTGCAATCCACAACATATGGCTCAGCTCTTGTGTGCGACTGCCACCTTTCATGGCAGAAGTTGCCAAGGTTGCTGCCATTCCAGTGGCACATGCTGGGGCATACAGAGAAGCTGTTGTCAAAGCTGTGATGCTCATGTTCCTAGCGCTCACATCTGCCTCTGTGAGCGTCTGCATGCACATGTTTGTACCCATGTGAAAATCTTGCACAGAATCAAGTTTCTCACTGTTGTAATATGCCTTGACCTATTGTTTGCAGTTTGTCCCTCTGACCATGTTCCCGAGGTCCATTGCCAATTTACCAGCACCACCCACTTCGCAATTGACAAGCAATCAGTTGGCCATGCACATCAGTCGATTTCCTTCATCGGTGAGTTTCTCTTTCACAACTGTCCTATTCATTGCATAATGGTTCTAGTTACGATACCCCCCTCCCGCCCTACATATTTTGCATTTTAATTGGAGGCCTTGCAAGGGCCCAGTTAGGAACCTAAATATGCCATCAAATTTTCCAAATGGATTGCCTCGCTCTCAAAACTACTCCGCCTCCATGTCTAGAGTGCTCTAGAGATACATCTCTGTCTATTGAGCTTGAACATGCCACAAAGCCAAAAGTAACGACTCTATTAAGACATTGCATAGGTTCTAGTCATCTCTCCCCCCATTCTCCTTACATATTCATACTCCTCCACCTCCGTGACTATAATGCTTACGCCCGTGTCACATAACTTTCACCCCCGCTGTCAACAACCCTTCACTTTGTTTTCGAAGCCCACACACAACACATTATATAGACTCCACCCCCTTTAAAGAGATACATCTCTGTCTACTCAGCTTGAACATGACACAAAGCCAAAATAAACACCTCTATGAAGACATTGCATAGGTTCTAGTGAAGTCTCCCCCCATTCTCCTTACATATTCATACTCCTCCACCTCCGTGTCTATAGTGCTAATGCCATCAATATTTCCAAATAGATTGCCTCGCTCTCAAAAGTACTCCTCCTCCATGTCTATATTGCTTAAGCCCGTGTCACATAGCTTTCACCCCCGCTGCCAACAACCTTCACTTTGTTTTTGAAGCCCACACACACCACATTATACTGACTCCACCCCCTTTACACAGAAACATATCTGTCTACAGAGCCACAAAGCCACAAAGCCAAAAGAGACACCTATTCATTGCATAATAGTTCTTTTTACAATACCCCCCTCCCGCCCTTGCTATTGTTTGCATTTTTTTGGAGGCCTTGCAAGGCCCTAGTTAGGAACCTACATATGACATCAAATTTTCCAAATGGATTGCTCGCTCTCGAAACTCCTCCACCTCCGTGTCTATAGTTCTTTAGCCCATGTCACATAGCTTTTACCCCCGCAGGCATCAACCTTCACCTTGTTTTTGAAGCCCACACTCACCACATTATATGGACTCCACCCCTTGTACAGAGATATATCTCTGTCTACTGAGCTTGAACATGCCACAAAGCCAAAAGAAACACATATATACAGAAGAGTATAGAGGTAGACATTGCCATGCTCCTAGTACACTTGAACCTTCTTTGATAGATCGTGTTTTTCGCTATGTTCCATGTACATTTGCTTGTAGTTAAATGTTCTTTCCAATGCCATGCAACGGATAAACGGAACTGCCTCTACCCCTAGAGCCTCAACTTCTGCCTCGTCAACTCAAGCACTACCTCTACAACCTTTGACAAGTGTGCAAAAGGTATTGCTTTTGTTCGTCTTGTCAAGACTCACGTCTCTTGTTTGTCTTTTGTTCGTCTTGTCAAATAGTTTTTACTCATTCATTCAAACCCTTAAACTCTTCTACAGGAGGAAGTACATGCTCCTAAACAAGCACTTGGCTTACCATCCTTGAAAACATGGGAGTTCGTTGTTATTAAAAAACCTCAATGGGATGCTATGTGCAAGAACACTTTTAATCCAGACCACATGAGAGCTTGTGCAAACTGTGGTGTTACGGCTATCAATCCAAATGCCCACTTTTCTACTCGCAACCTGTCACATTGGCCTACTGGTAAAAAGATTCTAGCTGCACTTGCTTACCCACATTCGCTTCAGGTATGTTTTGCATTTGAACTCTCATATCCTTTCATCCTTCCGCAACTAACCAAATTATCCTTTCCCAAACAGAGCATGACAGTGGAACCAGGCACGCCCACCAGCATTGAAAGTAAATTTTGGACTTGCCATACATGCAGTGAAACAGGAGGTACCAAAAGCTTGAATTGCTGTCCTTTGCTTACTCTTGTGTTGCATACTAAGATTCATCATTTCTCATGCAGAGGATGGCAAAATTTCAGCCAAGGGCCTTGCCCGTGCTAAATATGTTGTTCCTGAGCCCAACCCCTACAAAACTGCCATCTTGAACCAAGACCCTCCTATTATGCAGTTAATGAGCATTGTGGACACAACTGTCCAATACTGCAAGCGCATGAATGCTTTTGCCACTGGCGGAGTTAGCAGCATGTCCTCCTTGTGCGGCCCACTCATCCATTATGCTTCCAACGGCAGAGTGTACTTAAGGCGTGCAACCGATGAACTGTTCCAGATTTTGGGCATTATGAAACTGTGCAACCCTATTATTCAACGCTTTACCACGATGCTAGAACGCGAAAATCCTACCAATGGTATTCCTGTTCTTACAAGCAACGATACTCGTAAAATCGTGGAGAGAGAAGAGCAGAGAGACCCACGTGGTGCAGATGAATCGCGACCAAGGCACATGGGCCTTGCCTTTCACATGCCAATGGGCTCCTCCATGCTTCCGAATCGTTCACGTGCACATGTTCCTCGAGCTGAATACACAGAACATGTTGGAAGTGTGCAGCGCAGGCAAAACAACAGTGCAGGAAACGCTCTCCTTCGAGGTAAATTATGCGAACTGTTTTGTAAACTTGCATGCACTGGTTTTGCTCACTCCTCTCTTCCTTTGCAGATGGCTCTTCTGGGGCGATTGATGTACATGCTGCTACAGCCTCTGTGTATGCACCAGAAGTAATTCCCGCTAATTTGCAGGCAAACTTTTCAACTCAAAATATCTCACGAGTCCATCTATCCATCCCTAATGCTTCTGTTGACACACCAAGCACAAGTGTCACAAAGACTGGCCCTTTGGCTGTCAATCCTGACAGGCTACAGGATATTGATGTTGTTGCCTCTCAGAGGAATCCTGAAGCTCCCTTGCCTTTTCTCTGGACAAGTATTCAACAATGTATAAACCTAGAGATGTGTCTGTTTCCACATCTGTTTCCACATGGAACGGTGTGTTGTGCTCTTGTTTTGCAACACGAGTATTGAACATTAGCATTCTCCTTTTACACCAAGCCTGTCTAACGTGCAGGGCTCCTATGATGGAAGAGACGACGGCAACAAATATCACCTCCACAATTACTGGGAGTATCGAATGAAAACTGCTTTTACTCTCTTTACTTTGTATCAACCGTACTTGCTCTTGGCATACCAGATCCAGCAGGTTTGCCAATCTGTTTTTGCACATTATTTGCTGTTGGTCATGTGGTGTTTGCATTTTGTGCATCCTACATCATATGTGCACTTTCCTTTTGCAGTGCCACATGATGGCCACCAAGTATAGCTGCCAAGCGTTAGAAAGTTATATTGCCTTTTTCAAAAAAAGGTTCCCAGAAGCGAGTGAGGATGAAGTGTATGAAAGTGTAGATAAATGCAAGGTTCCCGGAGATTTTGCGGGTTTGCCCACGTGGTACCGGTCAGCATTGAAGGATTTGCAGTGCATGGTTGAAAGCTACGGCATGCCAGATTTGTTTTTGACCCTCACAGCTGATGAAGTCAGTCCGACACGCTTCTACGAGGTCTCCAACATGGAAATTTTTTTCTTGAAGCAATGGTTTGACCCGGATACGCCTCATCTTTACACTGTACGTGCAACGCTTATCTTACATCCAAACTTGGTCTTGGCATATCAATGATGTCAATTACAGAAAACGTGTTTTCCCTGCATGCACTCGTAGTATGCTCCTGTGGAGAACGCTAGGCTCTTCCACCAAAGGTGCTCAACCTTTTTGAAAGATTACATTTGCTGCAAGGATGCAGAAGGCAACCCTTTGCCTGGACTGCTGGGCAGGGTTAACCACTACGTCAGACGGTACGAGTGCCAAAACCGAGGGTAAGTAATAGATGCTCTTGATTGCTTCTCATGCATATGCTTTCTCACATATCTTTCTTTATAAACTCTCACAGGTCGCTCCATGCACATATTATGCTTTGGCTCGAGCCTGAAAGCAGGGTTGCTGTTGAGTCTGAAATCACTGCTTCCATTCCAGGCATTGTACAACCTGGTTGCGAGCACTTGCCGCCCCATGATTACACACGTTATGAAAAGCCTGCCAATGCTGCTGAGGATGATCTACTGTACACTGTTTGTAGAAAATAATTCCACACATGCCGCCCTACTGCTTGTTGCGAAAGTGGCTCTTGCAACCAAAGATTTCCAATGACCGTGCATCCAGCTCGCAGAGCCACTCAAAGCGGGACCCACCTGCGATGGGCTTACCACCGCCCCAATGATGATTGTGCGAATGTCGTGCCATATCACCCAGCAGTGGCAGCATTGTGGGGAGGTTTGTCTTGTCTTTGAAAAATCATCCTTGCATCGAGCTCCGTCAAAGGCAAGGATGCAGATTTGACATGTTTTGCCCTTGTAGGCCACACAAACTGTCAGCTTGTCTGCAACACTGCGCTCTCATACTACTTATTGAAATATACCATGAGGGTAAAAAATTGAGACACTCTGTGTTATTGTCAAGTGGGAATTTGCTACGCACCTAACAGTGTTCCTGTCATTGCAGGCAGAGCAAACTGGTGCTCTCTCATGGGATGAGGCATGTGCTTTGAATTTGGGCTTGACAGAGATGAGCGCTCCCCAAAGGAAGCTCATGTCTGGAATGATCTTGACAAAGCCTGTTTCACCTTGTGATGCTGCACTTGCAATGCTGGGGATTTCTGTTGTCGAGACTTCCACAAAAGTCACCTTCATCAACAGCTCCCGGCCAGGGACAAAGATGGTAAAATCCACCTGTATGCACACATTTCTTGCTTTCAAAACAATGGCTCCTCTCACAAATAGACACTCGCTTGCAGGTACAACTGTCCAACCCAAAGGCAAGAAGTGCCAATATAAGCTCGACGTTTGAAAAGTATGGAACACGCCCTGCTTCATTAAAAACCATGACTTTCACTGATTACTTTAAAAAATTTCAACTTGAGAAAGACCTTCCTGCAAAGCTGCAAGTCACAGAGATCCTGCAAGACGACTTGAACAATTTTCTTGTGCCACGCCAGGGACTTGTACGCTTCAACGACCCACATCCCAGTGAGGATGCATCGAATGCAAAGGGTGCAAGAAGCTGCAATTCAAAGCTTGCTAACATTCATTTCTGTCTTGATGCCTTTCAGTGCACGCAACAGAGGACTTGTTTTTCAACTTTTTGCTGTCAAAGAAGCACTTCAGGACTCTGGATCAGCTCTTGGGTGAAGGCGTGGACTCGTACTACCAACAGTGTGTGCTTGACGGCTATGTTTCAGCAGGCAACGAGTCTGAAGTGAGTGACACTGGCATTGCTGTGCATTTTGACAAGTCCCAAGCATGCTCACCAGCCCACCATTTTCTTGCTTTTAGGTGTTAGAAGAGCTCATTGATGCCAACATGGCCCGCAATATGTGGGATCAATCCAATTCAACAGCTATCCTTGAGGCTTTGCAAAAGAAAATTCCTGATTTTCAGCAGCAAGGTTGAAAGGCAGGCCCTGAAGTTGATGCTGTAGATTTGGTCACTTTTCATGAAGCTATCCCTGAGTCAATCGAATCTGCCCGTCAGCGTACAGAATTTGAAGATGTTGCTCGTGCAGGCTGCATGCCCCATCAACAACCTATTTTTGACTCCATTTACAACAAGTGCGCAGGAATCGTTGCTCTATCAGGCGCTGGGGGGGCAGGGAAATCACACTTGCTTAAATGTTTGACGCACAAGTACAGAGAGACAGGTCGCATGGTTTCCATTTCTGCAACAACTGCACGCGCAGCAAGAAACTTGAGCGTGTTTGGGCGAACTATACACAGCGCCTTTGGCTTGGAAGTTAAATCTCTACGCAGTCTCAGACCTTGGGCACCGTTTGGGGGAGACATGATCTTGATCCGGGAGACTGATGTTTTCATTATAGATGAGATGAGCATGCTGACGCATGATCAACTTTACTATGTCATGATGAGGATAAAGTCTGCCTCTGGATACAAAGACATGCAGGAATTGTTGGACAACAAGCTGATCATCCTCACTGGAGACCTTTTTCAAGTAAGTCATGCATGATATTTGCATCGCTTGCACAACATGTCCTTTCTTGGTCACAAATGCAAAACATTTGTCTTATGAAACACCATGCAGCTACCACCTGTTTGTGCGCACAAAGTGACTATGAACGATGATGGCAGCACTAATTGTAAGAAATGCCACTTGACATCATCAATTTTTTGGAATGAGACAGAAAAGTTTGACATTGAGGGCTCCGTGCGCCACAATGCTGATCCAGCCTTTGCTCAATTTTGCAACGTGATTCGCAAACAAATACCCACACAGAATCAGATTGACTCGACCCTTTCTGCTTGCATGCGTATCTCAAAAAAGGAGGTTGCCTTGCATGCAGCTCCAACTCCTGGTGCCGGGGCTGATGCTTCTGATCTGTCAACTGTTTTGTGCACGCACAATCGTGATGTTGATACATACAACCAATCCATTATCAAGCGCTTGTACGGTCCCCAAGTATTGCTAGTCTCCCTTGATTTTTTTGCCAACAAAGAAAGGCAGGAGCTAAACACTGCACCTCAAGCTATTTCAAGTTTCTTGAAAAAGAAGGGTTTCCACAAGCTTACACATGTTGCTATCGGAGCTCCAGTTTTTTCAACGACAAACACAAACACAGCTTCGAATGGAGATGCAGGCACTGTTGTTGAGCTTCACATGCAGGAAGACCATCTTGATGCAATTTCAGTGAAAATGAACAGTGGAGAGGTAATTACCTTCAAACGCACAATTTCCGAAAGCGTTATTTTTAACGAGGTCGGATATTTCAAGTAAACTTTTCCTTTGATGCTTGGCTATGCCATGACTGCTCACAAAGCACAAGGGCTTACCATATCGAAGCCGGTCATTATTGACGCGGGAAGTGCTTTTGAAGCAGGGCAAATGTATGTTTTGTTCTCACGTGTGACCAGAGCCTCTTTACTGACAATTTGTGGAAAGTTGACTCCAGAAATTTTTAAGCCCGTCAAGATCTCGGGAATCAACTGCTAAGCTCAATTCCAACGCTTCAACAGCTAAACTTCCTTATTCCTTTTTTAACCATGCATTCCCTCTGTTTCCTTTCCTTCATATTTTACATGCATGAGAGCTATCAACTTCATGTTTTTTTTTACCAATGTAACATGCTTGCTTTGCCGATCCAGCCATGCTTGCCTAACCAACATTCTTAATATTCACAACTTGAAACTAGTCAATGCTTAACTAATTTCACACCTTTTCCTCTCTTCCTTCCTTTCTTCACCTGATTTGCTCGCACCTGTTTTTCATGCTCGCAGGTTTCTCCATGCATGCCAATCACCATGCCTCACAACCTTTTTTAAACTCACTGCAAACCACTTTGTGCATGGTTTCCTTCTTCTTTAGCCTTGCTCGCAGGTGTAGGGACCGTAATGAGCACCTCCACGTGGTGGTCCCTGGTAACACGCTTTTGCAATAGCAATTGCGTGGCTAAGCTCATTTCAAGCCCTATGCCACATTTTAGGCAGTCTGTTATTTGCAGCCCAGACCAATGTCAATATTTTGTTGGCAATACAGGATCTGACTTTGTTGTCAAGACCGCAATCAAAGCCCTGCTACCATGGCTGCTTTAAGTTCCTACTTCCATTTTTTCATGGCTTCAACATTTTCTTTCTTGTCACGAGCAGATTATGCTATTTTCACATATGCATGTAACACACAAAAATGACTTCTCTTGCACCTCCCATTTCACCGAATATTAATATTTAGGAGTTTAAACAAAGGATATAAGAAGTGTCGAGCAAAAAAAGGCAAGTCCAGCATATCCACATAAAGAAGACAATATGATAGATGAAAGGCCTGGGTTCGACCTTCAAACACATGCTATGTCTACATTGTTTGCCATCCGACCAAAGTAAGTCATGCCCAACAGCTAACAGCTAAGCAAAAATCCAGTCTGCACAATCATGCATGGCTCCATATACCTTGTAACCTAGTAACATGCATTACCTTTCATGCTACAAATCATGCTCTAAGCTTCAACAGGCAAGCAAAAGTCTTCAAGGAAAAGAAGGCTGTCAAGCATATTCACAAGAAGCTTTTGCTTAAGACCAGCTTCTAAATGCACAACTCAACTAAAGTTTGCACAGTCATGCAGCAAGTGACCAAAAGCAAAAGCTTGTGAAGCAGCACTACACCTAACTTTGTTATGGCTCCATACATCTTTCAACATGCACTACCTCTCATGCTGTAAAACATGCTCTAAGATCCGTCAACAAATGGCCTGCAGACGATGTGTGCTCCGTGTCGAAAACAGCAGTGTCGGAATAATACTGCCGGAATCAATATTGTAGATACGAAAGGCACGCGCTTCGAGCGTGTGGGACAAATTAGGCAATTGAAGCACGTACAAATTGCGCATTTTGTACAATATTGTTATACAAATTTTACTAAATTAATATCGTCACCATGCCCCCCAAACGCCAGATGTCCTGTGCTGAACCCGTCACGCCAACTGCCACGCGCACGGCACCACGTGTCGATGATGATGAGGTAAGTCATTCTCCTACTGCTTTTACTTGCTTTTGTTGTTTGCTCTACCTCTATTTGCCGTGTGCTCTTCACGTTTGTGCTCGTGTGCCCGTGTTCATGCTGCACTTTGTGCTCCGCTCTCCGTGCAACGTGCAACAGCAATGCACTGTGTGTTGTGATGCCGCTTGTGCACGCGTGCTTGCATCTGCGTGCCTTGGTTTTTTGCTCCAACAGTGCAGTTACGTGACACGCGCCACGCGCCCTCTCCTTCCGAAACTGCTTTTTCTTCCTCATCTCACCAATGTCTTTCCTTTTTGTTTGCAGGAAGGCATGTCTCTCCTCAAGAGGCTCAGCCAGCAGGCTCGAGACTCGCCACGCAGTGCGCCACGCTCTGGCTCCCGCATCTACAAGGCCTCTCGTGCACAAATCCACATGATGGGGACCAGTTCTTGCATCCCCACCTTCAAGCCAGACGGCACTGAGGACGGCCTAGATGGTCAGTACCTGTCCTCTGTGCCTGAGCTGGAGGCTTACGAGTTTCCATCCTACGCTCAGCTGCAAGCCGTGCTGCTTCACAACGGCCGGTTCAACTCTGAGTGCAAGCGCTACAGGCGTACCGAGCACGAGCCAGTGCCCAGTAAGTGTACACAATTTTTTTTCTATGCTTGCTTTGCTTTGATTGCCTTGCCTTGCTTCATTATTGTCTTTCCATATGGAAAGAAATGCATGTCTTGCCTTGCGTGACTTGCCTTTCAATCCATGCTTTCATTTGCTTGCCTTGCTTTCCATGTCAGCCTTGCTTCAGACATATGACTAAACAAGTGCCCAGCAAGATTAATTGTATGCTTGCCTTGCAAGACAATTGCCTTTCCATGCCTTGCAAGTTCCTTCATTCCCATGTATGCTTGCCTTGCTTAGAGCTCACCCAAAGAATTAAATTAAATCATTTCATCTCGCCCATGCACACTCGCAGTGAATTGGGCATACACAATAAACCAGCTTGACCCCCAAGCAGAGATCTCCTTCACAACCCCTCGCGCGGCTGCCATGTCGAAGTGGCTCACCCTTGTGGGGGATAACTCCCTGCGCTTGAACACGGCAGCCAAGCTGGTTGTCGTGTACGAGGTCCATAAGGAGGTGGACAACCTGCTGGTAAGTAGGCTATTGCGTCATGCTTTGCAAATTTGTGGTTTGCACACTGTTTGACAGCATGAACAATTTCTGTTTTGTATCTTTTTGGACTGAATTTTGCACACCTTGTTTGGAAGCATTTGCACACCTATTATAATAAGAGGTCACAGAAATTTCCCCTTTATGTGTTGCATGCATGCTTTTTGCTTCTAACCGTGCAAGTTGCTCAATGCACGCCTCGCTTGTCATTGTATTTTTCTCTCATACACCTTCATGTGCAGGACTTTACAGAGGAGCAAGCCCAAGCTGTGCTCAAGGATATGGACAAAAGAGTGAGTAATGGCAATAAAGGGTGCTTTTATTTCAGCAAATTTGCGAATGCAGAAATTCCTCAGAAGGTTGGTAGTCCTTAAACCATCAATCATCTGAGGAATTCCTACATCCACAAATTTGATAAATGACTCCATACTCCTTGCATTGCGATGCAATTTGTGCCTAAATGTTTGGCAGAAATGTCTAGGGTGCATTCCTAAAGGTGTATGTCCAAGCAGCTATGCATGGTTTCCACAACAACAGTAATCCTTGACATGTTGTGTATTTCGTTTCTCTCCCTCTTTATTTTTACGTAGGAAAGCGTGGAGCTGATGGAGAGGCCTCAACCTCCGCATGACAACCAGATGCAACCTCAAGTGAGCCTAATGAGGACTGCTCTCATTCCGTGTACCTTATTCGCTGCCAAGTCAATGATAAAATTTATGTAGGTCAGACTCAGGATTTAGAAGCACGTATGAGAGGGCACAAAAGCAAACCTGTGAAGGGAATGCGAGATGATGTTCGTCAGTATGGGTGGGATGCTTTCAAGGTCACGGTGGTCCAATCGTCAATGACACAGCACGCGGCAAGCACATTAGAGAGAAGAACAATTGCATCTTTCATGGCAACTATGCCGTCAAAAGGGTACAATATCCTCAAGGGTGCACCTATGCGGTTCTGGTTCAAAGGAAGGAAGCGTAAGAATTGACTCATACAACCAACTTGCACTCCTCTATTCGGGTGGATGTCTTTGTGTGTGCTTTCTCTTCAATTGTCAATCTGAATATGATTACTTTGCAATTTTCTACAACCTTTGGACATTCCTCTCTAAGATTAAGAATAAGTGCAATAGAGGGATATCAAAAGGAAAGAAATGCTTGATTTAATCAAGGTAAGAGGCCTAAGATAAAATGTTTGCTTACTACAATTGCTACCCAAATGTTGCCCATACTTCTCAAAATTGAATGGTAAGTGCAATGAGGCTTTTAGAAGGAAGGATGCGTAGCTAAACGAAGGAAAAAAACCTTGATACATAAAAAAACAAGGGAGAAGACATGTAAAAAAGGTGTACATGAAAAAAAAGATAAGTAAATCTACTTTAAAAAGCGAAAAATTTAAAGATAAGGATTTGTAAGATAAAGACAAAAAATTGCAAACTTAGGTCCTTTTCAAAAAAAGGACAATAAAATTTATATTCAATTTTAACCTCAAGTAATCAAGTAACTAAACTAATCAAAAATAAACAGACTGATTTTCAAACAAAAATAACGGCGCCTTGGACCTATAAATCTCCCTCTTTCCAAGGCGCCAAAATTAGGCAGCATACACAGCATGCACAGCACGAGGCGTCGGCCTTAACCTAGTACCCCTAGGCACTCTTTTTCACTCTTTTTTGAAACTCGCCGAAATCGCTTTTTTAAGTTACAACGAAATAAAGTGAAAGAAGTTGGCTTAGTAGTCCAAGGCGCGGCTGTGATAAAGCTGTGCTTTCTCTGCTACGCGTATGTAAGTTAGCAGCAAGGATGTCAGCGTGTCCCTGTTACAAATTAATTACCACTGATTGATAATTATATTTCGCGAGAACAGTTTAAAGCGTTGCAAGGAACGTGTAATGAACTTCCTCGTACATACACCTTGCTGCTATATTATAGCTCTCGATAGAATGCAATGTCAATTTAGCAGAGCTTATAAATTTATTGCGATAAGCTAAGGGCTCAGTAGACGGCTCTGTGGTGTAGTCGCTTTACTTTTTAAGAAATTTCTGGATGTTCCTGTGCTCGCGAGTTCTTCTATGCCTTTTCAATAATGCTTTTGAATGAATTATCACTGATTGAAAAGCATATTTTGCGAGAACAGTTTAAAGCATTGCAAGGAACGTATAATTAACTTCCTTCGTACATACACCTTGCTGCTATATTATAGCTCTCGATAGAATGCAATGTCAAGTTAGAAGCACTTAAAATTTTACGATAACTTTAGGGCTCAGTAGACGGCTCTGTAATGTAGTCGCTTTACTTTCTGGGTGTTCCTGTGCTCGCGGATCCTTGCAGGCATTTTTGATAATGCTTTTTAATTTATGCTCAGTTTTCTGGAGAATCTTGCGAAGGATCAAAAAGTATCACACTTTCAGAGTGAACAGGCGTCTTAAGCTAGCTGCGGCGCTTACTAGGGTTTCACAGAGCTCGCTGCGCTCGCTAGCCTTGTAAAAAGCTTTTAAGTTGCGCGCCTTGGAACTATATTAAAGCACTTTGAGCACTCGTAAGCTCAAGAACGTGCAGCGAGATGACGAGTTCCGAATTTTGCACACCAATGACGCTTAGATTTAAAATACATCTTCTTTAAGACATCTTTATAACATCGCAAACAATCCACGTCCACCCCGCACGCGATGGCTGCGGACAAGCTTCTGATGTCAGAAATCGCTCTTGCTTTCTAGACCTAGCGATGGCATTTTTAAACTATTAAATATTACGTCATATGTTTGCTAAGCCTCGTTGATGTGCCGTCAGAATTCGCCTAGCACTGTCCTCCGGACCCTGCAGCCATGCCTGGAGTACAGCGTCCAGTAGCAATCATCAGTTTTTTTTGTCTATAAGCATTGCTCCATGCTTACTGCTGTACTATGGACATGGTGCTGCTGCACACAATGGTGAGCTTTGCCATGCATGTCACGCTCCTTGCAGCACGCACAAGCATCATCCTACTGGCTGCCTGCAGTGACATGATGCAGCCCTTGATGAACAAACATGCTGGTAAGTATCACCTCTGATGAGGCAACTGCATGCCTTAGTGTACACTGCATGGGTGGTAAGTGCAACACTTAGGCAAAAGCATGCTTGCTCTAGCACCTATCAGCACTTCTCACATCCACGCTGTATGTAACTGATATGTTCCCCGCCCCCCGCCCTAGCATGGCTGCTTCATTGCACCTTTTGCATGCTTACACATGATAAGTCACAAGACTTGACTGATATGGTCCCCGCCCTGCGCCCCAGTATGGCTGCTTTAGTGCATCTTTTGCATGCTTACACACGATGAGTCAAAAGATCTAATGAATCTCTTCAACTGCCTTGTCCTTTTTGTTTGGAGACTATACCCCACACCATCTTTGTGCACACGTCTTAGAGAGCTGTCTCACCCATTGCATTGATAATCTTGTTGGGTCAGGTTCAATCTATGAGAACTGATTTCTAGCATTTGTGAATTACAAATTGGTACAGATCTCCATGCACATTTGCTTGCGGGTAAGTTCCTCACAAATGCAAGGTGCTAACATAACTATTTCTGCCTCTAGCTCAACTTGAACGCTCAACATGATGCCTTTGACACATGTATGCTTTCAGATGATTCACAAGCATGGTAATGGATGCACACAAACTTAATTGATAAAATGTACCCAAAACTTTAAATATCCGGCGCCTTGGACATAATGATCCCCTTCTTTCCAAGGCGCCGTATTTAGCGAGCTACACAGCATGCACAGCACGAGGCGCCGGCCTTAACCTAGTACCCATATTTACTCTTTTTCACTCTTTTTTTACCTCGCCGAAATCACTTTCTTGACTTATAGCGGCATAAAGTGAACTATAGTAAAGCGCTTTGAGCACTCGTAAGCTCAAGAACGTGCAGCGAGATGACGAGTTCCGAATTTCGCGCACCAATGACGCTTAAATTTTACACACATCTTCTTTGCAACATGTTTTTAACATCGCAAACAATCCGCATCAACCCTGCACGCGTTGGCTGCGGACGAGATTCTGACGTCAGAAATTGCTCTTGCTTTCCAGACATGGCGATGGCATTTTTAAACTTTTAAAGATTACTTTATGTGTTTGCTAAGCCTCGCTGATGTGCCGTCAGGATTCGCCCAGTACTGCCCTCCGGACCCTGCAGCCATGCCTGGAGTACAGCGTTCAGTAGCAATCAACAGTTCTTATGTCTATAAGCATTGCTCCATGCTTACTGCTGTACTATGGACATGGTGCTGCAGCACACAATGGTGAGCTTTGCCATCACTCACGTAAAGCACTGTGTATGAGACTGTAACAGGTAGCGTGCTAGCAGCGAAGGAGCAAGTGCGAAGGCAGCTACTAGGACGTACCGTGCGTGTGCTGAAGGGTGCAAAGGCAGGCTCCACTCTCGCCTGCGCTCGTCGGACTCTCCAGCTGGTTCCTGTGTTTGCTTTATAATAAAAGACTGTCCAGCCATTCAATCCGCCCGGGGATAACTCCCTTGCAATTAGTCAGTTGGTCTTGACCAAGATGAGTGACAATTCTGGTTTGACCCAGAATTGTTACATTCCCCCCCACCTGGTTCCAACCCAACTCTGGGTTGGGGACACAAAGAGTGTCCTGCATCCAAATGGTACGCATTCCGGCCTTCCGATCCGATACAACTTAACGTTGTACAGGTACCTAAGCTCATGTCCTCTGAGCAAGAGTGATCAATTCTCGCCTTCAGAGAGCACTTGCAGGATCAGGGATGATGGCTGGAAAAGCACCCTGTGTCGCGATCACAGCGGTACATGTTGCCCCGTGAGCAGTAGCAACACGCTGCCCCTTAAGCAGTAGCAGCACTGAGTTCGCACTCAGCCGAAGTGATGTGATGGCCGATCACTTCACTGATGGGTGGGGAGACCCGAGAGGTAGTTGTGGTAAGCTTTGAAAGCATTTAGCTCTGAGACACCTTCTTCAGGTTCCCAGCTGTTGTGTTCATCCCCATAGCCTAACCATTTAACCAAATATTGGCGCTGCAGCTTGGTTTTGGCAAGGGAGTGTTTGGTTTTTCGCTTTATGGTGACCTCAACGTCTCGATGATCGAGAATTCTCTCGACAGTGAACCACTCCTCTCCATCCACAACCATGGGAACAGGAGGTGGCTGCACACGCCCATCTCGCCTGTAGGGTTTCAGCAAAGACACATGAAAGACATCATGCATTCGCATGTTGTCTGGGAGCTCCAGCTTGTATGCTACAGCGTTAGCGGCTCCATAATGAGAGTCTTCCCTTGCATCTTCGTTCTCATTTCTAGGAGGCGTCTTATGCCGGCCACAGTAATCGATGATGGTAAAGGGACCTAACCATCTTGGTAGGAGTTTTGGAGTACCAGGGTTGAGGAGCCTGATATTCTTAGAGCTCAGAAGAACCTCATCTCCGATATTGGAGGTGACTTCCCGCCTTTTCTCATCAGCATATCTCTTCTGCCTCTGGCGTGCTGCTTCCAGTGCGATCTTGGCATCTTTGAGGTCTTGGAGCCTTTGATCCACAAAAGTGGTGGCAGCAGGTACCGTAGCATTTCTGTTGAGACTGAGAGGAGTAGGGGGGTCCTTGAAGTAGTTGAGACGGAAAGGAGTTGTCTTGATGGACTCCTGATAAGAGTTGTTGATGGCAAATTCTGCCATAGCTAGGTGTTCGTCCCAATCTTGTTGATGAGGTGACACAAAGTGCCTGAGCATGTCCTCAAGAGTGCAATTCATCCGCTCTGTTTGACCATCCGTTTGAGGGTGGTAAGCGGTGGAAAGCTTTTGCTTGATGCCGAGGATTCCAAGAAGAGTAGTTGAGAACTGTCCAGTGAAACGTTTGCCACGGTCACTCACAATAGCCTGAGGAACACCATGCAGTTTCACCACATGGTCCACATATAACCAGGCAGTTTCCTCACCAGTCACTTGTACCGTGGTCGGGATCAAGTGCGTCATTTTGGACAACTTATCTACTACCACCAACAAGGCCGTGTGCCCACGCAAAGTGTGAGGTAGTGCCATGATGAAGTCCATAGTGACCACTTGCCAAGTTTCTGAAGGTACAGGCAAAGGTTGGAGAGTGCCTCCAGGCTTCTGTGTGGAACTCTTGTTGACTTGGCATGAGGGACAGCACTTAACGTACTGGATTATGTCAGGGAGCATGGTTGGCCACCAAAAGAGCTTTTGCACGTGCCTCTTGGTTTTGGAAATACCACCATGTCCGTAAAGGGGTGTGTCATGCATTTCGGAAATAATTGATCGTCTGAGACCCTTGTTATCCGGCACTATGAGTTGGCCCTCCTTCGTCCACCATAACCCATCCTTCAAAGAATATTTTGCAGTATGTCGCTCACCCTTGAACCATGGATCATTCTCATACCCAATGCGCACTTCGTCATATATGTCTAAGGTCCCATCAGGGAACCTAGTGTGACTTAGTGTAGGCTCAAGCTCCTCGATAGGTAGGGGTTCCTTCCCCCCCAGTGAAGAACCTGGGCCCTCAGGTATAAGGGAACCTTCAGGACTTAGGTTTGCAACACGCCGCGCCTTTGAGGGGCGAGATTGTGTGGGTTCAGAAGATGTGGCCTCAAGTTTGCCGTTAGAGGGTCTAGACTTACTCCGAGTGAGCATCATGAGCATGGCTGCAGCAACTGGGCTACAAAGTTTGTGAGCTGGGTTGCGACTGAGAGCATCAGCGGCCAAGTTGCCTACTCCAGGTTTGTAAACCCAGTCAAAGTGGAACCGTTGCAAGTACTCTGACCATCTAACTTGCCTACCTGAGAGGTTTGGTTGAGGTGGTAAGTGCACGAGAGGGTTATGATCGGTGACCACAGTAAAGTGTGGGCCTTTGAGATAGCAGCGCCAAATTTTAAGGGCATGTACCACAGCAAGTAGTTCTTGTTCACCTGTGGTGTAGTTGATCTCTGCTGGCCTAAGTTTTCTACTCTCATATGCTAATGGCCTTTGCTGCTGAAGCAAGACAGCTTCAATGCCTTCTTTGGAGGCGTCGCATACGACTACAAAGGGCAGGAGGAAATCCGGTAAGGCCAGCACAGGAGCATTTGTGAGTGCATGTTTGACTGCCAGGAAGGCCGCTTCGCATGCATCGTCCCAAACAAAAGGGACTTCCTTTTTGGTGAGGTGAGTGAGTGGAGCAACCATTTTTGAGAAAGCTTCAATGAATTTTCTAAAGTAAGTTGCTAACCCTACAAAGGATCGCACTCTGTGCACGTTAGTAGGGCGTAACCACTCATTGATGACAAGTACTTTGGCAGGGTCCACCTTGACTCCATCAGCACCAATGATGTGACCAAGGAACTTGACCTCCTTTTGTTCAAACTCACATTTAGAGAGTTTAATGTGATAGTTGTTGGCGTGAACAAGTTCTAACACCTGACGTACATGTGAAGCATGCTCCTCAGCATTTTTGCTGTAAATGAGGATATCATCTATGTAAACTACCACAAACTTGCCGAGAAGGGGTCGAAGCATGTCATTCATGGCTGCTTGAAAGGTTGCTGGAGCATTGGTGAGACCAAAGCTAAGTACCTTGAATTGGTAATGACCAAAAGGTGTTCTGAAAGCAGCTTTGCTTACATCTTCTGGTGAAATGCGGATCTGGTGGTAGCCTGATTGCAAGTCAAGGCTTGTGAAAACCTTAGCTCCCGCCAGTTAATCCATGAGTTGATCAATTCTTGGTAGAGGGTACTTGTTCTTGACAGTGATTTTGTTCAGTGCCCGATAGTCGATGCACATCCTTAAGGAACCGTCCTTTTTGCCAACGAAGAGCACAGGGGCCCCATAAGGTGAAGAGCTAGGCTCAATTAATCCAAGTTGAAGTAGCTCAGCCACTTGTTTTTCCACTTCTTCAAGTTCTTTGGGGCTTAGTCTGAACATAGGTCTAAAAGGGGGCTTAGAGTTTGGTTCAGTTGGAATAGTGTGCCCAGTGTTTCTGAAGGGTGGTAAGTCTTGAATTGGAGAGAAGACATCTTTGAACTCATTTACGAGCTTTTGCATTTCTGGAGACAGATCTGAATTACTTGGTTCAGGTTGGATTCCAGAGTCAGTTATCCTAACCATAAAAGACCTTGCCCCTTGTCGAAGGCACCTTTTAACTTGCACTGCATTAAGCAGGACAGAGTTTGCATGGCTATATGGTGTGGAAGAGTCTTGAGCTTCAGGTATCAGGGTGTGCCTTAGACCTTTCTTCTCGACAGTACAGGTTTTATTCTTGTAGTCGAGTATGGCGTCTGTTTTGCTCAACCAAGTGTCGCCCAGGATTACATCAAATTGTTCTTGCATATCAATGACATAACACTGGACTGAGGCAGTGTGGCCTTGTATCCTTAGATGAACTGTGGTTTGAGCTGTTGTAGACTGAGTAGAGCCATCAGCAAGGTGTACTTGAGTGTTTGCTTTGCTTTGTTTAAAACCAAACGTATTAGCAAAGGCTTTGTCAAGAAAACAGTGAGTGGCTCCTGTGTCTGCCAGGAAAGTGGCTGGTGCCCCATTTGCTGTCCCTTCAAAAATCATAGATGGTTTTTCTGAAGAGTTTATTGCACTGAGCTTAGAGATTACCATAGGCGGCACATCAGTGAAGTCATGGTAAAAAGCGTAACCTGGCAGGGCACAAGAGATTTCTTGCAAGTCCTTAAGGAGAGGCATCCATTCACTCTGAAAGCCTGGATGTGCTTGGTTGATGAGCATGCACATTGAAGTTGGGACTGTGGGGTTACCTATTTTGCAAGCATTACAATGCTCTAGGGTTTTTGATGTGAGAAAAGCAGGAGCAGCCAGCAAATATTGTAGGCCAGATACATCGCTAGACAGAAAGCTGCTCAAAGTGAGAGTGTGCTCATGAGAAGGGCAGGGTTTGTTTGATACCACATGCACAAATCCTGAGTCATCAAAAACGCGTTCTGAAGCATACGCCCCCAAAGCATAAGGGAACTCAACAGCAGGGGCGCTAGGCAATGGTGATTCATGAGCACCATTATGCATGGACCCAGTTCTATCCTCCTGGGCATTTAGTTTTTCCCCTCCCTTATCTCACGTTGCTTAAGCTCCGCCTCATCAGCCTGCAGCCGATTCTTGGCAGCCACAATCTGGCGCCGCTTCTCCTCGGCGGACCCTTCGGGGGCCCTGCCTTGAGTAGGGCGTGGGTTGGAGTTGGAGGGGCCAGCATTGCTCTTCTTCTGCTTCTTGTTGACCTGAGCAAAAGCAATACGGGGTTTGGAGAGGAGTTTGTTGCTGGTGAAGGTGCGAGCTGAAGCGTGCACCATTGTGGCAGATTTCTGTGCTCCATGTGTGTGCAAGTTTATGGCATACTCCTGCAATGCGTGCAGGTCTGTCCAAAATTTCCCTGTTGCCGGGTTGGTTGCTGTTTTATCTTTCATGAAAGGCAGCAGACCAGCATGGAAAAACATGATTTGGTCAGTCAAGGATGGAGCAGGCTGGCCAACACGGTGCACTAAGGAATTGAAGTAGCGCACATACTCAGTTACCCCTTGTGTGTGAGCCTGAGACACTTTGTGCAGCAGTTCCCGCGCGCTATGTTGCCTATCAGGGTGTGCGAAGCTAGACAGCATGGTGGACTTGAACAAATCCCAAGTCAAAGGCAAGCCAGCATCTGAAGTGGGCACGGCAACGGCTGTCCATGCGGTTAATGCCTTATCAGTGAGTAAGGGCATGATGTAGTTGGTCCAGTTGCTCTTGGAAATGTTGCTTCCGGTCAAGTAGTTATCGAATACAAACAACTTGTCTTCTACGACCTCATTGTTATTCCCAGCAAAAGGAGAAGGCTTAGGCAGGTCAGGCACACGAGGACGCGGACCCACCTTTAGGCGCTCATTCTCCGCACGCAGCTTTTGCAACTCTTGTTCCCACGAGGGGACATCAGGTGCAGAAGGTGGTGCTGGGGACTCAGCAGAGGGCTCAGGGCTGGTGTGAATGCGAATGGGGGAGTGGCTAGGAGCTGCAGCTGAGCGTGGGCGCTTGGACCCCCCCACCAACATCTCGCGCTGGTAGGCTACTTCATGTGAGAGGTGCTGCTGCTCACTGCCTGAAGCATCCACCTTCGAGGCAAGCTGGGCGTGCTTCCCATCCTGCTTGGTGTAAGCTGCTACCACATTCTCCTCGTGGCGTTCAGTGCTAGTCTTGAGCTGCGCAACATCCCCCCCCATCTTCATGAACAGGGTGTAGATGTTGTCCGACCTGGTCTTGGCATCAGCGAGCTGCCTTTTGAGGTCCTCGACATCGCGCTGGGTCTTCTCAGACTGACCCTCAACTGCAAGCTGGCGCTCGTCTTGCACTGCAGCCCAGTCCTTGACCTCACTGATGGCCTCCTCCAACTCCTTGATGCGGCGAAGCGACTGCTTGTACTCCTTCTGCAGGCGTTCCGGCGTGCAGGAGCAGGAGCAAGGGTCAATGCCAAGAGCAAGAGGTGGATAGCGGGTAAGAGAGTGGGAGTGCTGTTGAAAACTGCCAAGTTCTGCTCAGGCCATTGCAAAACGACCTTTGCTGCCCCCTCGTTCCCAAGCAGAGCACGTAGAACAAGACGAGCATGAGCGCCCTTTAACGTGTGCTTGGTGAATGCAGGATTTACCTGAAGGGGGGAAGCGGGCGCGGCCTGAGTGTCGTCAGCAGGAGGGGACGCACCCTTTTCCATGTTCTCCTTCTTCTTGGGGGAAGAGACCCGGCTCTTCTTGCCCACAACAGGAGACTCCTTGGCCATATTGCCTGGGAACTCGCGAAGAAGGGAAGAGGTTGGGGTGTTAGACCATCGGAGGTGCGGGTAAGGTTGCATGCGTGTGTGTCGGCGTAACTGCCAATTGCGCAACAGCCAAGGTGCAATGCGCGTGCGTTGCAGCTACACAAGTGTTGTGCACGACGTGTGTCGCGGCTTCAGAGCAAAGGATGCGCAACCGGGGTCGCGGCTGAAGGCGGGGCGCAAGAGCGCCGCTGGAACGCAAGAGCGTTCCTAGGAGACGGACACTACGTCCGTCCCAATGCAGTGTTGGGCCCAATGGAAACAAAGGCCCGTAGGACCGGTGGCTTCGGTGCCAAATGTAACAGGTAGCGTGCTAGCAGCGAAGGAGCAAGTGCGAAGGCAGCTACTAGGACGTACCGTGCGTGTGCTGAAGGGTGCAAAGGCAGGCTCCGCTCTCGCCTGCGCTCGTCGGACTCTCCAGCTGGTTCCTGTGTTTGCTTTATAATAAAAGACTGTCCAGCCATTCAATCCGCCCGGGGATAACTCCCTTGCAGTTAGTCAGTTGGTCTTGACCAAGATGAGCGACAATTCTGGTTTGACCCAGAATTGTTACAGTAAGCGAAGCCACTCCAGGGCCTCTCATGCGTTGCAAGATTGCATGAGGTCCCTGGTTCGATCCCTGGGAGACACACTTTGAAAAAGCGGAAAATTTTTCCCAAAGGTCAATTGCCTGGCAATTCATCACTGGCCGCGTGGTCCTGCCCTCAATAAGTGAGGCTGACATGTAAAATCTTCGGATTCATGCAGTTGTGTTAGACTCACGAGGACGCAAGCTCAGGAGGGTGGGTGTAACGGAAATATATGGCTAGCAATAGCCATCCGTAACATCCCGGGCTCTGCCTTTTCATAAGTGTTACATTGGTAAGCGAAGCCACTCCAGGGCTTCTCATGCGTCGCAAGATCGCATGAGGTCCCTGGTTCGATCCCTGGGAGACACCGACACACTTCGAAAAAGCGGAAAATCTTTCCCGAAGGTTGATTGCCCGGCAATTGATCACTGGCCGCGTGTTGTGCCCTCAATAAGTGAGGCTGACATGTAAAATCTTCGGATTCATGCAGTTGTGTTAGACTCACGAGGACGCGAGCTCAGGAGGGTGGGGAAGAATGTAACGGGTATATATGGCTAGCAATAGCCATCCGTAACATCCCGGGCTCTGCCTTTTCATAAGTGTTACATTTATTCAAGCGTGGAGTGTTCAATCTGAAGTCAGGGGGTTTACCCCTCGGGGTGTCAGTTAACTCTCAGTTAACCGCAGGACCAGTGTTAATTAATTACAAATACTCTTCTCTCTCTTGTTACACTGGAAACTAGGAAGTGACAGACGGGAGTGGGCGCGTTGGGGCCCGCTCTGCCTTTGGCCACTACTCGGTGAGTATTGCTCTGGCATTCATCGCCTGGCAGGCGTTCATCGCCTTGGCTGGCGTCCAGCGCTAGCGTAGTGCCTACTTTCATCGCGGGCTTGTGAATTGTTACACTGGCAGCGAAGCCAGGCCAAGGCAGGTTCCGACCCTGTCTCCTGGTCCTGTCCTCTGCATCATGGGTAAAGACAAGAGCACAGCCAGCAAAGAGGCCAAGCGTGCACATTCCAATGCTCAAGCTAAGGCCCATCTGAAGCGTGTTAAGAAGCGCAAGCGTGCTGTTTCCCGCAATGGTGCAGAGAGTGCAGGAGTTCACACCCCAGCTGTCCTTTTTCAAACTCCTCACACCTCTGGCCCCGTGCTTAACAATGATGACGATGATAATGGAACTCCTTGCGTGCACACGCAGGGGGAGATGTCAGGGCGTGAGGACACCGGAGAGGACACTGGGCGTTCACAGTCCCCACCTGCTCCTTCAACTGCTGAGTTACACCGCGAGCTCCGCTCCTTCCGCGACGAGACCCACCGTGGTCGCGAGGTGAGGCACGCGGCACGGCAGGATGGGGAGCTTGCCTTCTTGATTGCGGGTGCACTGTGTGATGGTCATTCAGCTTGTGCGCAGTTACTATCTGAGCACAGCCTTTTTCCTTCCCTTCCTCCCCATGTCCAGCACACATGCCAAGCTGTTGCTGCTGCTGATGACCAACCGCAGGGTCTCGTTGCAGTCTTCGAGAGCACGAGTGCGCGCTTGCAGGAGCTAGAGCAAGCGCTGCAGCAGCGCCCCACGCAGCAGTAGCTGGCTGAGCTTGAGGCTGAGTATGTGTAACACTTATGAAAAGGCATTGCCCGGGATGCAACGGAAGGCAATCGAAGGCCTTATATAGTTGTTACAGTATGGCTGCTTTCAGGGGCGCATCAACCGCTCCTTGAAGGACAAGGCGGACCAGCTCTCCCTACTCATGGACACCCTGCACGACATGCACGTCAAGGGCACTCCAGCAGAAACCATCAAGGCCATGATGGTGGGCACTGTAAGCTCTGGAGTCGCTCAGGTCAAGCAGGAGCTCACAGCCATGCACACCTCCCTTGCTACCAGCGGTGTCTGCATCCAGGCATCAGAGTCGGAGGAGGAATACGAGGAAGAGCAGGAGGCAGCCCCTGAGTAGCAGCTTGAGCAGCAGCACGTGCACCAGCGTGTGCAATTTGCGCAGCAGCC
This sequence comes from Dunaliella primolecta, assembly GCA_914767535.2. Classification (NCBI taxonomy): domain Eukaryota; kingdom Viridiplantae; phylum Chlorophyta; class Chlorophyceae; order Chlamydomonadales; family Dunaliellaceae; genus Dunaliella; species Dunaliella primolecta. The sequence continues at coordinate 1,074,213 of CAJZBB020000003.1, forward strand.
TGCCATGCAGCCAGGACCTGCCCCTTCTGCACCGGCCCGAACCTCTTTCCTCGCGGTGGGTGGCTCTCCAAGTTATGCAAAGCACATGCCCATTCTGGCTCAGATGATGTGGATGAGGCCCTGTTCACAGTCTTATTTGAGTGCAACTGGAGCCGCAAAGGATGCATGGCCTGTCATTGCTACACCCTTGCTTACTGGGGATGCTAGGAAAGCATGGATGGCAGTAGCTGTGCCCCTAAGGCATCAGGGCATTGAGGCCACCAGGGAAACCTTTTGCAAGAGCCTGCGTGATGCATTTGCCACACCCAATAAGGAATTATATGCCCGCATGCAGCTACGGTGTGTTAAGCAGCTGGATAAGTCTGCTGTGGAGTACGTGCGGCGTGTGCATGCTTTGATTGCCAGCATTGCCAGTGACCCACCCTCCATGCAGGAACAAATCCTTGCTCTGTATGATGGGTTGCACCCAACTGTCCAGCAGAAAGCAACAGTGGATCCGCACACTGGAAAATCCTGGTCATCATTCGACGCACTTGCATCCTACATCATTGCCCTTGAAACTCAAACACCAAAGTCTGCCATGCCTGCATTTGGCCCCAAGCCCGAAAAGGCTAAGAATGCTCGCCTGCATGCTATCTCTTTGCAGGCCAAGCAGGGCCGTAAGCCATCATGGCAACAAGTGCAGCGCAGTCAGCAGAGTGGCTTCCAAGTTGGCCAGCAATCTGTTCAGCCAGGCGGCTATCAAGGCAAGCTTTTTAATTTCTAAATACAAAGTGTCTTGAAGATAGGTGTGTAGAGACGGAGGGGGGGAGACATAAGTAAACCTCATTTGTGCAGGAGTGCAAGTGGTATGCACGTAAAAGTGAAGTGCTAGAAGTAAAGCGAAGTGAAGTGCAAACTGTGCCTAAGAGCTGATAGTAGAGCAATTGCAAATTATGCATAAGTGCTGAGTCTCAAGGACTGAAGTTATGGTGCGACAAAAGAATTTCCGTGGGAATCGAACCTAAGTCCCCATCTGGGGAGCAAGACGCTCATTGCACTGGACTACACGCTTATGCGCACATGCCAACACCAAAATTCGTATGTATATAATATTAACATATCATGCATGAGCGGTGCTGTAATGATGAGCTCATCCACAGCGTACACGCGCATCCCCGCTGCTCAACAAGTGCGCAATGTCTTGCAAAGGGATGCATAAGTTACACACAAAACATGCATTAAAGTACAGAAATAGAGGCACAGTAAGTGCTTAAAGCTCATTGGGCTGGAATGCATGTCATAAAGTAGGGGGGGAGGGGGGGAAACATCAGTAAGCATCATCCGTGCAATTGTACAGCATAAGCATGCATGGGCCCAAGAATGCAACATAAGTCGGCGGGGAGGGGGGAGACATAAGTAAGCATCACATGTGCAAAAGTGAAGGTGATGTTATGTAGAGCAAATGCAAATCGTGTTGAAGTGGTGCGGCAAAAAGATTGACCTCAGGGGAATCGAACCCTGTACCCCAAGGGCGCAACCACAGACCAAAAGCACTAGACTACACGCTTAAGCGCGCTTGCCACGAATGTGATTGTAGATGATTACATAAGTAAAACTTACGCATGTGCGTTGCTATATTAAGAGCTCTTCCTTCGGCTTGCACGGCGCATCCCGGCTGCTCAACGTGTGTGCAAAGTTTGTTTTTTAGTGTTGTAATACTGCACTCCCTACCAGAGAACCCCTCACCGCGCGGGTAGCCTGCAGAGCCTGTTTCTGGCCGCGCGGGGGGTTCCGTGCAAACGTATGAGAATGTACCCGCGCGGGGGTCCGCGCGGAACCCTCCACCCCCCGCGCGGTCTGACGGAGGGCAAATTTTGGCGGGGGGTATCCTCAACCCCCCGCGCGGTGAGTATGGCAGGCCCCGCGCGGCGGAATCAGGAAGGGCTGGGCGCGGCACCTCCAGTGGCCCCCGCGCGGCTGTTCATGCGTGAGGCTGTATCCACGCTGTATGAGGCTGTATTCTATGCTTGCTGCCCTCCAAAGTTGCTCATTACTCGTTAAAAAGAAGTTCAAGTTGATTATGAACAAATCCCACACATCAATCATCGTAAGTTTGACAATTAAAATAATTCCCAACATCCATAAAATGTCACATCCATCATATTCAAATAAACTTCTAGCTGCATGTCAGTACAAGACACCCATCCCTCACGGACACCCTCTAGCTGTATGAACGGGGTTGTTCTCCTTTTTGAGGTTCTCCTGAGCAGAAGGTTGCTTTTCTACCACTTGGTGCACAGTCTTTGGCTTTCTTCTGGACAGCTGCAGCCTGGTTCTGACCTGCCTTCTCGGTAAGCTGCCTTGTACGTTTGCCTGCATGCACCATGAGGGGGAAAGCACTGTGTGTGTGTGTCTGTGTGTGTGTGTGTGTGTGTGCGTGCGCGCATGTACAAAGATGATATGTGCACATGCATGCATGTTAGTATGTGTGTGTGCATGCATGCGCACAATGCATGCATGTGAAACACACCACACACATCAGCACATCAGCACATGCATGCATTTGCGCGCGTGCGAGTACACCCAGACCAACACCCACTGACCTCGGATGGGGAGATTAGCTGGTCCTGATGCTGCAAAGGTGTTGTTGTCCTCTGCACAGTTGCCTGCACAGAGGAGGGTGAGACCAGAAGTGCAAAATAATGAACATGCTGTTCTATCCCAGCTTTGGAAGGACTTACCCAAACAATTTTCCTTACAATTGGAGTAGCTGAATGGAGGGACAAATTAACAGTCAGTGGATCTGTCAGCACAGGCAGCTTGCACTACCTGCCTGCCAAGATGCAAGTTGATCGAAGATTATTGATCGAAGATTTTCCAAAATAGCCAAAAAAATAAGGCCAATTACAAGAGAGGATGCAGATGCATGCTACAAACACGCGCTCACACATGCAACAAACGCAACTCTGCATGAAACAAACGCGCGCACGCACACAAACACACCTTGGTGGGTGACCATCTGCTTTCAAGGCGCTACAGCATCATTGCCTGTAGAGTTGCCACCTGCGGACAGGAGTGCAAGCCAAGAATTGCACGCCATGTGTCACAAATGTCAGCATTCAGCTAGGTTAACAGCAGCTTGCATGCGGCTGCATGCTGCAAACGCGCGCGCACACACGCACACACACACACACACACACACACATACACACACACACACACACACACACACACACACACACACACACACACACACACACACACACACACACACACACACACACACACACACACACACCTTGGTGGGTGACCATCTGCTGTCCAAGCGCTGCAGCGCCATTGCCTGTAGAGTTGCCACCTGTGGACAGGAGTGCAAGCCAGAAATTGTAGACCATGTGTCAAAAATATCAGCATTCAGCTAGGTTAACAGCAGCTTGCAAGCGGCTGCATGCTGCAAACGCGCGCGCATATACACACACACACACACCTTGGTGGGTGACCATCTGCTGTCCAGGCGCAGCAGCACCATTGCCTGCAGAGTTGCCCCCTGCAGACAGGAGTGCAAGCCAGGAATTGCACACCATGTGTCACAAATGTCAGCATTCAGCTAGGTTAACAACAGCTTGCATGCGGTTGCATGCTGCAAACGCGCGACACACACACACACACACACACACACACACACACACACACACACACACACACACACACACACACACACACACACACACACACACACACACACACACACACCTTGGTGCTCAGGCGTTGTATGCACTGGCTCGGCTGGACCATTGCTTCCAGAGTTGTTGCCTGCGGATAGGAAGTGCATGCCAAAAACCGCACACCGTGCGGTGCAACTGTTAGGGAAGGGAAGGGAAGGGTTACATAGCTGTACCCTGCAATCTGTGGGGGCAGCTTAGCTGAAGCGAAACGTGCCTGCAACCAAACCAGTACAGTCTAAAAAACAATCTAACAGCTCAGTCACAGCATTTCAGGCAAGCAGACACAAACTTGGCTAATCTTAGGACATCATCCTGGTTCATGAAGTCTGTAAGGCGTGATGCTCTGCTTGGGGGTGCAGAGCTAAACTGATGCTGGAATTGAGCAAGCAGGTTTGTTAAATCCTGAGATGGGCAATACAGGATAATGTGCTCTTCGTCTTGTACAGTGTGCAACTGTTAGCATTCACAAAAGCGTGCAGCAGCACCTGCATTATGTGCTGTAAGGCAAGATGACACGAGACTTTTCTTGAAATGTAGAAAAAAGGCAGGCCAAGCTGCAGCAGCGTGCTGGAAAAAATTATTGATATCACACCCCACCCCAGAAAACAACACATCCACACATACCTTGGTGCTCAGGCGTTGTATGCACAGGCGCAGCAGGAGTCCTGTATGCACAGGCGCGGCAGGAGCATTGCTGCCAGAGCTGTTGTCTGTGGACGGGAGGTGCATGCCAGAAACCGCACACTGTGCAGTGCAATTGTTAGCATTCATTGAAGCGTGTAGCAACATCTGCATTATGTGCTGCTTGGAAAGGAAAGGGTAAAATTGCTGTATCTGCCTACGAGGGCAGCCAAGCTAAAGCCAAATTAGTCTAATCTGAAATAAACTTAGTCTCTGCCTTTCAGGCATGCAAACACAAACTTGGCTCATCCTTGGACATCAGTCAGGCTTATGAAGTCTTTAAGACGTGTTGCACTACTTGAGGTAGAGGATGTGCTGCAAAGCAAGATGACACGAGACTTCTATTGTGAGGTGTTTTGTTGTCATAGACATGCAAATTTGCGTATTCACCTCTACACATGTAATGGCTAATTTCCACACCCACACGCACTCAAGTCATTGCCTGCAGAAGCTCCTTGTGTGTCGCTGGTCTGCTGTTGCCCGCTTGTCTCGGGGAGTCCCAGAATTTATGGGAAATCTGCACATGTTGGAACCTGGGCCTGAAAGGTCCGGAGGTTCCTTTAGGACCACGCAGAATTCTTGGTGTGGATTTGCACCAATTTATGGGAAATCTGCACATGTTCAAGGCATGTGTGCGTGTGTGTGTATGCGTGTGTGTATGTGTGTGTGTGTGTGTGTGTGTGTGTGTGTGTGTGTGCGCGCGTGAGTGCGTGCACACCCATTTCCACGTCCATGCATGATGCTGACAAGTAAGTTGCATGGCTACGTTAGATCTTGACAGTTGTTCCAATTTTAACATATTAGATCTTGACAGTTGGCATGCTGCATCCTGCACTGTACAGGGATCATGTCTCCTGAAAATGGAGCATTTAGCAACACACTAAGCATTCCTCACACTTGTTTCATTGCCTCCATGCCAAATCATTTGCTGCTTCTGCCTCTCCCTTGTTCACAACCTTCTTGCGTCCCACAGCTGCTGGGGGTGCGTCTGGCTGCAAGCCTTTCAGGTTAGGGAACTGGATGACTATCTCTGCCCAATTGCTGTCTGTCTTCAGACCGTGCCAGCTTCTTAATGTGCTGCAGGCCATATTCTGTGAACCCCTTTGACCCACAATCCCCCCCCCTGCTTTAGCTTACAGTACTTGTCCTTGCTCTCCTCCTTGCGCTGCTCGCCCTGAATATATGCCCAATCCCAACCCCAGCGCTTTTGCATAACCTCCCTGAGCCAGTCCCCCCTGATGTGGACGTAAGGGGCAGAATTGTGCACCAGAATATGCATCCCATTCTGCTTCATCCCTGCTGGCTGCACTACCCTCTGTGCACTATCTCCACACGAGCTCCCTGCTCCAACGCTTCCCCCCTGGGACCCAGCTGACTTGCACCGCGGATCACCTGCAGCATCTTCACCTGCTGCCACGATGAAGTCAAACACCCTAGTAGCTGTCGCAACGTTTAACTCACGCTTCAAATCCTCCATGACGTCGTTCGGGTTCCTCGTGTAATACGTGCCCATCGAAGCCAAGCCGGGCGGGCTGAGGGACAGCCCGTGCTCCACCACAACGGCCCTGGCACGGTTGACTCGGCTGTCCACTGGATCCATGCCAATGCACTGCGCGGGTCCCAATAACGCTGCACATCGCCTGTGCCATGCTTGTTGCAATGCCTATCTGTTGTTTGCAGGCTCTCAAGGAGCCTGGGCTCATGCGGGAACCTGGAATGCCTGTCTGCACATTTTCTGCACAGGCACCACCATTTCTTCTCCAGGTCTGCCCGAGGGGGCGCCTGCAACTGTCTCTTAGGTGCCATTTCCCTCTTCAATTCAATAAGAATACATTTATGTAGGTGGCGGACGGAAGCAGGGCCAACTAACCATAAAACTTGAACTGAAAGTGTCCGCTCGGACAGTCGCTCTACAGAGTGAACAATCCGTGTTTACACAATTTAGCCAATTCATGTGGCATCAATCTAACCGTGGAACTGAGTTGGGGCAAGAGAAAGCCTGGGAAAGTCCTGTTCGGCATCCCTAGGGGAGGCACCCCCCGCGCGGGAGCTTCGCTGTACCCGCCGAGGTCCCCGCCAACCCCCCCTGATCCCCGCGCGGTGAGGGGTTCTCTGGTAGGGACTATTTTTGTCACTAATAACGCACAGCGCATCGGGGAGTTGGCTTCGTTTGCGAGGTCCGGAGCGCCCTGCCAAGTGCAAACCGTTTTCTTGATTGCGTTTAACATTGTGCTGAATTTAGAAAGCGAACAGCAAAACGTGTGACATGGGGTGTGACGGGGTGTTATAGGTTACTTCCTGGCGCTCATGCTACGCTGCGCTACGCTGAAGCGCCTTGGAAGGAAAGAAGGGGATTTAAATGTCCAAGGCGCCAGATACTTAAAGTTTTGGGTACATTCTATCAAATAGCTTAGTGTGCATCATTTATCATGCTTGTAAATCATGTGAAAGCATACACGTGTCAAAGGCTTCATGTTGAGCGTTTAAGTTGAGCTTGAGGCAGAAATAGTAATGTTAGCACCTTGCATTTGTGAGGAACTTACCCGCAAGCAAATGCGCGTGGAGAACTGTAACAATTTGTAATTTAAAAATGCTAGAAATCAGTCCTCATAGACTGAACCTGACCTAACAAGATGATTAATGCAATGGGCGAGACAGTTCACTAAGACGTGTGCACAAAGATGGTGTGGGGGATAACCTGCAAAAAAACAAAAGGACAAGGAAGTTGGACAGATTTCTAAAGCCTTGTGACTCATCATGTGTAAGCATGCAAAAGATGCACTGAAGCAGCCATGCTAGGGCGGGGGGCGGGGAACATATCAGTTATATACAGCATGGATGTGAAAAGTGCTGATAGGTGCTAGAGCAAGCATGCTTTTGCTTAAGTGTTGCACTTACCATCCATGCAGTGTACACTAAGGCATGCAGTTGCCTCATCAGTGGTGATACTTACCAGCATGTTTGTTCATCACGGGCTGCATCATGTTACTGCAAGCAGCCAGTAGGATGACGCTTGTGCGTGCTGCAAGGAGCGTGACATGCATGGAAAAGCTCACCATTGTGTTCAGCAGCACTATGTCCATAATACAGCAGTAAGCATGGAGCAATGCTTATAGACATAAAAAAACTGTTGATTGCTACTGGACGCTGTACTCCAGGCATGGCTGCAGGGTCCGGAGGGCAATGCTAGGCGAATTCTGAAGGCACATCAGCGAGGCTTCGCAAACATAAAACGTAATCTTTAATAGTTTTAAAATGCCATCGCAACGTCTGGAAAGCAAGAGCGATTTCTGACGTCAGAAGCTCGTCCGCAGCCAACGCGTACTGGTGGACGCGGATTGTTTGCGATGTTAAATTCATGTTGCAAAGAAGATGTATCTTAATTTTAAGCGTCATTGGTGCGCGAATTTCGGAACTCGTCATCTCGCTGCACGTTCTTGAGCTTACAAGTGCTCAAAGCGGTTACATAATGGAGTTTTATTTCAAATATGTAATACGGAGATTATTGCGCGAAGGTGAAGAAACTGTTGGACTTGGTGCGCTGTGCAAAGATGCCTGAAATTGACGACTGGTTAATAGCATCGATGTTTGTATAATATATTTTCTTGTTCGTACGAAAATTTTGAGGCTGGACGTACGGCTAAGTGAGAAGCCTGGGAAGAAGTGCTTGTTCCTCTGCCCGCAAGAAGCACATACCTTTTATTTAACGCACTTAAGTTTGTTCTTAGTTATGACAGCGATTTCGGTGAGGTCGGAAATGGTGTGATTCGACGAGTGATGATGGGTACTAGGTTAAGGCCGGCGCCTCGTGCTGTGCATGCTGTGTATGCTGCCTAAACTTCGGCGCCTTGGAAAGAGTGGGATTAGGGCGGACCAAGGCGCCGGGTTTGTTTCAGATTGTTATTTTAAGATTGTTATTAATTCATATGATTATGTATGTCATATGTTGCAAGTATTTCAGGTGAAGGTTGTAGGATTGCCACAAGCGTGGCTTTTGCTTGTTGATCATTAAAGAATAATGTGCATATGACAAGAAAGCACTTTGAGCTGCGTGTTTGCCATAGAGCGCGTTGAGCACACGATTGGCCTTTTGTGGCAAATCCCTAACTATTGCAAGCTTGGTAACTTTTAAATGCAAAATATTTTCAAGACTTTGTGTAGGGGGGGAAGGGGAGACGTAATTAAACCTCATTTGTGCAAAAGTGCAAGTGACGTACTATTGGACTTGGAATGGTACTCGTTCGTGCAAAGGTGCAAGTGATGTACTATGTTGTGCATTGTAAACGAAAAGTGCCGAAGTGCTGAAAGTAGATCAAGTGCAAATTATGCCCAAGTGCTGAAAGTAGAATATGTGCAAACGATGCCTAGGTGCTGAAAGAAGAGCAAGTGCAAATTATGCCCAAGTGCTGAAAGTAGAATATGTGCAAACTATGCCTAAGTGCTGAAAGTGGAGCAAATGCAAATTAATGTTAAGTGCTTTGGCTCAAGGGAAAGCAGAGTAAGTACAAATTAAGTCGAAGTGCTAAAGCTCAAGGGCTAAGCTATGGTGTGACAAAAGAGTCTTTCTTCATGAGGAGTAAGTGAGATTCGAGCCTAGGTCCCCGAGGTGTCAGCGAAATGTCATGGCGCTAGGCTAAGCGTTTCAGCGCTTGTGCCACGAGCCGGATTTCGTGCGTATATAATAGTAACTATCGCGCAAAAACGGTGCGGAGCTCATCCACGGCGTGCACGCGCATCCCCGCTGCTCAACAAACGCGCGATACCTATTATTGTTGCACTTATTAGCGTTGCTTCAATGCTGGATGAGCTGGGGTGCTGCTGGACGGGGAGTGCTGAAGAGCTGGCGGACGTGGGTTGCTTGTGGTGTTAAAATCATGTTGTATAAAAGATGTTTGTCAAGTTTAAGCGCCATTGGTGCGCGGAATGTGAAACTCGTCATTTTGCTGCACGTTATTGAGCTTGCGAGTGCTCAAAGCGCTTTTATATAGTTCACTTTATGCCGCTGCAAGTACAGAAGGCGATTTCGGCGAGGTAAAAAAGTGTGATGAAAAGTGTGCCTTAGGGTAGCGTGTTAGCGCCCGGCGCCTCGTGCTGTGCATGCTGTGCATGCCGTCCAAAATCCGGCGCCTTGGAAAGAAGGGGATTCAAATGTCCAAGGCGCCGGATATCTTAAGTTTTGAGTATAATTTATCAATTTCCTTATGTGCATCATTATTCATATGCTTGTAATCTCTTTGAAAGCATACATGTGTCAAAGGCTTTAAGTTGAGCTCAAGAGGCAGACATTGATATGATAGCACCTTGCATTGCGTTGTGAGGAACTAACCTGCAATCAAATGTGCATGAAGATTGATGTACCAATTTGTAATGAACCAGTGCTGGAAATCAGTCCTCATAGGTTGAATTTGAACCTACAGATACTTAATGCAATGTGTAAGACAGTTCTCTAAGACGTGTGCACAACGATGGTGTGGGGGATAAACATTAAACAAAAGGACAAGGCAGTTGGACATAATCCTGAAGTCTTGCGACTCATCATGTGTAAGCATGCAAAAGATGTACTGAAGCAGCCATATTAGGGGGGCGGGGAGAAAGCAACATATCAGTTAAATCTAATGACTCATCATATGTAAGCATGCAAAAAATGCACTGAATCAGCCGTACTAGGGCGGGGGGAGAGCAACATATCAGTTATATACAGCATGCATGTCAGAAGTGCTGACAGGTGCTAGAGCAAGCGTGCTTTTGCCTAAGTGTTGCACTTACAGCCATGCAGTGTACACTAAGGCTTGTAAGCGACTCATCCATGTGTAAGCTTGCAAAAGGTGCACTTAAGCAGCAATACCAGTGCGGGGGGCGGGGAACATATCAGTTATACACAGCGTGCCAATGAGAAGTGCTAATAGGTGCAAGAACAAGCATGCTTTTGCAAAAGCCTAAGTGTTGCACTAACAGCCCATGCAGTGTACACTAAGGCATGCATTTGCATCATTAGTGGTTTCTATTACCAGCATGTTTGTTCATCAAGGGCTGCATCATGCCACTGCAGGCAGCAAGCAGGAGGATGCTTGTGCGTGTTGCAGGGAGTGTGGCATGAATGGCAAGGCTTACCATTGTGTGCAGCACCGAGTTCATAGTACACGTCGGAAAAGTTGTAACTGTTGATTCAACCGGATTGAATCAATGGGGTCTGGTTCATTCCTGCTTGAATCAACCATTTTGGTTGAATCAACCAGTATCAACCAGGAAATGGTTGAATCAAGAGGCTGGTTGATTCCTCAATGAATCAATGGGTGTTTCAACCATTTTCGTTGATTTTGCCTTAGAGCCCCTAGGAAGCTTTTCTACTCAAGCGTAATGGCTTGCCACCAATCTCTAGGCAGCTCTCGTGTATTGCTCGAGGAGTATTGGGAAACAGTGTTCCATGCATGCCATATGGCAAGCAGGACAGGTGACATTTAGACATGCCTCCAAGGAGTCCTTCAAGAGGAGAAACAACTTGAATGTGACTTATCCTGAGTGTGACTTATACTAGAAGTACATCAGTACAACTAGAGTTAGTTCTAGTTGAGGTTCTTCGGCATCTTAAGATCTTTTTGCTAGTAGGTTCAACTCCCAATTGGAAGCTTGCAAGTTGGCACAAGTTGACTTGGCAACGTTGCCAAGTAGTGGTGCACTTAAAGAGTGCCACTGATTTCAATTGCTTTGCCGAAAGCCAGTGGCTAAGCAAAACAATTGTTGCAAGTGTTTATAAGTGTAACAACCATATAAGATCTTCAATTACCTTCTGTTGCATCCCAGGCAATGCCTTTTCATAAGTAATACAAATAAGAATCTATCGTTTTGGTGGAGCCTCATCATGAACCACTTTTTCTGGGATGGGCTCTGTGAAATGTCCTTTTTAATTGACAAACTTTTTTAGGTTGATTTGGCTTCACACATGGAACCTCTTTAATGCAGCTCAACTGCCCTGGTACTTAGGCGTGCCAGTTGTATCTATGCAATCTTTTCCCTTCCCCACCTTTTATTCATAGATCATGGCCATCCATAAATGATCATCCAAGTAACTAACTATTGAGAGCCTTATCTTGAAAGTCTAATCACACGTAGTTTCTCTTTTTCTTTCTTTTCTTTCACACAGGGTGTACCTCGTACGCACATCTACTTTTCTATCACAGTTTCATCATCAGTAGTTTTCACACCTGTCCTACATCTATTCATGTACTCGTTATAATAAGGTTTCTTACACTCATTATGTAATTTCAACTCAGCATACAATCAATAAAGCATAAGATGGCAGTTTTTGTTCCAAGTTTCTGGCAATCTGTGACCAAAGCCTGAACAGGAAAGAGGGAATGCACAAGGCATAAGGCAAAAGGCATAATGAAGGATCTCATGGAGAACATTTGGGTTGAATTAAACAGAAAAATATTATGCCATACCTTCAGCCTCCTAGCTAGCGACCAGTTCATAGAACTGACTTTTCCCCTCGCATATAGGTTGGGCATGTTGATCCTGTAAATTTATTAAGAAGCTCATTTCAAAGTATAATTGGGTCTGCAGGTCTAAAAAAAGGTCGTCGCGAGACATTTCTGTTGCAGGTCTTTGGTTACACGGCAACCGCTGTTGTACATATAAGATTTATTCAGCGATGGGTACCCAAAAAATAGGCCACAATTATCAAGCGCTGGGCCCGGGCATCGTCAAAACATGCCAGGGCTCCTGTCCCCCCGCCCTGGTCATCCCTCCTCCTATGTGTGAGCCGGGTGCCTGCAGGAGATATTTCTATCGCTTGAAGGTCTCGCTGGGGGAGTGGCCGAGGAGGGAATGAACGCGCAAAGGTGAGTTGTTTGACCAGCCTGCATGGGCGTTCTGCATCACCCACAGCCTCAGGGCTGCCTTAATCCTGGCACGTATGGTCTTGTGTAATAGGTTGTAGCACAGGGCATGAGGTGTGATGGCACAGGGTTGGAGCAGGCTTGCTGGGGCAGGGGGATTGACTCGGGATGTCTGTCGCAGTGCCCCATCCCTGGGCAGCATGAAGGAAATGGAGGCGAGGATGAGGAGTATGGGCAGCATCCCACACAAAGTTGTCCTTGCCATGAAGTGATGAGGTGTCCCGCAGGTCTAGGTGTTCCAGCTCCCCTGATGTTGAGCCCATGCTTTACCAGCCGAATCACAACTCCATGGATTTGTCTTAACATGTCTTTGGCTGTACTGTGTGCCTTCAGGGGCTCAACACAACCACCAATGAACAACCCACATCCACAGCTGGCTGTATGCCATCACACAGAAGGTCCAGTGGGGAGGTGGCATCAACTGGGCAGGCAGTGCCACCCCTGACACCGGCACAATCCCCTGTCTCTGTGCTGTACGGGGAATGTGCAGCGGTAAGTGCCTGGAACATAGTGCTAGGGAATGTGTTATGGGTAGTCATCTCCCGCTGTGAACACTGGAGGACAATTGTGTTCTGATGTGTCTCTTGGATTGTTGGATGCCTAGGGCATGATGATTGATTGCCAGGCCCAGACTGAGTTAGTAAAGATTGCTGTGCTTTTGTGTGTTAGAAGTATCTTGCAGGAGTACGCGCGCATGTGGCATGAATGCCCGAGGAACAGTGTGGCCATTCTTACCTGCACCTCGCTGAGTGTTCCACGAAGCATCATTACGATTTATCCATCCACAGTGTTCATTGGAGGCATGGACAACATTCAGAGATTGAAAGGTGTACACATGATTGAATGGGAAGGCAACTGCTTTTTGCATGTTGTTGAATACATGATGGATTTTAATGTGGCTTTGCTAAACAAAGACACCTTTGTGCGTGTTGCAGAAAATTGTGGGGCTAGCCATACTCAAAACTGATGGAGGCACAGTCAGGGTCTACCATATCGTCCACGCTGGTTGGTTGGTGATTGGTAGCCTTGGCAGCTGTGGAGGTTGAGGAAAGGGGAGCGACTTGGACAGAAGTCCACTTTTGTGGTAAGTAAGTTTGTGTGCTTGAGCTAGATGTGCTCCATGGTTTTACTTTGCATGTTGTGCATATTTTGTTACGCACAAGGTGCTATGGCAGCTATACGGTCTCCGGAGTGAGTGCAGCCTGCTTTCCTTCACTTTGAGTAGCCACTACATTCCTCAGTGCACATTTGTTCCTTGTCTCAGGTGTGAAAGAGGTGATGCTTAGTGCATGCATGAGCGAGTGTGTGTGTGAGGCATGGTTGTGTTGGTGGTATTTGTGGCACAAGACATGAATGCCCTCCTCATCTTTTATATGCTGCCCTACTCTCTTATCGGGTGCCCCCTCTCTTTACTGCCTACGAAGGTATTCAGTGCGTTGGTCGAGCAACTCATTGAGTTGCACAAATCATTAGAGCTGATGCTACTTAACATTTAAGTGGCAGGCGTGCTTTCTTTGCGCAATCATGGCACTTGGTAAAGAATCGTCATTATCACTTGCATATCTGTGTACATGTGTGAATGAAAGCCTTTCATACTGCCCGCTGACCCTACCCGTCCACACCTGCCTCCTTGCTCGCAGTGGGAGGCCTACCTATCAGCCGCATTCCTCAGGGTCAAAGATCAATTCAACAACCTGCCGTTTCTGCTTTATGTGGCACAGACCTTCGGCGGGCAGGTCAACTTGCAGGCAATCCAGGTCATTGACATGTTAGTCTTAACTTTCAAGGCGCTGGCTTCCACGGATTGGTGGTGAGTTCAAGTGGAGCAAACTGCCATGACTTTATTTGTGTATGGGATTGCGTCATGGGTGATGTAAAGATGGGAAGAGGGCCTTGGCACAGAGTAGGTATGCGTACGAAGGCGGCATCGGGTTGCTTAAATAAAGGAACATGTTGCCTTGACTTCAACTTCATGGTTTTGTATGTGAGGTCTTGCACTTGCTATTGCAGGGACAGCGTATAATTTGGCTTCTTTCAAGGCAGCAGTACCGTACAGCTCCGTGACCAGTACGCACCCCCTTTTTTCAGCAATTGAATTTCTCCATTACGCATCAGTACGCACCCTGCTCAAAGGTTTTTTTGGCATTACGCATGGAAAGCCTGCCCAATTATTACCACCATTACGCATGCTGAATTACGCACCCTCAAGGAAAGCCTGCACTGAAATTTCAACCATTTTACACCCTCCAGCAACCTGATTTTTTGCAGTTATAGCCTTCACCATGCACTCACAAGCTCAGCAGTTGCTCTACGGCTTTACAGCAGCTGAGTAAGAAACTAATGAACTGTTTGCCATCTATGCAGCTAGTGGGTTGGAAACTGTTTGATCCTAGGTTGCTGCTGTTGATGAAATCACAAAAGCTAAGCAAACAACATCTTATGTAGCTAACATAGATGAAGTACAGAATCTGTTCATTCAAGGTGCACCGCTTGCATTGCTCTTCTTGCTGCTCAAATTCAGCAATTTGCCCCAACACGCCAATCTTTAAAGCGTTCAAATGTCCTCCCATTCCACCTCATCCTAGCCCTGTGCCCCCCTCTCTTCTGCGCTCAGTGCTTTCAGCTCAACCCTCAGGCATTTCACATTTTCTGCTGCCGTTTCAGCAATCCATGTTGTCCTTCCAAGCCGCTTGGCCATGTAGTTCGCATCCCACTTGTCCCCACGATTGATTGAATTCCCCATGTCCCTGCTGGCACACTCTGCCTTTGCTGTGTGCGACGCATGCTCAAATTCCTTTATTCAAAGCTCTTTTTCCTTCCTCTGGCGGGCCTTGTGGTGGCGGGCAGGCTTGCGCTGCTGATGCTCTTGCTGCTGTTGTGTGTGCTGCCTTCTGTGTTGTGCCCTGTGCCTGTGCTGCTGTCTGGTTGGGTGGCTTGGCTGGAAAATCTTTGAACACTATGACTTCTGGGCAATGCGGCGGCAGCTGCTGCTGAAGCTGTGGCCCATCTGCCATGCTGCCCTCCCCTCCTGAACCTGCTGCATCACTGAGGGGCTGTTGCTGCTGCTTATGCGCGTCTGCCATGCTGCCCTCCCCTCCTGCACCTGCTGCATTGGCTTTCGGGGGGGGGGGTCTCAGGAATTTTTAGCCATTTATTTTCCCATTCCGCACCAGTTCGCACTCTGCTTCAACGGAATAATTTTCCCATTCCGCACCAGTTCGCAATCCCTGGAAACCCCATTCCGCATTACGCAGCCCTTGAAAAAAGATATATAATGCGTAATGATCACCTAGCTGTACGGTGTTCATTGCTTGTGCATTACGTGAGGGAGAAAAGCTGATTTCTAAGGTGCACATAGGAAGGTAACAAAGAACTAACCTTGATGCTCTGCCCTCTCTTTCTTGTCTGTGTGAATGCAGGTTAAATTGCATCTCATCGACCCCTTCAAGAGAAGCAGTAAGGCCAACAGCGGAGCCTTAATAGAGGGAAATGATGGAGCAGCATGAAGCTGAGTTGGCTGCATTTGAAGGAAGTGAAATATGTGAGAGTGGAAGGGAAAAATGCTACAGCTAATTCCTTGACTTGGATGCTCATATGAATTGAGAGTGATTGAAAGGTTGCTGTAGGCATTGCACCGTGTATTGAGCTGCGCACTAGTCTTCGGCTGAGTTTGGCGTGCTGCATGCTCCTTGTAGATCAGTACCTCAAAACATTGCATGTTGTAACATTTGACTGTCAGACATCATCCTTGCATTTAAGATTGATGGGCATGGACAAGCCTGGATTCCTAACCCAAAGCATGGTACTTTAGACTGGGTCTTTCTTGCATGCATGCAACTTTGGCATGGCGTGGCCCTGTATGCCATGCAACTCTGTTGGACAACATGTAGGGCTTGCTATGTCATCTTGCAAGGCTGGATTCTAATGATTTGACTTCTATTGCTTTACGCCTATTTGGCTATTACATGCTTGATATGCAAGCACTTAGTAGCCACTTGTTTTAACAGGAAAAACAACCAGCCTTAAAAACCACTTGATTCAAGAGCAAATCAACCACGGTTGAATCAACCAAATCCAACTCGAGGCCCGGGTGGAATCAACAGCATTGAATCAACCAACTGGATTGAAAGCTAGTTGTTTCAACCAGGAAACAACCAGTCTTGAAAACCACTTGATTCAAGAGTAAATCAACCACAGTTGAATCAACCAAATCCAATTCGAGGCCCGAGTGGAATCAACTATGGTTGAATCAATCATCCTAATTGATCAGCAGTTGAATCAACCAGAATCAACCACAGTTGATCAGCAGTTGTTTCAAGAGGAAATCAACTGTAGTTGAATCAACCATTTTTCCCATTGAACCAATGAGGAATCAACCGTAGTTGAATCAACCATTTTCTACACGAGGCCCGGGCTGTTTCAACCGGCTTTTTTCTGGTTGATTCTGGTTGATTCAAGCCGTAATCAACAGTTGCAACTTTTTCCGACGCAGCAATAGGCATGGAGCAATGCTTATGGACATTACAAAGTGTTGATTTCTACTGTACGCTGTTCTCCAGGCATGGCTGCAGGGTACGGAGGGCGGTGTAAGGCGAATTCTGACGGCACATCAGCAAGGCTTAGCAAACGCATTACGTCATTGATAATATTTTAATAATGACATTGTTACGTTTGGAAAGCAAGAGCGATTTCTGACGTCAGAAGCTCGTCCGCAGCCATCGCGTGAGGGGTGGACGCGGATTGTTTGCGATGTTAAAAGCATGTTTTAAAGAAGTTGTATGTTCAATTTAAGCGTCATTGGTGGGCGAAATTCGGAACTTGTCATCTGGCTGCACGTTCTTGAGCTTACGAGAGCTCAAAGCACCTTAATTTATTCTACTTTACGCCGCTATAAGTGAAGAACGCGATGTTGGCGAGGTCAAAAAAGAGTGGAAAAGAGTAGAACAGGGTACTAGGTCAAGGCCGGCGCCTCGTGCTGTGCATGCTGTGTATGCCGCTTAGATTTCGGCGCCTTGGAAAGAGTGGGATTAGGGCGGACCAAGGCGCCGGGTTTGTTTCAGATTGTTATTTTAAGATTGTTATTAATTCATATGATTATGTATGTCATATGTTGCAAGTATTTCAGGTGAAGGCTGTAGGATTGCCACAAGCGTGGCTTTTGCTTGTTGATCAATAAAGAAGAATGTGCATATGACAAGAAACCACTTTGAGCTGCATGTTTGCCATAGAGCACGTTGAGCACACAATTGGCCTTTTGTGGCAAATGCCTAGCTATTGCAAGCTTGGTAACTTTTAAATGCAAAATATTTTCAAGACTTTGTGTAGGGGGGGAAGGGGAGACGTAATTAAACCTCATTTGTGCAAAAGTGCAAGTGACGCACTATTGGACTTGGAATGGTACTCGTTCGTGCAAAGGTGCAAGTGATGTACTTTGTTGTGCATTGTAAACGAAAAGTGCCGAAGTGCTGAAAGTAGATCAAGTGCAAATGATGCCCAAGTGCTGAAAGTAGAATATGTGCAAACGATGCCTAGGTGCTGAAAGTAGAGCAAGTGCAAATTATGCCCAAGCGCTGAAAGTAAAATATGTGGAAACTATGCCTAAGTGCTGAAAGTGGAGCACATGCAAATTAATGTTAAGTGCTTTGGCTCAAGGGAAAGCAGAGTAAGTACAAATTAAGTCGAAGTGCTAAAGCTCAAGGGCTAAGCTATGGTGTGACAAAAGAGTCTTTCTTCGAGGGTGGGGTTAGTGAGATTCGAACCTAGGTCCCCGTGGTGGCAGCGAGATGTCAAGTGCGCTAGGCTAGCGTTTTAGCGCTTATGCCACGAGCCGGATTTCGTACGTATATAATAGTAACTATCGCGCAAAAACGGTGCGGAGCTCATCCACGGCGTGCACGCGCATCCCCGCTGCTCAACAAACACGCGATACCTATTATTGTTGCACTTATCAGCGTTGCTTCAATGCTGGATGAGCTGGGGTGCTGCTGGACGGGGAGTGCTGAAGAGGTGGCGGACGTTGGTTGCTTGTGATGTTAAAATCATGTTGCATAAAAGGTATTTGTCAAGTTTAAGCGCCATTGGTGCGCGGAATGTGAAACTCGTCATTTTGCTGCACGTTATTGAGCTTGCGAGTGCTCAAAGCGCTTTTATATAGTTCATTTTTTTCCGCTGCAAGTACAGAAGGCGATTTCGGCGGGGTAAAAAAAGTGTGATGAAAAGTGTGCCTTAGGGTAGCGTGTTAGCGCCCGGCGCCTCGTGCTGTGCATGCTGCGCATGCCGTCCAAAATTCGGCGCCTTGGAAAGAATGGGATTTTAATGTCCAAGGCGCCGGATATTTTATATTAATATATTAAAGTTTTGGGTACATTTTATCAATTAACTTTGTGTGCATCAGTTATCATGCTTGTAAATTATCTGAGAGCAAACACGTGTCAAAGGCTTCATGTTGAGCGTTTAAGTTGAGCTTGAGGCAGAAATAGTTATGTAAGCACCTTGCATTTGTGAGGAACTTACCCGCAAGCAAATGTGCATGGAGAACTGTACCAATTTGTAATTTACAAATGCTAGAAATAAGTCCTCATAGACTGAACCTGACCTAACAAGATTATTAATGCAATGGGTGAGACAGTTCTTTAAGACGTGTGCACAAAGATGGTGTGGGGGACAACCTGCAAACAAAAGGACAAGGCAGTTGGACAGATTTCGTAAGCCTTGTGACTCATCATGTGTAAGCATACAAAAGATGCACTGAAGCAGCCATGCTAGGGCGGGGGGCGGGGATCATATCAGTTATATACAGCGTGGATGTGAGAAGTGCTGATAGGTGCTAGAGCAAGCATGCTTTTGCCTAAGTGTTGCACTAACCACCCATGCAGTGTACACTAAGGCATGCAGTTGCCTCATCAGTGGTGATACTTACCAGCATGTTTGTTCATCACGGGCTGCATCATGTTACTGCAATCAGCCAGTAGGATGATGCTTGTGCGTGCTGCACTGTCCCAAAGGGGGGTCGCTTTTGGGCAGCTTTTGGCCGCGCTTTTGATACCCAAAAGCGCGCTTTTGACGTAAGCTTTTAAACTTCAAACGCGAGTAACAGTTTCTGAAAAGCCAGCTTTTCAGAAGCAAAAGCGCGCTTTCAAGGTGTGAAAGCCAGCGTCTTTTGTGGTTATTTTCAATAGCTAAATGTGCCATCAATATGTTAATAACGTTTTATATGTAATATTCCTTTCCTTTTGGGTGAGGCTGTGATTAAGGAGCGGAAGCGCCACCTTATAAATGGAAAGCGCGCTTTCAGGAATCAAAAGCGCGCTTTCAAGTATGAAAAGCGACCATACAGGATAAAAAGCACGCTTGTAGGTATGAAAAGTGCGCTTTTAGGGATAAAAATCCCGCTTCTAAGTATTAAAATCGCGCTTTCAGGGATCAAAAGCACGCATTAAGTTACGAAAGCGCGCTTTCCGGGCTCTAAATCAAGTTCCTAGGTGTGAAAAGCGCGCTTTCAAGGATCAAAAGCTCGCTTTCTAGTATGAAAAGGGATCCTTCAGGGATCAAAAGCACGCTTTCTGGTATGAAAAGCGCGCTTTCTAGTATGAAAAGCGCGCTTTCAGGGATCAAAAGCTCGCTTTTTATTATGAAAGGCTACCTTTCAGACATTAAAAGCACGCTTTCAAGTATAAATAACACGATTTCAGGTATTAAAAGCACACTTCCAAGTATAAAAAAGGGAGCTTCTAAGTAACTAGGGTAAAAGCACACTTAGAAAACCAAAGGAAAGACAACCCTATAGGGAAAGACTAACAAAAGTTAGTCAAACGAGTCTGTCATGCGCCATACCAAAAGCAAACTGTCATGCGCAATAAGTGATGCGCCTAAACCTTGACAAAACCTTAGGTTTTGTCAATGGTCAACAGGTCAATCATTCAACCAGGCAGGAGGTTGTCGTGGTCGTATCGACCTGCTTTGCCCCTGCTGTTGCTGCACACGCTCGCTCCCCTCATGCTGTACACCCGCAGGCTCGCTTCCCATGGAACCCCCCTGCCCTGAGAGTTCTGTCTCGTCATCGTCCTCCTCGCGACCCACCGCTGCTTCCCACTCATTCTCTTCCTCATCACTGTCCTGACCCTTTCCCATTCCCTTGCCTCCCTGTCTCCCACCTCCTCTTTTGCGTCTCCTTTGGCTGCCCCCCTTCAATGGGGACTCCAGTTCTTGCTCATCTGCTTTGCGCTTCCGGCCCCCCCCTCGCCCCCCCCCCCCGCCCCCTTCCCCGGCCCCTCTCTTGCACATTGCTGTTCTTGTAGTTTTTTGCTGCATTTCTCTTGGCTTGCTCCCTCCTTGCAGTAGCTTGCGCGTCCTTCCATTCTTGCGCCTGAACGTGGACATGAATGTGCAAACCTTGAGATAGGATAGGATAGGGTAACATAGTTGTGACTGCCTACAAGGCCAGCTGAGCTGAAGCAAAAAGGTGCCTGTAACCAAACCAAATCAAACTTGTGTAAAAATGTCATCAGAAAGCGGAAACGAAGCCTTAAGCTGAGTTCACAAGTGTCAACTGCTGAATCATACGCGCTAACGCTCTATAAGAAAAAAGCATGCAAAGTCATGCACACAAACTCAAAAAGGTTGCAGGGTCAGATGCTGGAAAAAAAGTGGCGTGTTACTTCAAGGTGTGCAGAAAAAATAACATCACTTTAAGAGATGGTCCGAGAGGCCATGACAAATGCGTCATCAATAAGCTTTGTACTTCACTCCCCATAACTCCATTAGGGACCCACGTTGCTTTTATAGCCTCAAGTAAATAGTATTGACAATCGCCAAGTCTTAATGTGTGTAAAATCAAACAAAAAACGAAACGGCAAGGCAACCTGGGGGCATGGGAGCATTTCTGTAATGGTCTCACCTGTTTCTCTGCCTCTAAGCGGTACAACTCCGCTTCCTGAGCCGCTTCATCCAACCCATCCTCTCCGCCATGATCATCCTGCATGGCAAGTGGCATGGCCTAGTCAGTTTCATTAGCATGAACGGGCAACACATCCATCCATCAACCACTGTCCAAGCTCAAATTAAATTCATGGCTGATGTCATGACTGATTTCATGAATAGAAGATCAAAATTCAAATATTTACATCAATTCTTTGTGCAGTGTTGGGACATAGAATGTAAGTTCGCCATTGCGACTTATGGCTGTAGTAAATGAGTGCAGGCATGAGGCATTGCAAAAATACAGTCATCGTGCTCCCTTACCTGCCCCTCTGCCTCAATGTGTCCTTGAAGGTCACCATCTGTTGCTGCTCCATGCCCCTCCACCTGGAAGCATGGGTTTGAATGAACTCATGAGCAGTTTTTGTCTACGTAGTGAACACATTAAATAAGAAAGTTACACTTCAAGAGGTGTCTAGCACCATGTACTTTGCAAACAATTTAAATATGGAGTTCACAAAAAGGGATCGCATTTATGCTCTTACCTGTCCCTCTGCATGGAGTATATCACCCAGTGCTCCAAATGGTCCCTCTGACTCTATAACCCTCTGATTACCGTGCTCATCCTGGCAGCAAAAAATGTTGTACGGACACATTTTAAAGTTAGCCATACCTGACTTGCACGCAAAACGTTACAGATGAAAGCAACCAACATCATGCATGCATGTTCACCTACATGTCTAAGCCGGCCTTCTGGCAGGCTTGGTCCTGCACCCTCGTTGCTAATGCGGCCTCCACCCTGAGGACAAATATGTGAGAATGGAGTTGTCTGCATGCATTTGTCACGACACTTCCATGACAAGCATAGTCAAGCAATTGCAAATGGATAGATTGATTTCTATGGTAAATACCTCATGCAGAACTGTTTTGGCAAAATGGTACATTTGTCTAAATCGGTTTGTTCAAATCAAGACCCACGTACACAACTCTTACATATGCTGGCAGTCCAGCCAACTCATGGGTGAGATTTGCCATACGGAGACTCGTTTTGTTCATTTTGGCAAGCAATTCCGTACTGGTCATACGCCGGTGGGGTGAATATGGCTGCAAGAAGCATTACCAGTCGCATACATGGTGATTTGAAAAACATTTTGAGAAACTCATTGAACATGAATGCGTTAAGGGATACCTCAAAGGAAAGATGAATATTTGAGCATGATGGCACAAATATTGACCTTTTATCATCTGTAAAAAAGGATGGAGTGCGCAAAACAGATTTGGGTTGCGCAATAATATTAACAGGATTTTGTGAAGAGCACCTTGGCAGCCTCAAAAGACTTCGTACGTGAGCGGCACAGCCATGCTCTCCCAACTCACTTGGGACGACTGACCACCAGGTCCACGCCCACCACCTCCTCCCAGCGTGCCCTGAAAATATAAAAAGGAAGCAGAAATCAAGCGGGAGGTGCACGGTTTATCATGAACAAATATTTGTGGAGCCCATACAAAGGCAGGCATCTGGAAATGACTTAAGGGCAGCGAGAGCACTGGTGTGTGAGCAGCATAACCTTACTCCCCAAACTCACTTGGGAGGCTTGGTCACCACCCCCATGCCCCCCGCCTCCTCTAGGAGTTACCTATAACAATGAGAGTGTGGTGGTCTTAAGAGGAAAGTGCACAGTCCGTCATGAAAGATATTTGCCAAGCTCATACAAAGGCAAACACCTTCAGCACATGAAGGCAGCTAGAGCACTCATGCGTGAGAGCCCAGCTGTGCCCCCTAAACTCACCTGTGATGCGTGAACATCACCCCCGCGCTCACCGCCTCCTACCGGAGTGCCCTAAAACAATGAGGGTGTGATGAATTTAAGTGGGAAGTGCATAGTCTGTCACAAAAAAATATTTGCCAAGCCCATAGAAAGGCTAACAGCTTCACGTTGGCGAGAGCACTCGTGCGTGAGCAGCCCAGCTGTGCTACCAAAACTCACCTGGGAAGCGTGACCACCACCCCCGCGCCCACCCCCTCCTCCTGGAGTGCCCTGAAACAATTAGGGTGTGGTGGACTTCAGTGGGAAGTGCACAGTCTGTCACGAGAAGATATTTGTGAAGCCAATAGAAAGGCAAAACATTTCATGGCAACGCAAGCACTAATTCATGAGCAATGAAGCTGTGCTCCCCAAACTTACTAGAGAACCAAGAATAGGCAGACCACCAACCCTGCGTCCACCGCCTGCGCTAGATGTGCCCTACAAGCCATAATAGTGTGAAATGCCATCAATGCCATAAACAATGCGATTGTGCATGCAATCAACAAGCAGGGAGGCAACCAACATATTTCACATGCAAGAAAGTCATTTTAAAAATGTGGGAAATTCCTTACTGACCGTGATTTGTGAGGAAGAGCTTGGGGGAGAACTGGAGGTGGCTTTGAAGGTCATTTGTGCAACATAGTTATAAGCCCCCCAGAGTTTGGGGCGCTGCTTCCTAACCCGCTCTGCAGTCTCGGGCAATCCTGTCACGAGAGTGAAAAGTTAACATATCTTAACAAAATGTGTGCAAGAACATAAGCAGCATCATGCGGAGCCCCACAAGGATTGAATTTACGCTCCAACTCCTCCATCACAGCGGGATGTTTGATGAATGGATGCAGCTGGGATATGCCAGGATTGCCAGGCAAGGTCGCTTCAAGCCTCATACGCTCACGAAGCAATTCCTGCCGGGCCACGAAGTTCTTGCTGACATGCAGAGGGGCTGGCTCGTCCACGTCACTCAAGTAATTCTTGACAAACTCAATATCTCTCACCAGCTCTTTCTTTATCCGGCTTTGCATGTCCTTAGCACTCCTACAAGCACATGCGTGGATGTGGATTTTGTTCAGTGCGTGCACACAACCATAAGCAAACAGGAAAAAACGAGTGTAATGCACTGGTGCTACTGTGTATAAATGCACCTCGACCCACATGCATTTACCTGCTGCAACACACAGATGCATTGATCTCAATCAGACTACACAGGCATGACTGGGGTGTGACAATGTTGCAAGGGAGTGCAAACAGGTATGCGAGGTGATGTGATGCATGAGATTTAATGTGTGTATGCATGTGTTTGTATGTGTGTGTGCGCGCGCGCGTGTGTGTGTATGTGTGCGTGCACGCGTGTGTGTGTGTATGTGTGTGTTTACCCACGGTCGGTGCGCGGTCATGAAGAGATAATGTGCTGTGTGTATCTGTGTATGTGTATCTTTGTGTGTGTGTGCGCGCGTGTGTGCATGTTTGTTTAACCACGGTCAGTGTGCGGTCATGGAGAGATAATGTGGCGTGTGTATCTGTGTACGTGTATCTGTGTGTGTATGTGTGTGCATATGTGTGTGCATATGTGTATATTTGTATCTGTGTGTGTATGTGTGTGTGCGCATGTGTGTGTGCGTGCATGTGTGTGTGTGCATGTGTGTGTGTGTGTGTGTGTGTGTGTGTGTGTGTGTGTGTGTGTGTGTGTGTGTGTGTGTGTGTGTGTGTGTGTGTGTGCATGTACGTGTGCATATGCGCGTGCGCGCAGAGGCTTACTTGCTGAGCTGCTTAAAGATTTCATGCATCGTGTCCTCAAGTGTGTCATTGCTTTTAGGCTCATCATCTCCCACCAGCAATCTGAAAGCCTTCATCTGCATGAGCTTGCACGCTGAGAGCACAGACACAAACCCCTCGCGATTTTTGCCACCCTCAAGTGACAAAGGGACTAGGGTGACCCCTCCGTAGCGCACGCTGTCGTAAGATACTTTTGATGCACGATTGTAGACAAAGCCAGCTGTGTCCAGGTCGGTCAGCGGCCAACAGCACTCAATGACCTCGGTGCGGAAATCCTCCAGCATTTGCATCATCCGACGATCCGTCCCCTCTGCACACAAATGTGTTGACAGGCATTATCATGCGGGCACGAATCAACCTGGCTTGAAACAGGCTTGCATGTTCATATCGCCTTACTATCGCGTGGAGGCTGTCTTGCCCTCTCGCCAGTGCTCTGAGCGTGCGCTCGCGCTGTGCGAGGCTCCTGCGTCTGTACGCTGGCATGCAGCACTATCGTGAGCGCTGGCAATCCTGTGAGGTTAACGCATTGGAAGGGCGGGTCTCCCCCTTTCTCCACTGCTGCTAGGGCATCCTCGAGCTCCACGTTCAGTTCACCGTGCTGTTCTGAATTGTAGGTGAAGTAGAAGAATTGAGTGCCGCGTGCCTGTACCACCCCTTCAAAGTATCTGGTTCCTAAAGTGGCTTTTCCAAGCGCAACTCTATTTTGATTTTCATCCACTATTTGTAGCCACATTTTTATGTATGTACGTGTGTGCATGTACCCTTGTGTGTGCAAAATGAAAAGTGCATTTTACTAACCACTCGGCCGGTGAAGTTTACAGAGTTACTTATTATTATGTGCAGTTTCCAGTGTCTCTTTTTGATCGTGACGCTCATGGCATCAACTGCTGAGCAGTACTACACAGAACATGGTGGTATTCATGGCGTGTACTGTGAGCGCTGCCAGCACACATACAGTTTGAGTTTCCATGAATTTAAGGTACTACACTGGGATGCCCACCTTTGCCCTCCTCGTGGTAGGTCTGTCCAATTATATAAGGACTTAGATTGACACACATGCGCATGCTCTTACAAGAGCACACCTATTCCCTGCATTTCTTGCAAACTTTGGCGCTCTACATGCTCTCCTCATTCACGTCTACTTGCTGGCAGCGTGCATGTAACCAGTATACCAACACCAGTAAGAAACTGCACATGTGGCCTTGTTATCCACCACATTCCTGCTTTGCACCTTTCCAATATATGCAGCATGGCGACAGCACATGCCGAGGAATTTGAATGACCTCTCTGCATGGCCATATCACACTCCAACACTTGGTGAGGAAACTCGTGATGGAAGTGTGCAGTTTGACGAGGATGTGGAAGGGGGCTTTGCAGAGCCACGCAGCAGTGACAGCTCCCGTATGAATGATATGCATGGCCATGGGATGGAGAATAATGTACTCCATGCTAGCCATTCACATGACCTCCTTGAAGGTGGAGTGTATGGAGATGACCCAGAACAATTTTGGGAGGCTGCAGAAATTGATGAGGATACTTGTTCACAAGCTTCTTCTGAAGGCTATGATTCTATTGATGAGGATGCATTTCAACAGGCATGGAATGGCATGGGTGTTCTTGAGGACAATCAGGAAGAGGAGGAGGAGGAGGTGGAGGAGGAGGTGGGTGTCCATGAGCATGGCAGTGTCAAGTATTTTCTTGAACGTATGGATGAGGAGGTCTATGATGGAGCAGGGCAGTCCTTGAGGCAGTGGCTCATTACAAGGGTCAGTGAGAAATTGACATATAATACAACAGATTCTGCCTTTGAAGGTTTCTTGAAGCGAGAGTACATGGAATTGACACACTTCCAAGGAAAGTTGAATGTCCATATTCCCACCTCAATCTACATGGTGCGCAAGCTACTTGACGTGAAGGATTTGTGGGAGGTAGAATACCATGTGTGTGCTTGTGAAGGACATGTCTGGAGACCGATGGCCCCAATATCATGGCGTGCACCTGGACAAGAAGGGTGTTCTGGTTTTCAGTACCAATGCCCAGAGTGTGACAGCTACCGCTTTGAATTACACACAGAGGCCAATGGGAAGGCCAAGGTTGTCCCAAAATTGAAATGCTACTACTTTGGAGTGTACGGTGGCTTTTTGCGCCCAAATGTTCAGCAACAGGATTTCTGTACAAAGTTGGGCAGTGATAGGAACATGTCAACACCAGGGTCGTTTTGGTGCTCGCCAGAATACCAACGACTGGATTCCATCCTTGCAGGTCAGCTCTCTCAAGCTGCACCAAGCACAAGCGCCTTGCGATACAAATTGATTCCTGTTTCGATTGGCTTTGACTATGTAGAGTTGTATGAGTCTAGGAACCGTAGCACGGGTGTTTTGTGTATGAAATGTGACGATCTCCCTCCCATTGAAAGCTCTGCACGCAAGTTCCATCGAATCTTGATGATTATTCCACCTCTGCGCAACAGCGATGGAAGCACTAGGGCAGCAAAAAAGGTGAATAGCTACCTCCTACCTTTGTTGCAAGACCTCCAGCGCATAGGACCAGCATACACGCAAGGTGACGTACACAGTTTTTGGGGGGTTTTGGGGAGTGTACCACCCTCAGAAATAGGGCAGGGGGTGTTGGTGACACCTACAATCTCAGATGACAATGGTAAGCCCACTTCTGCACCACCAAGTCGTTGCCATGTTGTCTGCACAGGCTTTCATGCTGATGCTCCTGCACGTGCCGCATTGATGAACTCATTGCCACTCACGAGCTATCTTGGATGCCTATACTGCATGATGTCACAGATTTGTGTGAGTGCGGGGCGTAGGCTGTTCATGGGTTACGCATCTGCTGTCATAATAGCTCGCGGCAGGTTGCAAGGTCAAAGGAAGCAGATGGTGGTTGATGACGCATCGCTGAAATGGACTTCTGCACAGCAAGTGAATCGAGCACGCGCAGCTGAAATGCAGAATCCAACATACATGGCTTTTTGGTTGTTCATGGAGAATGCAAGATTTAAAAGCTCCTATGGTATCTGGATTTCAACAGGATTTGTTTCACACCCTTCGTTCATTGCTTTTACCATGGAGTGTTCCATGATTGGATGTTATCTATCTGTGCTACAATTCCATACCTCAGAGACAACGTGAAGGGTTTCCCCATTATTGGGAAAGCACCATTTGGTCTTCGTCCACAACATGCTTTGACGAATTCCCAAAGAAAAGAAATCGAGAGGAGAATGGGTGACATGGTATTCACGAATGAGTTTGGATGCCTGCCTGAATCCCCTATTGCGTATGGGAAACAACAAGTCATGGAGCAGCTGATTCGTTTGTTGGATTGCGTCTTTCCCCTTCTATTTGCGGACGTCTTGAACGACACTTCAATCAGATTGTGTCCCATTAAGAAAAGCTTTGGACACCTCAGGCGCTTTGCTGATCAACACATGCGTGTGCACAACTATCTTCCGCATGAAGAGCATTTGCGCAGGACACACCTCGAAGCAGCGCGGAATGAATTGTTGGAGTACGCTAAAATGGCTGAGCAAGTAAGTAGTCATGGCCTCTAAGTGTGTAATGAAGTTGGGTATGCTTTGAATGCACAGTAAAATGCAACATTAGGTGTTGTGGCAATTGTAATGTAAAGCGTCCACAAACGTGCTTTTCTAATTCTTGCACTTAAGGTGTGAAAAGGCATGACTTGTGCTCCCTTTTTTTAATTGATGCTACCCCCATGTACCTTACGTGCAGCCACTTTCATTGAATTTACTGTCTCCCAATCTGCACCACCTGACGTGCGTCCTTACTGATCAAGCATTGGCTATTGGAGATACGCGTGGGTACCTTGAGCTGTGGTTGGAGCGCATAATGGGTTTGGTGAAACGCAAGACTAAATATAGGACATCACAAGACCCTGTAAAAGTAGTTGTAAATGAAGTCAGCCTGCAACTTGGACTTGAGCGACTAAAGCAAGGAGCACATGTGCCGTACATTGATTTGCCAGACTTGCTAGGTTTATGTGCTGCATCCACCTCGAGAGTATATGTTCATCCTGATGATGCTCCACGCATGCCAAACTCATCTTTCTGGGGTCGGGAGCCACATGGAATGCCCGCAAGCATGGATGGTGTGAGCATGATTTGCTTGCATTAGTTACAACCCAATTGGTGGAGAGTAACCCAGACGAGTGCCCAGGATGGAATGAGGAACTGCTGTCAAATCCTTCACATTTGTCTATTCTTGTGCATGACCGTGCTATGCTCAATGATGAGGAGATTCTAACTGCCCGCACATACAAGCACGAGAGAAATCGTGACAGCTGCCATGTTTGCACACGCTAGATTGGAGTAGATGGGACAGTGAGGGAGCACTTAGCTATCATCCGCT